>JASDDO010000026.1:41667419-42210352 GCA_030015575.1 Agapanthus africanus
ACGCTGGTCACGTGGGAGCACGTGACTCTTTCTGAAACCCCTTTTCTTCAATGTAGTCAGGAAACTGAACTTGCCTTGATGATGCGTTTAGGTGTCACGTGCCAACACGTGACTGCTGGTCACGTGTAAGCACGTGACCCTCTTCTGAAGCTTTTCCCAGAAGCTTTCCTGATTTTAAATCAGGAAACAGACCCGTACTCATCTCGGTCTAGCTATACGCGACACCGTTATTGATTGCGGTTAACTACAAACATACACTCTTTCGTATCAATCAAATGGCGCCGTTGCCGGGGATACGTGCGTAATTTTTTATTCTTATTATTTGTGTTGAATTCTTAGACGATTCATATCATTATTAAAACAAAACTGCAAATTGCATATTTAACGATTTGTGTGTGAATTTTGCGAGGGAATCTGGAGTCACGGACTTGAGGAAACAAGAGATCTAGGGTTCCGAACTTCTCTGGTATCTTTCTTAACTCCTTCTCTCTCCTCTCAAATCCAATAAAATCTATTTTCTGCAGGATTCTTTGCAAAATAGCGCCGCTCAAAAATCTTTTTGCAAAAGTTTTATGATTGGTTTTGTTTTACATATTTAATACGGATTTCTAAGGGGCAAAGACCAAATCAAGATTAGGTGGGGATTTCATCACCCTTCCTAAGCCCCACAAATCACAAATCGAGCATATAGATCAACCCTTCATTAATTTAAAAAATATCTAGACCAGACTCTAAGGACTGTCGCGCTCAATAAGGACAGAGGAAGGTCGTGGGTAATCTATCGTTTATCCGTATTACTTTTGTAGTGCCTAGGCAAGTGTGGCAAAGGCTAGTGGTTTTTAATTAGGCCCACGACGTGGTTCCTTCCCACTTACCTGGCACTTACCATTATTGACCTAATCCTAGTAGAACAAAGTCTACTAAAATCTTATTTGAGTTGTTGTGCAGAATATTTCCAAGTTGTGCAGAATTTTCCAAGGCTAGAATCAAGCAAATCAAGTTGTTGAAGAAATCTTGCCAAATTAAGAAGAAAACTTGGAGACCAAGTCTGGAAGCAACCGAGAGAAGATTTCTGAAATATGAAGGTGCCTAGGATTGCCACATGTCACAAGATGCAAGCACAAGAAAAATCATAAAGAGATCTCACCCTTTGAGCACGGATCCGCGGCCCTAGCCACCATTTGCCGCGGATCCGCCGCACTTCTATGGAACTGGGGGCCTAGATTTTCCAGGGTGAATCTTTACTATATTTTACCAAGTTTCCAACCTAAATATTCTGGCTTTGCACTATAAAAGAGCACCGAGAGCCTCTTGGAAAAGTTATCAAGTCGACGCGATCACGAAGTCCAAGACGGCTCACGCATCCAGACTGATCATCAACGGTTCATCTACCTCCTTAGAAGAGATCGAGAAGCAAACTAGGTTTTTGTAATCATTTTCTAAGGAATCAAAGAGTACTTGATCTTGTTGATTAATAAAGGTAGTTCTTTTTCTTATTCTATTTCTTCGTAGTTTAATTATGCATTTTCTCTCCATCTCTTTTTCTCCCAACATGCGCGAGTAATTCTCCGCTTGTTAGGGTTCGTAGGATTAGGGTAGGCTAATGGATGATGAACATACCTAAACCCTTTTTAAGTCCTATAAAGTTTATGAACTTTATTAAAAGAATCATTAACATCCTAATCGGGCGCGCTAGCAATTATTTGTTAGTTCCGACCGCGATTAGAGATTAGATTAATGATTGTTTTGGTAAAGGCTAGATAATGAACGGAGTTCCGTGTCGAGATAAGGGTTAACAGTGGGATTCCTTTTCCCTCCAGAAACCCTAATCTACACGCATCACCGTCGTTCTAGTTTTAAATCTATTAATGGATAAAAAGGGTAACTTTTAATTAATCGTCCATGACTACTAAATCTTAACGAAACCTACAAGCCTTCTTATTATATTATCTAAATCTTTAAAATAATCTAGATCTATATTTTTGCATTCTTGCTTAACGTAGATCTAGAAACTTTTCACAAAATTCTTATTTCCTCCTCTCTTTCAACACATCTAAAGTAAGAGTAAAAGATTCAACGTTTCCCAGAGGACGACCCGTACTCATCTCGGTCTAGCTATACGCGACACCGTTATTGATTGCGGTTAACTACAAACATATACTCTTTCGTATCAATCAATTGACAACCTAGTGATTATGTGCATTACCCAGTGTTAGGTATTAGTGATGATTGTGGCAAGTACGTAGTGTTCGTACATGAGTGAATAAGTGGAAGTGACACGTACTTGTACATAATCAGTGAACCTTATTATTCTATTGCATTGTCGACGTCTGTGGGACGCGTGTACGTGTGACTATAAGTGGTATGGGACACTTATGGAAGCTCTTGCATGGATGTCACAGATAAGGCACCAGACACTGCCATTTATCTTGGGTATTAGTCGGGACGTACTTGATGGAGATCCTGTCTCCAGTTCTCGTGCAGACTTGTTACAGACCGACTGGTATTTGAGCTTATGGTTAGCGTTTGAGGTAGACCACGGGGTGTGGGTAGTTTGAGTGTGAGTTCAACGTAATCTCGGGAGTCCCTTGCTGGCTTATATATATATGGAGATATATGGAGATTTACAGGGTACATGATTATTACCGTGAGTTACATGTTGGGCCCGTGGTCCCTTGCCCTTGGGTTCTACCCTTGGGTGGAGAACACTCGCGAGTGGTTGACTCTCACACTTGGACTGACGATAGACTTAGTGACCTGTATAGTGAGACTTAGTGACTGATAGGGATAATGGCATTGATATACATTACTTACCGTTGTTGACATACCTGGCATATTATTTTACTGTTTTACTGTTCACTTGATTTATTAGACACTTCTTTGGTTACTGCATGTTCATACCTATACCTTCTTGATTTACTATCATATATATCTATTATCACTGTTCGAGTTGTCACTTGTATTTATATATTATATTGCTATTGTGTTGCTCTGACGACCTGAGTATGCATGCTCAGTGTGAGGAGTGGATTTAGCCGGGACCAGGACCAGACGTACATCACGGACATCTTGATTAGCTATCCAGAGTTATACCCTTTTGTTTCCCATCAGGTCAGTTCTTTATATTGTTTTGTTTCAGTTACTGCATTTCTCATTACCTGCGCATTCTTTACTGATTACCATGTAAAGCTAGAAGCCAAAGTGTGACTGCGGCAGGACATTTCCTTGACCGTAGGAGCATGGCTGGCCTTGTCAACCCCGTATTCCATATTTTGGGAAGCGGGGCGTGACATGGTTTAGTTGGTATCAGAGCCAGGTTTTGCTTCGTTTGGGATTGCAGTTTTCCGTGTATAGCTCGACAATCTAAGACATCCCTCGGTCTAGGTTGTAAACTTGTTATTCTTGATCCATATTCACATCGAGTATTCTGTTATCCATTCGCTAGGGTTTCGGGTGACTTGGCAAAGTTACGTGGTTGTAATTGTGAACTACATCATAGCTACACTACCGTACTCTGTTTAAAGTGACTTAGAGTCCTACCGTGACTTCCACTTATAATAAATTTCATAGTATCTGATATTCTTGAATCCCTGCACAATCCATACTATATTTTAATTCCTATAGCTTGTGCCTTATATCGTTCTCAAAATTGTTGTTTCAGCATCATGTCGTCCAACGACTCTTCCTCTATCTCCACTCCCCAGAATCAAACCGTTGAGATTCTGAGTGTACTGCAAGGTCTGAAGGAAGTCCGGGAGCGAACAAACGACTTGTTAGCTGAAGGACTGAGAAGACGGGTGAATCAGGCACCAGCGGAAGTCTCTAATCGTAAAGGGATCCCTGTTAGACGAAGAAAAGAGAAGAAGATGAAGCGTCCATTTGTTTCCCCGAGAAAGAAGCAGCAGAAGACCCAATGTTGTGGGTACTGTAAGAGGCCAGGACATCTTCAGAGGGATTGTCGCCGCGCCCAAGGGAAATGTCTGATTTGCGGATCCAGCGAACATCGCATCAACGGTTGCCCAAAAAGGAAGGAGCTACAAGGAGGAGACTCGTCCACACTCTCCACTCCTGCCAAGTGATGATGATTGCGTAGTTCGAACCTCGAGGATAAGGCGGACCCAGCGTAGGATTCAACTCGCGTGACGAGAATGCAGCGGTCTAGTAGTCAAAGAAGAATTTTCATGTTTTCTAATTCCAGTAGTAATGTTGTCATCCTCTTATAAATATTTCTTTTCGTTTGAAATCTTGTATCCATCGAACTTTTAGTTGAATGCAAAAAAAAAAACTTGAATCGTAATATATGTATCATTCTCTTGTTTTTCCCATTATTCATACTATTCATTACCATAGCATTTTTAATCCTGATTTTTCAGTTCCTGCCCACCGCATAGTTTCCTATACTTCGTACCCTTAGCTATTTCTTGATGTGTTCCACTGTTTAATCATGACTCTTTCTTTTCAGGCCATGGCCCATCCTGGAGCAGCGCCACATCTGGATGAGGATGCACAGTCATGTGTTTCCATAGACCGCATGCTGATGAGTTCTGACGATGAGATCAACGGTCCCCAAGTCATTTTCGAAAACAGCGATTCCGAGGACGAAGGAGAAGCCGCCCCATAATTTGATATGATAAGCGATTCCGACGAAGAGGAAGGAGACCATGAAGAGAACCCGATAGAGGAAGATCCCGAGGATGAACCGATAGAAGAAAATCCAGTGGAGGAAAATCACATGGAAGAGGATCCAGAAAAAGAGAATCACATGGAAGCAGACCTCGATGAAGAAGCTCCAGCCGAGGAAGAATGACCAGAAGAACAAGACCCTGCTGTGGAAGAACTCCCAATGGCGATCCCTGTGAGGCGATATGGGAATGGACGCCCCTACCTGAGCGCGCGAGCCTACCGCAACCTGCTGAATCTCCACAACCGCGACTGATGGAATTTTTAGATGTTGTCTTCTCTGGCCAAATAAATTTATGTATAGTTTAGGGCCGCCTTCATTTTTCGAGAGTGCTTAGTTTCGAATTTTCTTGAATGAAATAAATCTTCTGAGTTCGCAAATCTTTTGTTTACTGGTTCACTCGATGCTTTGATTTTTCCCTTTACCGTTTTCCTCCTGAGACCCCTTACTGTCCACACCTATACCTTGTGCTGATTCGACCCTCACTCAAATTAACCAGTACCACACCCCGATCTTTAGAATGGGCCACCCTTCATCCTTCGTCTATGCCTCGTTTGAGATCCTTCTGAGAGGGGAAATTGATAATTTCCAAGTTAACCGACCCTTCGGACTTTTGATTCACATGATGTATCGACCATTATCCTTCCCATACATTTTCCCCCTGTAGTCCTTGCTGCTCACCCTTACCCCAATCTCTTTGACCTTCAGCCTAAAGCCGCCACACTCCGACCTTTGAATGAGCCACACTTCCTTGTAACCCTTACCCTAGCTAGCCCTATACATTTTTGTGCTTTTCCTATTCTAATGCCCGGTTCTTTTTATATGCCTAAAATCTATGTTTCTCTTTAAACCATAAATTTTGTTATTTAATTATTTTTAAAGAAACCCCAAACCCTGAATCTTCACTTTTTCCATTCTCATAAATCACTTAGCCCAACTCTTTAATTAAAGACCAAGCCCAAACTTTTTCCTCAGCCGTTTCATTGTTAATTAAAACCCATTTTGTTTCAATAAAAGATCCCAAGCCATTTTCCCCCATTCTTTTCTAAAATCCGGCTATTCATTTCTCTTTTAACCATTTATCAATTTCTTTCAGCGGCCCAACCCCAAGCCCTCACACACATCAAATTTCGTCGGCCCACTCCCTCTTTTCTCCTCAAAATTTCCTTCATTTTTTTCCATTGGCCCACTCCCTGGCCCGTTCCCTTTTCCCTTTAATTCTTTTATTTTAATTTCTGGCCCAGTCCACTCCCAGCAGCCCGTTTCCTCCAACCGAGCATGTTTCTCCCACACCCGACCCGCTTCAAACTCCGACCCGACCCGCCTTCTCATCTTCCCCAACGGCTACCTCATTCTCCCGCTCCCTGTCTCGCGCGATCCGCGATCTCCGCCGCCTCCATCGCCAACGCTCGCGAGTCGTTACCTCACGTCGCGCACTCCCCTCTCCAACCCCTCGTCGCCTCCTTTCTCTCTCACCCATTCTCCTTTCTCCTCCTCTCTCGCTCCCACTCTCGAGCCCACGCCCACGCCCCCTCCGTCGCCATCACCCCACTCCGCCGGCCATCTCGTCGGGCCCTCATCACCGCCCTCATCTCCTCGCCACCTTTCCTCACTCTCCCCTGCCACCATCACCCAACACCCGAGCTCGGCCACCTCTGCGCCGACGACCGGTGAGCTCCTCTTCTCGTCGTCGACACACTTGCATCCCGTCGACTCCCCCGCATCATCATCATCATCAACATCGTCGTCGTCGTCGTCATCTTTCCCATCATCTCTTTCCTCTGCACTCTCATCCCTCTCTCTCTATGCCCCTCTCTCGTCTCTCTCTCTCTCTCTCAGTTCTCTTTCTCTCTCACTGCTTCTCTCTCTCTCTCTACATTTCTCTCTCCCCCCCCCTTCTACATTTCTCTCTCTAACTGCCTCTTCTCATCTCTCTCTCTCTCTCAGTTCCTTTCTCCCTCTCTTTCTCAATCTTTCTTTCTATATCACTAAACTCTTTCTCTCTCTCCTCACGATTCAACCCGAGCCTCCCCTCATCGGCCACCCTCCAAGCTTCGGCCACCCGTCACTGCACTCACCTCCTCTGAAGCTCAAACAACCGACCTTCAGCATCCAAGCCGGAGCTCATCGTCACCGCTGAGCCATTGCACAGAGCTCAATCCGAGACCGAGGCCAAATTCTTGACACTGTTGCCGCGTGGTCATGCCGTGCATACCGTGCCATCAATTCAACGTTTTCAGGTAAGTGTTATACTTGCTTACATGCTATATACTCAAGTTAGAATCTTTAATTACATTTATCTTAAAGTTACCATCTTAGAACAATAGTGTGCCATACCTGTTCGACGTGTGTTCTCAATGAAAGTACTCATCAAATTTGACGGAACTAAATGGTATTGTTTGGCCCGTATGGCTGTGGACCTAATGTGTGAATTTTCTTGGATATTATGACCGTTAAGGACAAAAACAACTACCCTCAAGTTTAACCGTAAAACTGAAATTTTCTTGCACCTGAAAACCGTTAAATTCACCATAAATCATATACATACTAGAATGGTGTGTTAGAGGGCTCAAATCGAAGCCGACTCGACGAACTTTAACCCTATACTGATTTCCTAGTATTCCTGTACTTAAATTGTGATGATAATTGGATCGGAGTGCGACTCTGGACTGCAGTCCAGAGCGACTCCAGTTGTTGCTTGCTGTTCCGTAATGGGTACCATAGGATTTCCTTAACTCGTAGGTTGCGGAACTCTGCTGTTTATTGTAGATAAATCTGTTAGCTAGACAACACAATTGATTTCATTCTTTTTCATTACCATTTGTTATTTATTCTGTAATTTAAAATATCGGGACGCATAACAGTCCCAACAGAATCAGAACTGACATATTAGTGCTAAACAGTGTATAACTCCTGAAGTGTAGATGAGATTGATGATCCGTCTATTACGTTGAAAACCTTACTGAAAACCCTAGATTTCATTCAACTGTAGCGTCGCTAAAATCTGATTCCAATTGGGATTAAAATGCGTTGCGAAACGGACTTCTGATTCTGAAACCGGATTTCCAGCCGCGAGCGCTTAAAATGAAATGGCTGTGATTAGTGATCCTGGAACCCGATTGGCGTGAAACTAAATTCAATGGATAGGTAACTGAACATACTGATTATTACCTGTTTATCGTTTCGCTAAACTATACACGTTCGTTTCATGATAAATCGTGCAAGTATTAGAATACTATTTTTATGACACCTTAATCATGCTTCATATACTGTTTACGCATCATATCATACTCATATCATTGTAGTGATAACCTAGTGATATCGTCCATTTACACAGTGTTAGGCTTTAGTGATGATTGTGGCAAGTACGTCAGTGTTCGTGTATCTGTGAATAAGTGAAAGTGATACGTACTTGTACACAATCAGTGACCCTATTATTCTATTGCATTGTCGACGTCTGTGGGATGCGTGTACGTGTGATTATAAGTGGTATGGGAAACTTATGGAAGCTCTTGCACGGGTGTCACAGATAAGGCACCAGATACTGCCATTTACCTTAGATATTAGTCGGGACGTGCTTGATGGAGGTCCTGCCTCCAGTTCTCGCGCAGACATGTCACCGACCGATTGGTATTTAGGGTTATGGTTGGCGTTTGATGTAGACCACGGGGTGTGGGGTAGTCTAAGTGTGAGTTCAACAGAATCTCGGGAGTCCCATGCCGGCTTATATATTTAGGGAGTTATATGGAGATTTACAGGGTATTTGATATTCACCGTGATATACATGTTGGGCCCGTGGTCCCTTGCCCTTGGGTTCTACCCTTGGGTGGAGGACACTCACGAGTGGTTGACTCTCACACTTGGACTGACGATAGACTTAGTGACATGTACAGTGAGACTTAGAGACTGATAGTGATACTGGCATTGTTATACCTTACATACTGGTTGACATTCGTGGCATATCGTTCTACTGCTTTTACTGTTCCGCTGCATTGATTATTGCATGTTCATATCCATACTGCCACTGATCTACTGTTATATAGACTTACGATCACTATTAGAATTGTTACATGATTTTATAAATATTATATTGCTATTGTGTCGCTCTGACGACCTGAGTATGCATGCTCAGTGTGGAGAGAAGATTTAGCCTGGACCAGAACTAGACGTGCATCACAGACTTCTTGACTTGCTATTCTGAGTTACATTCGTTGTTCCCCATCAGGTCAGTTTATATTACTGTTTTGTTCCAGTTACTGCATTTCTCATTACCTGTTTACCATGAAAAACTAGAAGCCGAAGTGTGACTACGGCAAGACACTTCCTTGACCGTAGGAGCATGGCTGGCCTTGTCTACCCCTCGTATTCCGTATTTTGGGAAGCGGGGCATGACATGGTTTAGTTGGTATCAGAGCCAGGTTTTGCTTCGATTGAGATTGCAGTTTTCCGTGTATAGCTTGACAATCTAAGACATCCTTCAGTCTAGATTGTAAACTTGATATCCTTGATCTATATTCACATCGTGTGTTCTGTTATCTATTCGCTAGGGTTTCGGGTGACTTGGCAAGGTTACGTGGTTCGCAATTGCACTACCGTACACTGTTTAAGTGACCTAAAGTCATACAGTTGATTTTCCATTGGTACTAAATTCCATCACATCTGATATCCTTGAATCTTTGTCCAATTCTTAGTAGAATCTTTGTCCAATTCTTAGTAAATCTGAATCTTATAGCTTGTGCCTTATATCATTTTCAAGATTATTGTTCCAGGATCATGTCTTCCAATGACTTTTCATCTTTATCCGCTCCCCAGAATCAGACCATAGAGATTCTGAGTGTACTGCAAGGTCTAAAGGAAGCCCAGGAGCGAACAAACGACTTGTTGGCTGAAGGACTGAGAAGACAGATGAATCAGGCACCAGCGGGAGTCTCCAATCATATAGGGATCCCCGTTAGACCAGGAAAAGAGAAGAAAATGAAGCGCCAATTTGTTTCCCCGCGACAGAAGCAGCAGAAGACCCCATGTTGTGGGTACTGTAGGAGGCCAGGACATCTTCAGAGGGATTGTCGCCGCGCCCAAGGGAAATGTCTGATATGCGGGTCCAACAAACATCTCATCAATGGTTGCCCAGAAAGGAAGGAACTACAAGGAGGAGACTCGTCCACTCTCCACACTTCTGACAAGTGATGATTATCGCGTAGTTCGAACTTCGACGATAAGGCGAACCTAACGCAGGATTCAACTCACGCGAAGAGAATGCAATGTTATAGTAGTCGAAGAAGAAATTTTTCATGTTATCTACTATCAGTATTAATGTTGTCATCTTTTTATGAATATTTCCTTCCATTTGAAATCTTGGATCCGCTGAAATTTTGATTGAATGCAATAAAACTTGAATCATAAAATATGTATCATTCTCTTGTTTTCCTCCTTATTTATATTATTCGTTATCAACAACAACAACAACAACTGAGCCTTTTATCCCAAGCATATGGGGTAGGCTACATGAACCAACATGAGAATCACGCCGGGTCCAGCACATGAATCCTCTGTCTCCACTCACTTCTATCGAACAATATACTTTCATTGAGTCCTTTGGCAACCATATCGTTTCGTATCACCTCCATCCATGTTTTCTTCGGTCTCCCTTTTGCCCTTTTGCCATTACCCATATCGAGACTATCTATTCGTCGAACCGGTGCTTCCATAGGTCTGCGTCGCACATGACCCAACCATCTAAGCCGGTTTTCCCGCATCTTCTCCTCCACGGGTGCTACACCAACTTTTGCACGAATATCCTCATTTCGCACCTTGTCTTTTCTTGTGTTACCGCACATCCAACGAAGTATGCGCATCTCCGCTACGTGCATCTTCTGTGTATGATGCTTCTTAGGAGCCCAGCATTCTGTACCATATAATAAGGCAGGCCGAATAGCGCTCCGATAAAACTTCCCTTTCAATTTTAACGGAAAGTTACGATCACACAAAATCCCTGTTGCACTCCTCCATTTCAACCAACCAGCTTGGATCCTTTGATTAACATCACTATCGATCTCCCCATTACAGCATTATTATCCTGATATTTTTTTTTCAATTCCTACCACCACATATCGTTCTATACTTCGTACCCTTAACTATTTTTCTTGTTGTGTTCCGTTGGCTAATCATGGCACTTTCTTTTCAGGTCATGGCCCACCCTGGAGCAGCGCCGCATCTGGATGAGGATGCACAATCTTGCGTTTCCTTAGACCATACGCTGATGAATTCTGACGATGAGATCAACGGTCCCCAGATCAAGTTCGAAAACAACGATTCAGAGGACGAAGGAGCAGCCGTCCCAGAGTTGAACATGATAGGCGATCCCGACGAAGAGGAAGAAGATTCTGAAGAGAACCCGATAGAGGAAGATCCCGAGGAAGACCCGATAGAAGAAAATCCAGCGGAGAAAAATCCCATTGAAGAGAATCCCATGGAATCAGATCTTGATGAAGAAGATCCAGCCGAGGAAGAAGGACCGGATGGACAAGAGCCTGCTGTGGAAGAACTCTCAATGGAGGCCCCCGCGAGGCGCTATGGAAATGGACGTCCCTACCTGAGCGCGCGAGCCTACCGCAACCTGCTGAATCTCCACGACCGTGACTGACGGGATTTCTTTTAGATGTTGTCTTTTTCTGGCCAAATAAAATCTGTATATAGTTTAGGGCCACAATTCGTTTTTGATGATGCTTTGTTTAAATTTTTCCAGAATGGAATAATTTGCTGAGTTCGTAAATCCTTCGATCTTCTTAGTTCCTTTCTCTAATGAGATCTGTTCACCCCTACTCCTTACCTTGTCTCAACCCTCACTGAGATTCACTAGTACCACACCCGACTTTTAGAAGTCCACCCTTCATCCTTCGTCTGCGCCCCCTTTGAGATCCTTCTGGGAGGAGAACATATATTGTGAAATTTCCGAGTTCGTTAACCCTTCAAATCTTTGATTCATAGGATATACCGACCATCGTCCTCCCCATATTTTTCTCCTAGTAGTCCTTTGTTGCTCACCCTTACTTCTTGTGCTGACCCGATCCCAATCTCTTTGACCTTCAGCCTAAACCAGCCACACTCCGACCTTTGAATGATCCACACTTCTTTGTAATCCTTACCTTAGCTAGCCCTATACATCTTTATGTGTTTTCCTATTACCCTATATATATATATATATATATATATATATATATATATATATATATATATATTCAAGGACTTTATCATTCGAAGATTTGGTTTTCATTATTTTGTATTTATCAAAAGGCGCGTTTTATTGACTATCCCCGTTTTACGCATTTCAAGTACTCGCTACTAGTGTTTCCCATTATTTTTCGATAGCGCAACCTTACACCGCGCATGCTTTCGTTACATGTTTCTTAATTTCACTATACAAGTTTTCTAAGTTATTTTAAACATATTTTATCGATACATTATCCTAAAATGTTTTAACCTACCGACTAATTTTCACCACTTTATTCTTGTTATTTTATTTTCGGGTTTTGTGCCTATGATTACTATTATAAATGAGTGTGCCTTATACTTATTTTTCTGTCGTGCTACCTTTAATGTACTTATACGTGCACATATTTGAGTTTCGATTTTATCGAGTACGCCTCGAATAATATCGTTCGTTATTATTGTTATTACTATTCTCGTATGCATATAGGTTGTCATTGTGGTTGTTCCTATCTTATACTTAGTTAAACTTATATTTTTAGTATGTTGTGCTTACATATATAGACCTTCACATTTTTCATCTGCCTATTTCAAGTAAAGCATTATGTGTTAGTTGCAATATAATAGCTTTCGCTTATGTTTATATAACTTATCGTTTATTTTAAATTTCGAGGACGAAATTTTTATAAGGGTGGTATGATGTAATGCCCGGTTCTTTTTATATGCCTAAAATCTATGTTTCTCTTTAAACCATAAATTTTTTTATTTAATTATTTTTAAAGAAACCCCAAACCCTGAATCTTCACTTTTTCCATTCCCATAAATCACTTAGCCCACGTCTTTAATTAAAGACCAAGCCCAAACTTTTTCCTCAGCCGTTTCATTGTTAATTAAAACTCATTTTGTTTCAATAAAAGATCCCAAGCCATTTTTCCCCATTCTTTTCTAAAAGCCGACCATTCATTTCTCTTTTAACCCTTTATCAATTTCTTTCAGCGGCCCAATCCCAAGCCCTCACACACATCAAATTTCGTCGGCCCACTCCCTCTTTTCTCCTCAAAATTTCCTTCATTTTTTTCCATTGGCCCACTCCCTAGCCCGTTCCCTTTTCCCTTTAATTCTTTTATTTTAATTTCTGGCCCAGCCCACTCCCAGCAGCCCGTTTCCTCCAACCGAGCATGTTTCTCCCACACCCGACCCGCTTCAAACTCCGACCCGACCCGCCTTCTCACCTTCCCCAACGGCTACCCCATTCTCCCGCTCCCTGTCTCGCGCGATCCACGATCTCCGCCGCTTCCATCGCCAACGCTCACGAGCCGTTACCTCACGTCGCGCACTCCCCTCTCTAACCCCTCGTCGCCTCCTTTCTCTCTCACTCATTCTCCTTTCTCCTCCTCTCTCGCTCCCACTCTCGAGCCCACGCCCCCTCCGTCGCCATCACCCCACTCCGTCGGCCATCTCGTCGGGCCCTCATCACCGCCCTCATCTCCTCGCCACCTTTCCTCACTCTCCCCTGCCACCATCACCCAACACCCTAAACCCTGCACCCGAGCTCGGCCACCTCTGCACCGACGACCGGTGAGCTCCTCGTCTCGTCGTCGACACACTTACATCCCGTCGACTCCCCCGCAGCATCATCATCATCAACATCGTCATCGTCGTCGTCATCTTTCCCATCATCTCTTCCCTCTGCACTCTCATCCCTCTCTCTCTCTCTATGCCCCTCTCTCGTCTCTCTCTCTCTCTTTCAGTTCTCTTTCTCTCTCACTGCTTCTCTCTCTCTCTATGCCCCTCTCTCGTCTCTCTCCCTCTACATTTCTTTCTCTCTCCCTCTACATTTCTCTCTCTAACTGCCTCTCTCTCATCTCTCTCTCTCTCAGTTCCTTTCTCCCTCTCTTTCTCAATCTTTCTCTCTATATCTCTAAACTCTTTCACTCTCTCCTCACGATTCAACCCGAGCCTCCCCTCGTCGGCCACCCTCCAAGCTTCGGCCACCCGTCACTGCGCTCACCTCCTCTAAAGCTCAAACAGCCGACCTTCAGCATCCAAGCCGGAGCTCATCGTCACCGCTGAGCCATTGCACAGAGCTCAATCCGAGGCCGAGGCCAAATTCTTGACACTGTTGCCGCGTGGTCGTGTCGTGCATACCGTGCCATCAATTCAACGTTTCCAGGCAAGTGTTATACTTGCTTACATGCTATATACTCAAGTTAGAATCTTTAATTACATTTATCTTAAAGTTACCATCTTAGAACAATAGTGTGCCATACATGTTCGACGTGTGTTCTCAATGAAAGTACTCATCAAATTTGACGGAAATAAATGGTATTGTTTGGCCCGTATGGCTGTGGACCTAATGTGTGAATTTTGTTGGATATTATGACCGTTAAGGACAGAAACAACTACCCTCAAGTTTAACCGTAAAACTGGAATTTTCTTGCACCTGAAAACCGTTAAATTCACCATAAATCATATACATACTAGAATGGTGCGTTCGAGGGCTCAAATCGAATCCGACTCGACGAACTTTAACCCTATACTGGTTTCCTGGTATTACTGTACTTAAATTGTGATGATAATTGGATCGGAGTACGACTCTGGACTGCAGTCCAGAGCGACTCCAGTTGTTGCTTGCTGTTCCGTAATGGGTACCATAGGATTTCCTTAACTCTTAGGTTGCGGAACTCCGCTGTTTATTGTAGATAAATCTGTTATATAGACAACACAATTAATTTCATTCTGTTTCGTTACCATTTGTTATTTATTCTGTAATTTAAAAGATCGGGACGCATAACAGTCCCAACAGAATCAGAACTGACATATTAGTGCTAAACAGTGTATAACTCCTGACGTGAAAATGAGATTGACGATCCGTCTATTACGTTGAAAACCTTACTGAAAACCCTAGATTTCATTCAACTGTAGCATCGCTAAAATCTGATTCCAACTGGGATTAAAATGCATTGCGAAACGGACTTCTGATTCTGAAACCGGATTTCCAGCCGCGAGCGCTTAAAATGAAATGGCTGTGATTAGTGATCCTGGAACCCGATTGGCGTGAAACTAAATTCAATGGATAGGTAACTGAACATACTAATTATTACCTGTTTATCGTTTCGCTAAACTATACACGTACGTTTCATGATAAATCGTGCAAGTGTTAGAATACTATTTTTATGACATCTTAATCATGCTTCATATACTGTTTACGCATCATATCATACTCATATCATTGTAGTGATAACCTAGTGATATCGTGCATTTACCCAGTGTTAGGCTTTAGTGATGATTGTGTCAAGTACGTCAGTGTTCGTGTATCCGTGAATAAGTGAAAGTAATACGTACTTGTACACAATCAGTCACCCTATTATTCTATTGCATTGTCGACGTCTGTGGGATGCGTGTACGTGTGACTATAAGTGGTATGGGACACTTATGGAAGCTCTTGCACGGGTGTCACAGATAAGGCACCAGATACTGCCATTTATCTTAGATATTAGTCGGGACGTGCTTGATGGAGGTCCTGCCTCCAGTTCTCGCGCAGACATGTCACCAACCGATTGGTATTTAGGGTTATGGTTGGCGTTTGATATAGACCACGGGGTGTAGGATAGTCTAAGTGTGAGTTCAACAGAATCTCAGGAGTCCCATGCTGGCTTATATATTTAGGGAGTTATATGGAGATTTACAGGGTATGTGATATTCACCGTGATATACATGTTGGGCCCGTGGTCCTTTGCCCTTGGGTTCTACCCTTGGGTGGAGGACACTCACGAGTGGTTGACTCTCACACTTGGACTGACGATAGGCTTAGTGACCTGTACAGTGAGACTTAGAGACTGATAGTGATACTGGCATTGTTATACCTTACATACTGTGTTGACATTCGTGGCATATCGTTCTACTGCTTTTACTGTTCCGCTGCATTGATTATTGCATGTTCATATCCATACTGCCACTGATCTACTGTTATATAGACTTACGATCACTATTAGAATTGTTACATGATTTTATAAATATTATATTGCTATTGTGTCGCTCTGACGACCTGAGTATGCATGCTCAGTGTGGGGAGAAGATTTAGCCTGGACCAGAACTAGACGTGCATCACAGACCTCTTGACTTGCTATTCAGAGTTACATTCGTTGTTCCCCATCAGGTCAGTTTATATTACTGTTTTGTTCCAGTTACTGCATTTCTCATTACCTGTGCATTATTTACTGTTTACCATGAAAAACTAGAAGCCGAAGTGTGACTACGGCAGGACACTTCCTTGACCGTAGGAGCATGGCTGGCCTTGTCTACCCCTCATATTCCGTATTTTAAGAAGCGGGGCGTGACACCTATTACCCTAAATATATTTAGGGGACATTATTATTCGAAATTTGGTTTTCATTATTTTGTATTTATCGAAGAGTGCGTGTTATTGACTACTTAGTTTTATGTATTTTAAGCGCACTACTATTATCCTCAATTTTCAGTAGCGCAACCTTACACTACGCATATCTTTGTTCCATGTTCCTTATTTTCACTATGTGGGTTTTCTAAGTTATTTTAAAAACTTTTTGATCGATGTATTATCCTAAAATGTTTTAACCTACCGACAAATCTTTCACTACTTTATTGCCGTTACTTTATTTCCGGGTATTGTGCCTATGGTTACTATTATAAATGGTTGTGCTTTATACTAACTATTTCTGCGGTGCTACTTTTGATATACATATATGTGCACATATTTGGGTTTCGATTTTATCTAACAAACCTTGATTATTATTGTTCGTTATTGTTATCTATATTCTCGTATACATGTAATTGCCCCTATAGTTATTCCTGCCTTATACCTATTTAGACCTATCTTTTTGTATGTTGTTCTTACATATATATACCTTCAAATTTCTTCATCCACGTATTTCTAGTAAATCTTTATGTGTTAGTTTGCAATATAATTGCTTTCGCTTATGTTTATATAACTTATCGTTTATTTTAAATTTCGAGGACGAAATTTTTGTAAGGGTGGTATGATGTAATACCCAGCCCCTTTTATACCAATATCTGTATTTTTGTTATTCTTGAATTTTATTTAATTTATTTAATTTTATTTCTTCTAAACCCCAAACCCTAATCCCAATGCCTCATTTTCTTTTCCCATTTATATAAACCCATTTTTCCGGCCCAACTCTTTATTCCCAAATTATTTAAATTCCCCGGGCCAAACTCACCAAGCCCACTCCTCTATTTCCTCAATTAGCCGGCCCCTTTCCAATCCTCTATAATTTCTTTTATATTTTACCTCAGCCCGTTCCTTTTTATTTATTAAATTAAATAACCTTTTCCCAGCCCAGCCCAGCAGCCCACGTAAATTTAAATAGAATTTGAATTTAAACCCAAGCCCAGCTCTTTCACCAACCCAACCCGGCCCACACCCTACACCTCCATCTTCCCCTACGGCCTACACCTCCATCTTCCCCAACGACTATTTCCGCCCTTCCCGCGCGCCCGTTCCACCTCCATCGCCCACGCCCATGCTCACGCCTGCGACGTTACCCCCTCGCACTCCCCTCTCTAACCCCGTCGCCCTCATCTCCTTCTCACTCTCCAACTCTATCTCAAAAACTCTCCTCCCTCTCAAAAATTTCCCTCGAACCCACTGCGCACCCTTCACCCGCTCACCCCGACGGCGACGACCACAACCCCTCACCCCCTCACCGCCGGCTCTCCTCCACCCTCGTCCTCATTCCTCCCCTCCTCGACAATCCTACCTCCTATCACCAACGCCCTCGCCTCCATATCAAAACCCCACTCATCCACTACCCGCACCCGAGCTCCACCCCTGCGCCCTCTCGCCGGCGAGCCCTACTGCATCTCGTCGACACCCCCGCACCATCGCCGACCGCATCATCATCATCATCGTCGCCATCATCCCTCTCTTTCTCTCTCTCCGGCTCTCTTTTTCTCTCCCTCTCCAGTTCTCTCTCACTCTCTCTCTGCCCTCTCTCAATCTTTCTATCTCTCTCTACCCTCTCTCTGTTCTCTCCCTCTCTCTCTTTCGCACACTCTCTCTCTTTTCTCTCTCTCTCTCTCTCTCTAATCCCTTCTCTTTCTCTCTCTCTAAAAATCTCACTCTCCCTCTCTCTGCAACGCCTCTCCCCTACTCCGGCCAACCAACGCCGCTCTTCGCTGCCCCCTGAACAGACCCAAGCTCACCCTGAGCCGCTGCCGTCGACGTTGCTGTGCCGCGCTTGTGTCGTTGCCACTGCCGTGTGCCCCAAAATGTCTCCAGGCAAGTTCCCTACTTGCTACATGCTACTTTATGTTAATTACAAATTACAATCGTATAGATTCCATGTTTTACTTTTCCGTTAAATTATACGGCGTAACTGTTCGATGCATGATCCCTATGGAAATCCTCATCTGATTTGACGGAACTCAATTGCATGGTCTGGCCCGTAGGGTAGTGAACCTAGTGTGTAAATCTCATTGGAAAATATGTCTGTTAACGGCTAAAATGTATACCCCTAAGTATACCTGTAAAACTAGAAATTTCTTGTACCTGAAAACCGTTAAAATCACCATAAATTATATACATACTGGAATGATACGTTCGAGGGCTTAAATCAAAGATGACTCGACGAACTATAACCCTATGCAAGTTTCTAATGATTTCTGTACTTAAATTATGACAATATTTGGTTCGGAGTGCGACTCTGGACTGCAGTCCAGAGCGACTCTAGTTGTTGTTCACTGTCCCGTAATGGGTACCACCCTGTTTCCTTAACTCGTAGGTTGTGGAACTCCGCTGTTTATTAAAGGTGAATCTGTTAGCTAGATAACACAAGTGGTTTCATTCTGTTTCGTCATCGGTTTCTATTTAATCTGTAATTTAAAAGATGGGGACGTATAACAGTCCCAACAGAATCAGAATTGACATACTAGTATTGAACAGTGTATATCTCCTGACGTACAGACGCGATTGAGAATCCGTCTATTGTGTTGAAAACCCTAGATTTCATTCAACTGTAGCATCGCCAAAATCTGATCCCAACTGGGATTTAAATGCGTTACGAAACAGAATTTCAATTCTGAAACCGGATTTTCAGCCGTGAACGCTTAAAATGAAATGGCCATAACTAGTGATCCTGAAACCCGATTGGCGTGAAACTAAATTCGCTGGATAGATAATTGAACATACTATTTATTCCCTATTCATCGTTTCGCTAAACTGTACACGTATGATTTAGGATAAATTGTGCAAGTGGTAGAATACTGTTCTATGACATCTTAATTATGCTTTACATACTATTTCCTCATCATATCATACATATGTCACTGCATTGACAACCTAGTGATCATGTGCATTACCCAATATTAGGTATTAGTGATGATTGTGGTAAGTACGTAGTGTTCGTACATGAGTGAATAAGTGGAAGTGACACGTACTTGTACACAATCAGTGAACCTTATTATTCTATTGCATTGTCGACGTCTGTGGGACGCGTGTACGTGTGACTATAAGTGGTATGGGACACTTATGGAAGATCTTGCATGGGTGTCACAGATAAGGCACCAGACACTGCTATTTATCTTGGGTATTAGTCGGGACGTACTTGATGGAGATCCTGTCTCCAGTTCTCGTGCAGACTTGTCACAGACCGACTGGTATTTGAGATTATGGTTAGCGTTTGATGTGACCACGGGGTGTGGGCTAGTTTGAGTGTGAGTTCAACATAATCTCGGGAGTCCCATGCCGGCTTATATATATATGGAGATATATGGAGATTTACAGGGTACATGATTATTACCGTGAGTTACATGTTGGGCCCGTGGTCCCTTGCCCTTGGGTTCTACCCTTGGGTGGAGGACACTCGCGAGTGGTTGACTCTCACACTTGGACTGACGATAGGCTTAGTGACCTGTATAGTGAGACTTAGAGATTGATAGGGATAATGGCATTGATATACATTACTTACCGTTGTTGACATACCTGGCATATTATTTTACTGCTTTACTGTTCACTTGATTTATTAGACACTTCTTTAGTTACTGCATGTTCATACCTATACCTTCTTGATTTACTGTCATATATATCTATTATCACTGTTCGAGTTGTCACTTGTATTTATATATTATATTGCTATTGTGTCGCTCTGACGACCTGAGTATGCATGCTCAGTGTGAGGAGTGGATTTAGCCGGGACCAGGACCAGACGTACATCACGGACATCTTGATTAGCTATCCAGAGTTATACCCTTTTGTTTCCCATCAGGTCAGTTCTTTATATTGTTTTGTTTCAGTTACTGCATTTCTCATTACCTGCGCATTCTTTACTGATTACCATGTAAAGCTAGAAGCCGAAGTATGACTGCGGCAGGACATTTCCTTGACCGTAGGAGCATGGTTGTCCTTGTCAACACCTCGTATTCCGTATTTTGGGAAGTGGGGCATGACAGCCACGCAAACATATACCATCGAAGTCGTATCGCGTTTGAGCCACGCGTGCATCGCGCTAGTACCATGCCCGCGTCGCGCACGCACCCAGCGCACACCACACACACGCCACGCGCCGTATCCAGCACCACACTGTCTCGTGTGTCGAGACAAACACCTGCACGTCCGTCACTTATATTTCAGTGACCTAAGGCAAGTGTTCACCACTTACTTTATGCTATTTATTATATAATTATATATAGTGAATTCGGGACATTAAATTATGATAAATTAATATCATGACCGAATAGAACAATTATTGTGAACCGCGATTGCGCGTGATATGATGAACTGAACGTTTCATAGGGATCAAATCATGTTCATACTGGCTGGTTAAAACTCGCATTTCGATGGTATAAGAATTCCATGCTAAGTGCTTGATGTAAAGTCATGAACCAAAACCTAATTTAAAATGCCGAAATCTGTGATTACTGAATTCTTTTAATGGTTGTAAATATCGAGTAGAAATTTGATTTTAAAATATCGTAGTTACGCCCATGAAATGATGTCCCCAAGTGGCGATGACAAACCTGGATTCTACTGTACATGTCACCTTATAAAATTCATAATAAATTAAATATAAACCGTATTGCAAAATTTTTGGGCTCTTAATATATATAACTGGATAACCTATAAATCTATGTTAAATTTTACTGAAAATTGCTTAGTTACTATACTGTAATCTGGAGGTAAATACAGCTCTGGACTGCAGTACAGAACAGTGTTCTCTCTTAATACTTGTTTTTAAACCCCTATATATCCCTGTATAAATATGCTAATATACGAATACCTATATCGTTGCGTATATAGCTGAGTTAGATAACTTTTGGCACTAGTTTCATTCAGTTTCATTACTATTTGATATTTTTAACGTATTTCATATCGTCGATATGTTTTGCTATTTTTTCTGTTGTGCTACATATACATATCGATCTTAAAATGATCATAATTCTCTGTACACACCTTCTATTGACGTTCCATCATTTTTTTTAGAAATTTAATTTCAAAACCTAAAAATTATTGAACTATAGCAACCCTTAATTCTGAACAAAACCCATAGTTAACTGCGAAGTTGGAATCCCAGTTCTGAAACTAGAATTCAAGTAGTGTACATCTGTTTTAAAATAAGCATATCTCCCTAATCGGGTTTGATAGCAAGGCAAAATCAATTTCACTGTTTAGATAAATGAGTCTATTTTCAATAACTTTTATATTATTTTACCTGATTCTATATGTATGATTTATAATGAATTTTGCAAGCTGAATAATACTTGTTGTACCTTATTACTTGAAGTATATTTACTGCATTTAAATCCTGCTATATGATCAATTTACACTCATGATTAGTGCATGTATTCATTGTTACCTTAGCAACTATATTGCATTGTTGAGTGAGAAGTGTAATGATTGGATTGTGACAAGTACGTTAGTGTATAAGTGATTAAATGCAAAACATATATATGTGAAAGCATGATTGAATAGTGGAAGTGACCCGTAGTTTTACACAACCAATTTGATACATGAACATATACCTTAACCTGGGGAAATCAATAGTGAAATCGAACTCGTATTTAGCAAGGTTTAGCAATTTAGAGGATGGTCATTCGATATCAGCGATATATATTAGGTCAAGAGCCTAGCAACACGGCTGTAGGGTTAAGTCCCGGGCAATAGCGGACCGTAGTCTCAGGCATGCATAAGACCCTTATTAAATACAAGAACTCTTTTCCACTGATCGATTTCAATTGACATAGAGACTGATATATTTAGTAACATACATATCGCCCTTGTTACTCTGATTCACATGCTATACTGCTTATCTGTTCATGTTATCACATACATTGTTATTGCTTTATGATTTCTAGATCACCTTTCTTGTTATTGCATATATTATATATGATTATATTATGTCGCCCTGACGACCTGAGTATGTATGCTCAGAGGAAGAAGAGAACCCAGCTCCAAAATAGGACCTGGCTTATTTCGACGAGATCGCTGAGATATAGACGAGCGACACCAATTTTATTGCTTCTCTGGCTTTCAACAAAGAACTTTTGTTATCATTTGGTTAGTTGTTCTTTAATTTTTTAACTCCGTATATCCATTGAACTCTGTCGTTTAAATATAATAAAATTGTGATTATGATTTCTCTTTACTTTGTGTTGTGTTTACTGTTTATCATGTAATGTTAGAAGCCGAAATGTGACTACAGCGAGATTATTCCTTGACCGTAGGAGTATAGCTGGCTTGGTCACCCCCCGTATTCCGTATTTTGAAAAACGGGGTGTGATATCTTCTAAAGAAATTTTATCTTTGTCGTACACCATCGATTTCACGAACCGGTTATATTCAGAAGTCAAAGAGAAAATGTAGGATCGTAACTTGGTCATCATCTTCAATCTTCACCTCTATATTGAGCAAGTCCATAATGATTTGGTTGAATTCATTCAGATAGTTTTTGACTGATGTACCTTTCTTAACCTTCAATATGTATATACGCTGTTTGAGATAGTGACGATTTGTTAAATATTTCTTCATGTACAAGAACTCTAGCATGATCCATTAACCTGCTGCCGTTGTCTTTTGCGCACTCTCACATAGAATCTCGTCAGCCAAGCTGAGCTGTATAAAACTGAAAGCCTTATCCTCCATATCTCCTTTCTAAATATCTGTGGTCGTCGAAGGAATTTTCTCTTTTTCGAAGACTATCTTATGAACTTCTTGTTGCTTTAAACTCATCATCATCTTTAATCTCCATAAA
Organism: Agapanthus africanus; assembly: GCA_030015575.1. Classification (NCBI taxonomy): domain Eukaryota; kingdom Viridiplantae; phylum Streptophyta; class Magnoliopsida; order Asparagales; family Amaryllidaceae; genus Agapanthus; species Agapanthus africanus. The sequence continues at coordinate 41,690,553 of JASDDO010000026.1, forward strand.
CTGAAATTGTTTTTTCCGTCAAACTTATCGATTTTATAATGTGTAGAAACCATCTTCCCAATAATCCGAATCACCGTAAAAAAAGCTGATACCATTTGTTGTGAAAAACAGACAACAAAGTACGCAGCGGATGATCGATACGCATAAATCAGAACTAATGAAAAAGATCAAACGCAGCAACTGCGCAAAAGCAATAAGTAATAAAGGAAAAAACACATCAAGTAAAGGACATAACATATTAACCAGGTTCGGTATACACTTACATCCAATCCTGCAAACCGACGACGAATTACTTCCACTGTTTAGAGAAGAATTATAAGAAATAATTTTTGCCTTCTCGATCTCATCAAAATACAAAATACAAAGGCTAACACAAATCTCTCTCTCTCTCTCTCTCTCTGCCAATCAAATAAATTGGCACAGCCTTTTAATTATTGTGGTCGCAGGTCTCTGCAGGCTATGTGGATTTTATTTGTGGCCGCAGACTTCTCTTCTTGCCCGCAGCCTTAAATTTTAAGGCTATGTGGAATTTGTGAATTAATTCCCATAAACCAAATTAGAGATATATACAAATTCTCAATACTTTAGAAATGAGTCCAAATTTGAATAGGGATTGATAAGTTTGAAAATTTAATTAATTCTATTAATTAAATCTTCTTCAAATATATTCCTACTTAAAACCCTATAGCTGTTTTTTGCGTATGTCTAACCGCACGTAACTCGTTCCACACGTACTGCATTTGCACGCACTATGCACATGACTCCAAGTATTGGGTTTTTGAGCTCTTGATCTCGGGTTCTAATTTCACATCAAAAATAACACCGGTGTCATCAAGTCCTCCATTTAAATATTCAAATGCGGCCACAACCACAAATATCTCTACAATTCAAATGGTTCTAATTGGTTGTGTAAAACTAGAAAATATCATGATAGAGAAAAATGTTAGCTCGAATGATGTTGCCGTTCTATCTTCCAAGTCTTGTTTCTTAAATAATACACCTGTAACATGACGCACGCAACATTAAACCACAGTATTCTTCCCCGACTTCAAAAGAGTTTTAGCATTAGTCTCTAGTGAAGTACTTCACCCAAGTCTTTGTTCTATCTTGATACATGAGAGCTTTAACTAATTTTGGTAGGGCACGCAAAGTTGAGTCAAGGAACAAAGTGATTGTGATTTAAGATATTTTAAAAAAGAAAGCCATGAAAATCCAAATGTGGGGCTCAATGCCCACGAGCCATGCAGAGATCCAATGACCAAGCTGAAGACTTTTGCTTTCACATTGACCAGTGACTTGCATGCTTTTTGTCATTCCAAAATTGTGGGCACGGCAGTTCCTTTTTTGGTGTTGCAACTTTGATTAGCTTAAGAAAGAGGTAAATTAGGGTTAGTGTTGGACAAAGGTGCCAATTTTGACCACGTTTGATATTTACCGGTATACCGGTCATGGGCCAATATTCGCGTATATAATAGGTTCACGATAAATTAATTATGCAAAAGATTTTTATTAATTAGGTGGACATTAATTTTCAATCACTTTAATAACATCTATCAATTTTATCTATTTATAACCAGCGTTCTTTCCGATTCACAATCTGGTCATTTATTTTTTTTCCTTTTTTTCCCAAATTTTTTTCCCCTATACATTATCAAAAAGTGTGCTTCAATTACCAATACACATAAAATGAAAATTTTCTAACCCGGTCCTAAATAATGTGATAAGATGTGTTAAATTGTTGGACCCATATTCAAATTTTCTATGCAAGTACTGTATATTTTCTTTCATGCTTGTTCAAGTCTTGAATTAATGAATATCACATTGCAGGGTTAAATTAGAAATTTAACATCTATAGAACTTTTGATTTTAGAGAAGTCATTATCTTTAGATTTGAAGAAGGAAAAAAACAAGTATTGCTGAACGAGGGAGTAACAAAATCATACCAGACTAGTCTTATTGTACCAAATTCAATGTAATGTTGAAAAATCTGTTCTTTAAACACTTGTTTTGCCTTGATTTCTGAATGTTAGTGTCTAATACTTTTCCAAAATTCTAAAGTTAGTACAAGGATTTAAGGATATACTTTTATATTCTAACATTATTGCTAGTTAGCTAGTTTATCGTAATCCGCTGGTTGAATGTGTGTTTGGTGAAATTTAAACTCAGGTCACTCTGATACCACCGTAGTTGTTTTTGCCACCATGCCAAAACTCAGACGGAATTACGATAAGAATTGAGAAATACATTATCATTCTTTAGCATGCTATGGCATAACAAGCGTTCTACATCTTTTTTTCAAAAAATCAAGAACTAAAATCCTTTGCTTCTTTTTTTATTTTTGGTTGACAGCCTTCTTCATAAATCGAACCGGTGACAAACAAAAATTTCCCGTAAGAGTTGCGATTCTTACCGTAAACTATACTCTCTTTGTTTTTTGGCTACAACCATTAAGCAATACTAGAATTTATGTGCGTGTTTAAAATTTTTTGAGAAGTGGGAAGAGGGGGGAGATGTGGAGGGTTATAGAGTTTTATTTATTTATTTATTTAAAAAAGAAAGGAATTGATAACGTCGAGAGTTCTAAATAAATAATTAATTGTATTTTGGGAGGAGAGAGAGAGATATGATGTGGAGGGCTTAAGAGATGAGAGAGATGATGTGGAGGGCTTGAAAGCTGAGAATTTTTCTCAGTTTTTCTTTTTTTTATAGAAAAAAGGAGAAGGGTGGACCTCTAACCAAGAGTATTTGTATTATATATAGAAAAGAGATAGAGATATTTGCATTATATATAGAAATAAGACAGATGCAAGCCCATGGAAAAGGGTCTTACGTCACTCCGGTGACGAAGACCTTAATTGGGCCCCATATCAACAAGTTGACGGCTCAGTCATGGCCAACGAAAGCCAAAGCCTTCACATTTCAGAACAGGTTGCGACTTGCAACAGTATAGAAAACTTTTTACGCCCTTCTTGTAAATTTTATTTATTTATTTATTTAAATTCTCTATGAAGAGACTTGCTGGGATTTATTTATCTATTTAAATTTTATTTAGTGTTTTGAATCAGCGTACAATACCGGTAACAGGTACAAAACAGCTATAGTAGTTGATTAAATATATTTAAATAACATATAGAAAAATATTATCAAGAATCGGCAAAGTCTATGCGGTGAAGCCCTGATTTGGGATGCTGCACTTTTAGACCGAGTTTAGAGGAGGTCGAAGAAATCAAACAATAACAATGACAATTTGCCAAACTAGGGTTTTACTAATAGAAATCTACCTATTACAATTGCAAGAAGTCTCTTAAATTGATCCATACAAAATCAAAAATCAAAACTAATTTACCCAAAAAAATAAAACTGCCTAAAACGGATAACTAATAAAAATATAAAGTTGCTAAAAATCAAAATTAATTATTTAATTGTGTTCAGAATTTATTCTCAATACTGCTTGTAAAATTTTAACTGATCCGGACGTTGATTTCATCCCTAATTCGAAAGTCAAAATTTCAAATCTTTGACCGCGATTTCGGGGTCCTAAATGATGGAGTTTTGCGATTCTGAAAGACGTTAATCGTGCTTGCAGCATTGACCTAAACGATTTTGCGAGAGTTTTAATTTGGCTGAGAGAACGCACGAATCGGACAAGATTTGGCAGTTCGGGTTTTTCGGTTGAACTAGACGTGACGTGTTTTAAAACGGTCAAACCGCTCCATATAGGCTAGGGCTGCATCATCCACCCCGTCATAAAATGAGCTCGACCTCGAGCTCAGGCCATCGTCCTCGGAAAAGCTTCTGTCCCCCGCATATGGAATCAAGTGCTTGACGTTGAATATGTATGAAGTTTTCAGATGACCAGGCAACTTCAATTGATACGCGTTATCGCCTACCTTCTTAAGAATCTCATAAGGACCCACATTTTTGTTGCTTAATTTATTATACTCACCTACCGGGTAGCGGTCCTTAGTGAGGATAGCCCAAACAAAGTCACCTTCTTCGAACACCATGCGACGACGATGCTTGTTCGCTATAGCTTCATATTTGGAATTGGCAGTTTCAATCTGCTGTCGAACTTGATCATGAATACTTTTAAGGTGCTCGGTCATGCCTTCAGCTTTAACATTGGGACGCCCTATATGGGGAATTAGCGCCAAGTCGAGAACGCCAGTAAGGTTACTTCCATACACGATCTCAAATGGACTCCTCTTCGTCGTGCGATTCATAGAACGGTTGTAAGCGAACTTAGCTGGTGCGAGGACGAGGTCCCACTTTCTTGGGTTGTCTTCAACTAGGCTACGGAGGAGATTATCGAGGCTTCTGTTGATCATTTCAGTTTGACCATCTGTTTGCGGGTGATAAGCGCTGTTAAAGCACAGTTTAGTGCCCATATTCCTCCATAAGGTTTTCCAAAAATGGTTTATGAACTTGGTATCCCTATCCGATGTGATGGATTTGGGTACCGTATGAAGGTGCACGATTTCTTTAAAGTACAGGTCACCGATCCGAGATGCGTCTATAGTTTTCTTGCAGGCCAGAAAATTCGTCATCTTGGAGAATCGATCGACCACGACACAGATTGATTCCATGCTCCTTTGAGTTCTGGGTAGGCCGAGGACAAAATCCATGCTGACGTCTTCCCATGGTGTTGCTGGAACCGGGAGCGGGGTGTACAAACCCGCGTTCGTGGCTGTTCCCTTGGACACTTGGCAAATATGGCAGCGCTCTTTAAAACGTATCACATCTCGTTTCATGTTAGGCCAGTAGTAGTCAGGAGAGATGAGGGTCAGGAGTTTGTCGCGCCCAAAATGGCCCTCGTTATGAAGTTCCTCCACGATCTTTTCTCGCAGCGAACACTCTGGGATGCAGAGTTGCAGTCCCCGAAAAAGATGGTCGTCTATCAGCATATAGCTTGACTTACGTTGCTCGGGTCCACGCTGAGGTTGCTTTAATGCTCTGTGAATAGGGCCGAAGAACGAGTCCGCAGGGTATAATTCGCGAAAGGTATCGAACCCTATAATCCGAGCTTGCATTATAGAGAGTAAGGTCACTCTTCTGCTCAAAGCATCGGCCACTCGATTATCGACACCAGCAATGTGCTTCAAGGAGAAGGTGAACTGTTGGATATATTCGTCCATCGACTATGTCGACGATTCAACTTATGCGACCCATTAATATACTTGAGCGCTTCATGATCAGAATGAAGAATGAACTCGCGCTGCAATAAATAATGCTCCAAATGTCGCAAGGCTTGGACGATGGTATAGAACTCGACGTCGTAGGTGTTGTACTTGGCCCTAGCGCCATTTAGTTTCTCGCTGAAGAAGGCCACTAGTCGCTTTTCTTGACTGAGTATGCCATTGATTGATAGCAGAAAAACCGCGATATGTGTTATGATATGCGTTCTACTTTCGTTCTCTACTTACCGCAGTCAAATCGGTGTCACATTGCAGCTAACCGGTTATGCACGAGTCGATCCACAGGGAGATGGTTGTATGTCCGTTCTTGTCTTAGATGAGTCAATTCAAGAATGTATATGTGTATATTCAAATCTATCATAAGTGTTCGTATTTATATTCAAGTAAGCTTGTTAGGATTAAGGTTGATTAGTAGAGTTAAGATTAGTCTTGTACTTGTCTTTTGTCATTCTTAAAACGATGTTGGGATAATCGAACGTAGCGGGGAATAGGAGGACATAGGAATAGGATTTGCGAGTTTAAGCAAGCTTTCCAACGCTAAATCCATTCCTAATGCCCTTTGTCCGTCCGCTACGTGCGCTTATTTCCAACCCTAGGCCAAACACCCGCAACCATGTATCTAATTAATTCACAACTACATGTAACGTTGTAGTGCGCTGAAAGAACTTCACGACTTAGGTCGCGGCTATATGTCACATATAGCGCACCTAAGTGAGGGGGTTGCGTTTATTTGGTCTAGACTCGTTTCAAGATTTTTGGCGAAGAGAAGCACAATGGATTTTTCCGTCCTTCATATTAAAATTTCTTAGCCCCTAACAAGTGTGGAAATTATTCACACATTTAAATGAAAATAAAAACAAAACAAGAAGGAAGCAAAGAAAGAAAGGAAAATTACGATTTTACAAAGATGCAAGCTAACTACTTGGGTCCTCACCTAAGTAAGGAACTCCATCGAATATCATGGCTTGAAAATACAGATAATAAGAGAAGGAAAAAAAGAAAAGAAAAGAAAATCAACAACTACTTAACAACAATAAATAAAACTATACTAAGAATTAAAATTACAAGACAAGAAATAAAAGATACAAGATAATAAAAACACCCTCATCTTCATTCAACATCCACTTAAGAGCTCTTACTACACTTTAATGGAGGAAACAAGAAGAAGAAGAAGAAGAAGAAGAAGAACTACAAACTAAACAACACTAAAATCTAACTAAAAAGAAGCATCCTTTATTTGGCACAAAACTGGGCTATTTATAGGCAGAGAGCTGAAACCCTATGGCCAAATTCTAAGCCCCTACAAAGTTACAAAACTACCCACAAAATCCTCTCTGACTCCGAGTTAACTCGGTCGCGGAACCGCCGCATAATTGCCATTTTGGCTGTGGTTCCACGGCTCTTTGGGGGAGTTAGGTTTTCGTTTTTCTACGGCATCTCCATGTTGCTTTTTTCTGTTGTTCTACATGTCCCAAATTGCAAAATACTTCCAAAGTTTCTTCAGATTTGCAACAGTCCAAAACGGCTTCGCTTTTAATTCATTTGACCTTTATCTCCCTCTAGCCCCGCGCACCCATTGAATCTTGTGCTGCCCCTATCGTGCTCTGTGCTTGACCAAGACACGAATGACCACTGTTTTTCGTCTTTTCTCTTGAACTGGTAAGCGGCACTGGACGGATGCGGAGAACCAGAACCCGGCTTTTATCTGTCTGTGGCAGATGTTCTGGATTTTGGCGCAATTGTGGAGATTTTGTATGATTTGCGTTATTTTAGACTAGAAACTTGTAACCTGTAAATATGTAGTAAACACGGATTAAAAGCACCTGCCTATAAACAAACGAGCAGAAGAATGTGCAGTATTAAATGCAATATTCTGGTGTGAAAAAATACTCTCAAACTTAACTTTTGCTCGTCCCGAGAAAAACTAATTATTCTCAAAAAGTCCTAAGCTCACTTTCGTAGGCATCACGATTGCACTTAGCGTGTGCAACAAGCCGTTAAAGCTCTAGGTGTCTCTATTATGAGGAGTGTTGTTTCTTGAGGGTTTTCAGCGGATACTACCCACAAAATCCCGTCAAACTAGTTTCATAAAATAATCTTGATTCTACTCCTACGGTTTAGCATCTAAATTAGAAACTCTATCATTCTAAGTTAGAAATATTCAACCATTATTTTTCACACCTCCTATTTTTTAACCTCAGATCCTATACGTTTTTACAGTTTAGAAAGATCTCGGTTTCTTTTGAGTTTTCCTTCTAAAGTGCAGTCTCCAATCCGGAATTTTTATCAATTTTACGGAAAACATAAGTCTTATTCTTTATCCTATCATTCCTCCAAATATCGATCGTATACCCCTACGTATGTGTAATTTTTCACCCCTACTTCAAGAATTCATTGCAAGCTATAATACCCTTGCTTTAATACCTAATACTAGTTCTTTTCATTAATGATGGACGTATTTGCTCACACAGTTTTCATGCGACTATTAATGCTTCTTGAGGCACTAACAGCCGATTACTGAATGTGTGAGCATAAAGCGTAAATAGCAGTTTTCAGGTCTTGTAATTTTTTTCTTTATTTTTCTTTTTCTTTTTCTTTTTCTTTTCAAGACCGGATATATTTTTCAATGATACTCTTTTGATAGTTAGCTTTAAATACCGTTTTTTCTTTCATACTAGGGTTTCAAGCAAGAGTATTTCAAAGTATGCTCTACTATCCTAAGTTTCATGGTGCGTGTAAGTGCAGTTTGCAGGGTGTATATTTTCTGAATTTGGACTCAAGAATAGGACTATTTTTTGGACTTATCCTTCAATAAAGATTTCAATACTATCCCTTCATCTCGACCTAACACAAGAACTGAACTCAAGATTAGCTACTTCTAAAAAAACTGAAAGGACGTATAATTACCAAGGTTAAACAGAATGAGGTTTTTTTAGGGTTTTCAATTTCTAAGCCTAGAATTTAGTTATTTCTAACGTATCAACTAATATTTTTGGAATAAAAATCTAAGTTACCCTACTAGCTAACTTGACGACAAAGATTTTATATTTTTATAAAAATTTTCGATTTTTGTGGGTTTTTAATAAGTATGCAAATGCAAAATATACACATGAATGCGAAGGTAGAAAGCTTACCGAGCACACCCCAAAACTTAAACTTGAAAGTGCCCTCACTGTCATACTACACCAAGAGGGTCAAAATTGTCAGCGCTTCCCTAATAATTTTTTTTTTACAAAAGAAAAAACAAACCAAAAATATATATACACAAAAAGGTCCCCCCAAACATAAGTGAAACAGTGTTGCCACTATTTAAGTGTTAAAGTTCAGAGTTAGGGGGAAGAGAACAGTATCAATCTGTACAAGGCCTTACACAGGCCAAAAGTTAGCACCAACCAATCAAAAATTTTATCGCGAGAATGTGCAGGTTGGTGAAAGAATGCGGAGAGGAAAGAAATGGAAAATACGCGAAACCGTGTGGGGATGGAAGCGGCGTACGGTCTCGGTAGAGGAGAAGAATGGCGGAGGGGGGAAAGAAATGGAATACGAACTTGAGGGTGGAGATGGATTGAATAAATTAGTACAGTTTGTAATGATCGGAGTGAAAAAATGGATTGTATTAATCTATCAATACGTTGAGAAACGGGGTCAAACCTTTCAAGATTCGTGAGAAAACATGGGTAGACCGAACTTGGTGAACCAGACATAAGAAATGCAGGTGATACGGTGGCTTACGAAGTGGGAGTGATGGAAAGGATGGAGGGATGTGATCGAGAAATGGTATTTGTTAAACGTTCAGGAGGGTGTACACAGTCAATGAAAGGGATATGATGAATTGGAAAATCCGACTCATCAAGTAAAACTGTTTCATCCTCAATGCTATGCTCAAAATTCTCATCAAAATTCAGCTCATCCATGCATTCATCATCAATTTCCAGACGCATATAGGGTTTGGGAAAAATAGTTAACAGATGATGCTCACACGGAAGTGAAAGGATTTGATGAATTGGTGAGAAAAACTCATCCAAAATTGTGGGTTCATCATCCAAAATATTCCCAGCGTCGATATCCTCAATCAAGTGAAAGACAAATTTCTCGGACACCTCATCAAAAGCATGGTTTTCAATCAATTATGGTTCTAGAGTGGAAGTGTAGAGATCAACGGGATTGGATGTGGTTTCCCTTGAAATGGACCCTTCACAATCGGTCAAATTAAACACTACAAAGTCGCACAACTCATTAAATATTCTATCTTCAATTGGTTAATCATTTGGGACACTCGATAAACTTTCGAAACCGGAGTTGTGGAATTCAATTTGAAACGGGTAGGTTTGATTTTGAAGGGTGTACTGCTCACTCTCACTACTCAAATTCGCAAAATGTCCAATCGCCTCATCATACATTGGAAAATTCGGAGGTAGTTGGAAACTAACTGCTGGTTCGTTAGGTTATATGAGGGCGGCCATGGATGCATTCAAATCTATCATCTGTTGGCACGACGCTACCCAAAATTCTTCTAATGACTGTTCAAAACTAGAAATGGGTTGTGAAGAGATTTCAGTAAATGATTCAAACTCATTTGGATACGTGAAACTCCCAAACGGCTGTTCAGAAGAAATGTCTAGAGAAGGTATATAAGTCGGGTAGGATTGATAGGAATCGAATGGTTGGACAAGATTAGGATCAACATTATGATAAGAAGATGATTGGAATCGTTGATCAAAAGAATTCGAAATGGTGAAAGAAGTGAAAGATCGGCTACGAGATTGTTCGATTCTGTCGGCAATGGACATGGGTCTTGGAGTTGGAACATGACTCTCAAAAGGGTTATCAACGTAAGAGGGTGGGGGAGGTTGAAACGGTTGATACGAAGTAGATTGCGGTGTCCAATTGTTTGTCCTAGACGCGTCTATCCGATCTCTCAATGAAATTTTGGGCATGGATGGATCGTTTGAAGTTCGGCCAAAACAAGAACCATATGAAAAAATGTCTGGTCGTGGGTACCAAAGTTCAGCAAGAGTCGGTCGTTTTGGGTACCCATGTTATGAAAAAGTAGGGAGGGGGGAAAGTGGGTGAATTTTTATAAATTTTTGTTTTTTTTTTATTTTTGGAGTTTTTGAAATTGTTTGTTTGGTTTTTGAAAGAATACGGAATTATGGGACTAAACTTTACATAAGCACAATCACAATCATAATATGCACAAACAACACCTAGAGCTAGGGTCTTCAAAGTCCAACTAGACCGCTCCTAAACTTCTAAGCGACAAGTTGTAAGATAACCCTCGAATTGCCTCTTCACTGCCAATTGTGTTCAGGTAAGCACAAGTGAGGTAAGGAAGGTTCCGCTCATGAATCACCGTGAGACGGGCTTTTTAAAATTACCTCCTCACTTGTCTAGCCTAGGCACCATAAAGTCAAGTTTAGATAAACGACCGATTCCCCGCAACCTTCAATTGTCCTAAATGAGCACGACAAGTCTTTATAGGTTTGGTCTAGATATTTTTTTATTAACTCAAACTAATGCGTATGCTTTTTGTGATTTGCAGGGTCTTAGAAAGGGTGATGAAATCCCCACCCAATCTTAATTGGTGTTCAAGCCCCTTAATGTCCGTATTATTATATGCAAAGCGTATAAACAAACAAAATCTAAAACAACAAAAAATTTATTGGCGGCGGCGCAATCTATGAAAAGAAACCTGCATAAAATACAGTTCAGTGGAGTTCACAGAGGAGTTTAGAGTAAAGAGAAGGGGAGTAAAAAATTGGGCTCAGAAGCCACAATAGGACCGCGGAACCGCCGCGAAATCCACCCTTTGACTGCAGTTCCGCGGTCAAATTGTTGAGTTGGGGCTTGAACTTTTGGTCCCTGCACTCCCTTGTTCCATACACGAGAATAAAAAATATCTTTTTCTTGATACGATTACTGTACTTGCTCCAGACAGCCTCCACACTGTCACAAAAATGGTTTTTTTTATTATATTTATATATTTTTATACATTTACAAAAAAAATATAAACCCGAATAATAAGAAAGAAATACGTTACCGTCTCTCCGGCAACGGCGCTATTTGATTGATAGCAAAAAAAATCGCGATATGTGTTATGATATGCGTTCTACTTTCGTTCTTTAGTTACCGCAATCAAGTCGGTATCACTTTGCAGCTAGCCGGTTGAGCACGGGTCGATCCACAGGGAAATTGTTGTATGTCCATTCTTGTCTCACACGAGTCAATTCAAAAATGTATATGTGTATGTTCAAATCTATTCTAAGTGTTCGTATTTATGTTCAAGTAAGTTTATTAGGGTTAAGCTTGGTTAGTAGAGTTAGGATTAGTCTTGTATTTTTTTTGCTATTCTTAAAACGATATTGGGATAATCGAATGTAGCGGGGATTAGGAGGACATAGGAATGGGATTTGCGAGTTTAAGCAAACTTTCCAATGCTAAATCCATTCCTAGTGCCTTTTGTTCGTCCGCTGCGTGCGCTTATTTCCAACTCTAGACCAAACACCCGCAACCATGTATCCAATTAAGTCACAATTATATGTCACGTTGTAGTGCGCCCAAAGGACTTCTCGACTTAGGTCGCGGCTATATGTTACGTATAGCGTGCCTAAATGAGGGGGTTGCGTTTGTTTGATCTAGGCTCGTTTCAAGATGTTTGGCGAAGAGAAGCACATGGGATTTTTTCATCCCTCATACTAATCTTCCTTAGCCCCTAACAAGTGTGGAAATTATTCACATATTTAAATGAAAATAAAAACAAAACAAGAACGATAGGAAAAATGCAGTTTTACAAAGATGCAAGCTAACTACTTGGGTCCTCACCTAAGTAAGGAACTCTATCGAATATCATGGCTTGAAAATACGGATAATAAGAGAAGGAAACCAAAATAAGAAAAGAAAAGAAAACCAACAACTACTTAACAACAATAAATAAAAATACACTAAGAATTAAAATTATAAGACAAGAAATACAAGATAATAAAAACACCATCATTTTCATTTAACTTCTACTCAAGAGCTCTCACTACACTTTAATGGAGGAAAGATGATGAAGAAGAAGAACTACAAACTAAACTACACTAAAATCTAACTAAAAAGAAACATTCTTTACTTGGCACAAAACTGGGCTATTTATAGACAGAGAGCTGAAACCCTAGGGCCAAATTCTAAGCCCATACAAAGTTACAAAACTACCCCCAAAATCGTCTCTGACTCCGAGTTAACTCGGCTGCGGAACCGCCGCATAATTGCCACTTTGGCCGCGGTTCCGTGGCTCTTTAGAGGAGTTAGGTTGTCGTTTTTCTAAGGCATCTCCATGTTGCTTTTTTCTGTTGTTCTACATGTCCCAAATTGCAAAATACTTCCAAAGTTTCTTCAGATTTGCAACAGTCCAAAATGGCTTCACTTTTAATTCACTTGACATTTATCTCCCTTGAGCTCTGCATACCCATGAAATCTTATGCTGCCCTTCTCGTGCTCTGTGCTTTCTCGTGCTCTGTGCTTGACCAAGACATGAATGACCACTGTTTTTCGTCTTGTCTCTTGAACTGGTATGTGGCATTGGACGGATGCGGATGACCGGAACCCGGCTTTTATCTGTCTGTGGCAGATGTTCTAGATTTTGGTGTAACTGTGGAGATTTTGTATGATTTTCTTTATTTTGGATTAAAAACATGTAACCTGTATATATGTAGCAAACACGGATTAAAAGCACCTGACTATAAACAAACGAGCAGAAGAATGAGCAGTATTAAATGCAATATTCTGGTGTGAACAGCCACCGATGCCTACCCCCGATGCATCACAAGCTACATTGAATATTTTTTCAAAATCTGGAAAAGCCAGCACATGGGCAGTAGTTAACTTCTTTTTGATGGCATCGAATGCTTGATGTGCTTTGTCGCTCCAATGGAAATGTACCCGCGACATGAGACAATCTGTGATTGGGGCCATTACCCCGCTGAAATTTGGTACAAAACAACGGTAGAAGGAAGCAAGGCCGTGGAAACTCTGGGCTTCATGAATGTTCCTCGGTGCGGGCCAGTCTTGAATTGCTTGTACTTTGGATGGGTCTGCACGCACCCCTTCATTGGATACGATGAAACCCAAAAACATGGTTTGATCTGCCATGAAGTGTCACTTCTTCGAATGAGCATAAAGCTGTTGCTGCCTTAACACCTCGAGAACATTTCTCAGATCCTGCAACTGAGTCTCACGAGAAGGGCTATAAATAAGGGTGTCATCAAATTATATGACCACGCACCTTCCAAAGAATGGATGTAGAAGGTGATTCATGACGCTCATGAATATGCTTAGTGCATTGGACAGACCAAATGGCATCACTAGCCATTCATAAAATCCATCCCGCGTCTTGAACGAGATCTTCCATTCGTCCCCCAGTCTGATGCGGATTTGGTGATACCTTCTCTTCGGGTCTATCTTCGAAAAGACTTTGGCTCTTGCAAGCAGTTCGAGCATGTTGTCGAGTCGCAGTATCGGGAAGCGATACTCCACAATGATTTTGTTGATTCTACGACTATCGATGCACATACGCTATGAGCCATCCTTCTTGGGAGTTAAAAAGGCCAGCACGACGCAAGGACTTATGCTGGGTCGCACAAATCCTTTCTCCAGTAACTCCTCTACTTGCTTCCTTAGCTCCTGATGTTCTTTCGGGTTCATACGGTATGCTGGTTTGTCAGGGAGACTTGCGCTAGGAATAAGGTCGATGTAGTGTTGTATGTTTCTCATTGGTGGGTGGTTGTTGGGTAGCTCGTTCGGGAATACGTCTGCGTAATCTCGCAACAGTGGCTTAACTATATCAGGAAATTCTGAGGGTTCATATTCTGCATGTGCTTCCGTGCTCACTAGGGCATAGATAACCCCAGTTTCTTGGGTCTCCTCCTTGAACGGACACGCCTCATTGGTAAGTGTTACCTTGGTAAAAAGACTGCTTCCCTCCACCGATGGGGGTTTGGGCCCAGCCTCTTCTCTCATAGGCCGAAGCACAAATTTCTGGCCATCTTTAACAAAATATAGGTATTTCATAGCCTTCCGATCATACTGCACGGCCGCCCCAGGTGTATATGACATGTGTCTATGGTCATGACGTCACACCATGCTTCATCAAAATACTTGTTTCCCATAGAGAAGGAAACCAAGCAACACGAATCTACAATCACTTCGCTACTCTTCTTGAGCCAGTGCAGTTTGCGTGGGCGAGGATGTTTCTGGGTGACTCGGTTGAGCCTCTGGACCGCCTCCTTAGAGATGAGGCTCTCGCAACTTCCTCCATCGATGATGACCTTGAAGACTTTCTCTTTGATGGTATATATGGTGTGGAAGACGTTGGTCCGCAGCCAGTCCTCCTTCTCCCCCTGTCTAGGTGCGAAAAGGGTTCTCTGGACGACAAAGGCTGTATGGGTCCCATCACCGTCCAATGAGAACTCCCCTTGGTCTTCGCTTTCGTCCTCACTAGCTTCATAGAGTTCCCCCTCATCATCAGCACCGACCATCAACTGCTTGCCTTTGTTCAAGCGTTTGGGATAGTTTGTGGCGTGATGTCCCAGTTCCCCGCACTCAAAACAACGGAAATTGGACTTTGATGTTGTGGGTCCCACGTTCAGAGCTGTTGTTGGTGCGGTTGCAGTTGGGGCTGTAGAGCGGTTGCTCACATCTCCTCGGGAATATGTTCTGCCCCGTTCTCAGGACTGTTTCTTCTTGGCAAGTAAGGTATGTTGACACGCCTCGGAGAGCTTGAACAGTAGATGAAAGATCAAATCGTCTTGGATTAACTGATGGAGTCCCCCAAGATAGCGGGTTACTCGCTGCTTCCTGGTTTCTGCCAGATCGTTGCGGGCGATCAACAGATGAAACTCTTCTGTGTTGGCGTCAACAGATTGAGTCCCCTGCCGCAATTGTTGTAGTCATTGGTATATAGTTTGGGTGTAGTTTAACGGAAGGAACTCCTTTCTTAGTTTCTCCTTCATCTTCTCCCAACTCGTGACCTTAGTTAGGCTTGCATCGCCTCTCTCGGATGTGACGCTCTTGTTCCCATTATGCTGATGTCTAACCTTTAAGTTTGATGACGACCAACTTCACCTTCTTTGTGGGGGGAACATCTTTATATTCAAAGACGCGTTCTACCGTGTTGAGCCAATCAAGGAACTTTTCGGGTTGGGAGCCGACTGCATAATCAGGGAGATCCACCTTTACGCCATCTCAGGGCCGTTCATAGCCCCCTCAGAAGCCACGCCCTGCCTGATAACTCGCTTCGGACCCTGAATTATCATCATGATCCGAATCGATAGCCCGTCACCTATGGGGACGTGCTTGTTCTATCCTCAACGTCTCGATTTGCCTCAGCAACTTTGTGTTCTGCCTTCGCAGGTCATCTACTATAACGTCACGCAGTTCTCGTTAGCGAAAGATACCCCGTCTTCTGACATCAAAACTCTCCGACCCCCAAAATTTCCACGCACGTCCATTGGATTTTGTCGACGAGTCTCGAACAAGTATCGAACGTTGCGCTCTGATATCACTTGGTGCAGCCCTGATTTAGGATGTTGCACTTTTAGGCTGAATTTAGAGAAGGTTAAAGGAATCAAACAATAGCAATTTCCAAACTAGGGTTTTATTATCGAAATCTACCTATTACAATTGTAAGGAGTTTCTTAAATAGACCCATACAAAATCAAAGATAACAACTAATTTACCAAAAAAAAAAAAAAACTGTCTAAAATAAATAACTACTAAAAATAGAAAGTTGCTAAAAATCAAAATTAATTATTTGATCGCATTCAGGATTGATTCTCGATACTACCTGTAAAATCTTAACTGATCCGGGAATTGATTTCATTCATAATTCGAAAATCAAAATTTTGAAGCAAATCTTTGACCACGATCTCGAGGCCTAAATGATGGATTTTTGCGATTCTGAGAAAGGTCAATGGTTCTTGCAGTATCTATCGCGCCTCGCTTCCCAAAAGAGCGGTAACGGCACGTGATGAGGCCACAACGTATTTTTTTCCGAGAAGTTCATTTCTCGAAATAAATACGTTAAGCGTCTATAAGCAACATAAGGTAACAAAAATAAATAAAAGAATGAGATCCAACTTTGATTTATTACATTTAAGATTCATAATTGACAAAATATCTGAATATAAGATACGATAACATGATAAGCCTTAATAAAGAGGCATACAGAAATAAGCTGAAATGAAATGAAAAGCTGAATGAAACTAGACGTCCGGCTGTGATACGAATTAGTTGTACTCCTCTTCGAACGCTTCTATCTCTTCTGTCTCAATATCACCTGACGAACATTCCAAGAAAGAAAGAAAGATGGATGGAATGCACGTCAGCGAACTGACGCTCGGTAAGCCCCCAAAAGGATGGTGTGATGTATATAAATGAAATGTAAGGTGTAATGCGATATATGATATAGCATGGATATAAATCATGAACATGTAAACAAGTATAGTAGCGTGCATGGTAATATGTTTGTCAACTATATCAGCATGGAAAACAAGTATAACATGGCCGTGGAATGTAGATAGTGAACATGAAGTGAATGCAAATATCCTAAAAGGTTTCTAAAATGATAAAAGTCACTAACGTGAGTTCAAGTGTGAATGTCAAACAATTTCAAGACTATTCTTGAACCCAAGGCTATCGTCCAGGGGTAAGCAATCACGGGCCCAAAATAGCAGGATTTCAATTGTTATTGAAGTATTCTAAACCTAACAGGCTATCGTCCAGGGGTTTGGAAGCACGGGTCCTCATTCATGAATTCGTGGTTTGTACCATTTCAACCCGGTACTACAGCAACATGATTTGTACCGTTTCAGTCCGGTACCACAACAACATGATTTTGTAGTAAAGGGACACATGAGATTCCGTTGGATTCATACTCAAACTACCCCAAAACCCCCGCATATTATCACGCCTCGCTTCCCAAAATGAGCAGACTACGTCACATGACAGAGCCAACCATGCTACCTATGGCGAGGAAATATCCTTCCATAGTCATATTACGGCTGCCAATCAGATATCAAGAACAGTAAACTACTAAATCTATTTATCACATGTCCAATAGCAACATAACTGGAAAAGATAGCGGAAGCAAAAAAAGATCCAAGGAATAACTAACCCGCATAAGAGCTATATCAATGAGGTGGTCCTCACTGATCATCGATCCTGTCGAATACTCACATGCTATGTCAAGTATTTGAGCCATGCAAAACCCAGACGTCGGTGCGTCATAAATATCAAAATAATAGTAATAACCAGGATAGGATGCTATGATTAAACATGAGTGTAAATAAATAACACAGGTGTAAAACAGTGAGATATAGGTATGTAATGTGTATCCTAAAGTCTATGCCTCTAGATTATCTATTATAGAAGTCTTTGAAATCAATTTAATGGAATCATCGATATAACTCAATAGTATCCCGTGCATGCCCGGGACCACGGTCAAGATTCTCGGGCTGAATCCGAGACGTGCCGCTAAGCAGTAAATAGGTAACATGTATAGATGAATGATGTCAGCAGCATCATTCCGGGGCTGGCCGAGCCCGTAAAGGCTGATCAGTATAAGCATCGAACTGTTGAGTTACAAGTCAGATTTCATTATTGATTTCCCCTTACCCCCAAGGTTATATGTTCAAGTCAGGTATTGATGATCTAATTCTAATGCCAACACAGGATCAAGTAGGTACATGTTTTGTTTATGCAGACAATAAGTCATGTACGTCAAGACAACAATCAGGATTGTCGGTATTAGTAATAAGATCCAAGTAATAAATCTGGTAGTGGGTCGTGAACATGTCATGTAATATATATTAACCCAAAATGTATACCAATGTAAAACTATAATCAATATCGAAACACGA
This sequence comes from Agapanthus africanus, assembly GCA_030015575.1. Lineage (NCBI taxonomy): Eukaryota > Viridiplantae > Streptophyta > Magnoliopsida > Asparagales > Amaryllidaceae > Agapanthus > Agapanthus africanus. The sequence goes on from JASDDO010000026.1 coordinate 41,708,644, forward strand.
CTAATCCCAGGATGCATATATATTTATCTGTAATAACCATTATACATCCATTACCATATATGATGCAATATAGATAAAATATTAAACTAATATAGTAGTATGATAACATTATGATGTTCCGGCATGCAACTAGATAAGCTATTATCAGTACGGATACATACGAATACTATAAAACTGTAAATTGGTAATATTTGCTGAATATTAAAACACATGCACTATTATTTATTAAATAGATATTGATATAATAACATTAACATGGATAAAATATTCAATCCGATTAATAATTATAAAAGTGGTATTGATTAACCATGCACAAGAAAGTTCCGTTCAAAAATTCAGCATCACCCTGATTTGTAAAATTGCTTAAAAATAACAAACGTCCTCCAAAAGAGACATGTCAAATAACAACAAAGATAATTCAATAAGGTTTTCATTTTTATAAGTTAAAGTATCTCAGGCTGTTCCTACAAAAAGTTATGAGCGTTCGAAGTTGAAAGTTTGCTGCTGGAATTTCCCTGGACAGCAGTTCAGAGATACTTTCATTTACAGTTTATGTTATTTAAACAATTTATTTTGCAAGTAAATATTTCACAGGGTTATATTATTCTGAGTTAGCTTCGTAATGAACTAAAGAAAGTTTGCTAATGATTTTTCTATGATTTACAATGAATTTTATAAGATAAGGTGTACAGTAAATTTCAGATTTGTCGTATCCGCTTTGCGACGATATTTCATATATAAACTATACTTTTTTCAAACTATATTTTGTATGACGTTATAAAATGCAGATTATAAACTAATTAATGATAATAATAAGAAATATTACGATGATATATATATTTATAGATATAATTATAGTATGTCGCAAGTTGTAAACTTGCATACATTGTATATTATAAAACTGATTAACGTTAAATAACTACGGTGAAAAAATTATATTGATATAGTTGTATGTTGATGATGATAATAATAATAGTACGACAACATATAAATAAATTACATAAAGCATAGCATGTAGCAAGTTGTAAACTTTCCTTGAAACAAACGCGATGAACGGAAGCAACATGACGCTATACAAATCAACACCAAGTTTTGATGGCTCGGTTAAGTTTCTAGAATGCGGCTGGAGTTGCATCGGCGAGAATGAGTGTGGGCTTGAAGAACGAAGTAGGAGAATATATAAATTGATGAGAGAGAGATATTATGTGGAGAGAGAGAGAGAGAGATTTTGCGTTTAATATAAATATATATAGTATAGTTTAAATTAGGTTATAAATATATATTAGTTTTAATGTATATAGATAATATCAAACTACAACCAATCTCTATCAAAATCTCATCAAAAATATATTTTGGAAATAATTCACATGTAAACTTCTCAACCATTATGCAAGAATATATTTTAAATAAGTCACACTTCTAATTTAAGATTTAAAAGTATTCTAAAAATAAATCTCGATTTAGTAAATATTTGATATTAGATATCTTGAGATTTAAACGTAAAAGATAAAAGCAAAATAAGATATGGGATGGCAACCATATGATGACAATTAACAAAGTATAACTTATTCTTAACTTGTGGCTATTAAAAGATATATGATGATCTAAATATATGATATCTAAAAATCTAAAAATATAATGTAAGTATTATACTAGATTCACACAGATACACTTTACTGGTAAATCTCAAATACAATCTTACACCATACTGGGTTCTAAACTTGCGGGTCGAATCATATAACGTCTACTACTATTCGAATCATTCGTGACCCAATAGATAGAATAGAAGAAATATAAAGCAAGTGTTAAAATACCAATTAATGTCGTATAACTGTACTAGGGTGTTACATTATACCCAACTACAAAAGAATTTCGTTCTCGAAATTCACGAAACAGGAAAAGATAAGAGGATACGGATTTAAGGAAAGAGATGAGGAAACTTTTGTCGAATCTCGTCTTCACGTTCCCAAGTAGATTTTCCATGTGAACGATTTCCCCACGAAACAACCACTAGAGGGATCACCCTATTCTTAAGAATCTTTTCTCATCGATCCACAATCGTCATTGGTTGCTCTTTATAAGTCAAATCTTCTCTCACTGTCAATTCCGAGTGATCTAGGACGTACGTCTCATCTCAAACATACTTGCGGAAACATACTTGCGGAGTTTAGATACATAAAATACGTCATGAACACCCGCTAAGGATGGTTGTAATGCCAATCGATAAGTTACCTCTCCATCACGTTCGATGATATCAAAAGGCCCCACGAATCGAGAACTAAACTTACCTTGACTACCAAATCGGATTACTCCTCTAGTCGGTGATATCTTTAAGAACACAAGATCATGAACAGTAAACTCCAAAGGTCTTCTTCCAGTATCAGCCCAACTTTTCTGTCGATCCTGTGCCACCTTCATATGATTACGGATCAAGTTAGCTTTCTCCAAAGTTTGCAAAATGAGTTCTAGTCCCAACAATCTTCTTTCTCCATCATAGTCCAACAAACAGGCAAGCGACACTTACGACCATACAATGCTTTGAATGGAGCCATCTGATAGTTGCCTGAAAACTATTGTTGTATGAAAACTGTACTAAATGTAAATGATCCTCCCATGAACCCATGAAGTCTAACATGCATGCCCTCAGCATATCTTCAAGAGTTTTGATTGTTCTTTCAGTCTGGCCATCTGTCTGAGAATGATAGGCCGTGCTAAATTTCAAGCGAGTTCCCAAACTTTCCTGTAGACTCCTCTAAAAATGTGATAGAAATCGAGTATCACGATCGGAAACGATGCTCACGAGTACTCCATGCAATCTCATAATCTCCTGCATGTACCGCTCCGCCAAAGATTCCGTCGAGTGACCAACTTGAAACGGTATAAAGTGAGCTGCCTTGGTCAATCGATCGACAATAATCCAAACTGTATTATTGCCCCTTGGACTCTATGGTAAAGCAGTCACGAAATCCATGGTTATATGTTCCTACTTCCATTGAGGAATCGAAAGTGGTTGCAACAAAACAGCTACCCTTTGATATTCGGTCTTGAATTGCGGACGCACCAAGCACTTCGATACGTAGCGAGCAATCTCCCTTTTCATACCTTCCCACCAGAAACGTTGTCGCGGATCTCTGTATATCTTTGTACCTTCCGAGTGTGCTAAATATGCGAAACTATGAGCGTCCTTCATGAATTCTTCATGAACATCTCCTTTGGGCACACATAAACGACTACCATATTGTAACGAACCATCTTCATGAATTAACAGATTGGTTCGAAGTCTCGCTTCTACTTGTTCTCAAAACTTCTGAAATCTTGGATCATGCAACTGCGCTGCTTTAATGTTATCGATCAAGAATGACTATACTTGCAACTGCATCAAATGTTCCGAAGAATTCAGTAGTACAATCTCCAACTCGAATTTCTGAAGGTCAACTATAATCTCCTTTTGTGCAATCAACATCTGTATCGCTGGCAACCGACTTAGAGCATATGGCACTACATTAACTTTCCCGGATGGTATTTTAGGTAAAGATCATAGTCAGCTTGTAATTCAATGTCGCACAACCCACGCACTTGTGGGGAGGCGGAATTTACAAAAAATGATTTTTCATACTTTGCAACACCGACTTTAACTCCAGGATCTTAACAGAAACCTTAACTAGCTATTCTATTTGGAGATTCTAACTACTATGATAAGTGTTTATACCTCCTTGACTCTAGTCCTTCGGGTCTTCTTCTCCTCCTCTCCTTGAGCTCCTCGAAGATCTGGATCGCGCTTGATCATCGACCTCCTCGTGTCAAAGATGATCCACCCGAGAGTCTATATTTCAAGCTCTAACCTCTAAACTGAGGTAACTAAGGTACCTAATTTGCTAAGCTATGCAACTTAAAATATGTAGAGTATCTAATGGAGTATTTTATCTCAAGAGACATAATGGCTCACAACACATGTGAAGGTTTTAGGTCTTGAGGAAGAAGGAGAGAAAAATGGAGAGAGAAAGAAAGTTAGCAAATGAACAAGTGAAGTCTCAAGTGAAGAATGGCTCATAGACTTTCAGACCTCAAGCATGCAATATTTTCCAATTGAAAATATCAACCATGCTTGAATAGTGAGTCCAAACCAATAAATAAAACCATAATCCATGCTTCAAATATCTCCAATTTCCACCTTATTAATCTATTTCCAAAAATAGATAAACCAAATAATGAGGTATCCTCTTCTAGAAATATCTCTTGTGAAATTACAAGAATGCCCTCACCATGTATACATACCCGTATTCATATTCCAAAAAAAACGAATACAATGAGATAATAATAATCCAATAATATAATACTAGAATCCGGTTTAAATCAAAGCCCACTAGTATTATCCGTCCGAACAACATCCGTATAGCCAGTACACGTATATGATCGGAACCCTGCTGTAAAACCATACGGCCTCTACATCGTTTCACCCGAAGCAAGGAAACCCTCTGTGTGGGACTCTAAAGACTCGACAGTACGCTGGCAGTGGGTTTAACCATATGTCCGTCAGCGGTACTAGCTCCACGTAACGGCTACCTAGGTATCTGTCGATAAGAAGGCCGATGAGAAAACTCGTCTGAACTCTTATTGAGTCTATCTGTGACAATCTCCGTACAGTCCGTTCTATTCGTCTAAGATACTCGCATATCGGGCCTAGGGGTGGTAACTGTCAAACCCTTAATATCGCAATAAGTCGTGCAGGAGTAGAGCCCAATACACCTTGAGAAACTATTAGAGTACCTACCAGTAAATCTCGCTTGCCTTGGACAGGGACTTTGTGTAATGGCTTTCCGAACATGGTGCGATATCAACCCCCAATACCGGAAGAGACGAATCCTATCTAACCACTACTGCCTCCCAGTGCTTCGGGACTGCACCCAACCACTACCTGTTTGCATGACTCCTTTGAGCCGTGGTAGGATAGTGATCTAAGTACAGTGGGAACACACTCAAGACAAATAGTAATGTCAAGTCAATGGACTAACCTGTAATCATGCCACCCGGAAACTGCTAACTAACGATAGGTATAATACCAACCAGCAGTTCCCCCGCGAGTCCGTCCTGTGTAACTCATAACTCAATGAGCACTTGTATACTATCTCCGGTACGATATACCAATGGCTGTGGGACAAGCCATCTCCCCTGCTGGGATGAGAAGAGTATACACCAGTCTACTCTGAATTATCGATGCCCTGTCTCGATAATCCTACGACTAGGGACCAGTATAAGGATGTACTTATAGACTACCCAACCCCCAGTAGTGTGACTGCCATCACAACGCTGGTAATCATGAAATGATCCTAAGGTCACTATCAATATGTATTAGCGATATGCTAAAAGAAACATATACACATATTAAGATTGAATCAATCTAAGTAGCATACTACCGTAGATCAAGACTGTTATTATATCTGTGTATATCCCAAACTTCCAAAATGTAATATACAATCCAGTACTATACAATAATGAGCTCTACGGCATATATCACTAACAATCTCCCACTTGCACTAAGGCCATGTATTGGCATATCGCAGACCTATCATCTCGAATAGCCTCTCGAATTGTGTCTGAGAGATAACCTTTGTGAGTGGATCTGCAGTGTTGTTCTCCGTCTCTACTCTCCGCACTTCGATCTCCCGGCGATCAACGATCTCCCTAATCTGGTGGTACCGCCTTAAGATGTGTCTGTACTTTTGATGGAACCTCGGTTCCTTCGCTAAAACTATAGCCCCGTTGTTGTCACAATACAAAGGTATTGGATCAACAATGGACGGAACCACCTGAAGTTCTGTAATGAACTTCTTCATCCAGACTGATTCGTTCACAGCGTCACATGCAGCGATATACTCCGCTTCCATCGTCGAGTCAGCAACGGTGTCCTGCTTTGAGCTCTTTCAACAGACCGTCCCTCCATTGAGGGTAAAGGCATAACCCGACATGGACCTGGAGTCATCCTTGTCACTATGGAAGCTGGAGTCGGCGAAGGCCTCGATATGGAGGCCTTCGCTGCTGTACACCAAGAACATTTCCTTTGTCCTTCTCAGGTACTTAAGAATGTTCTTAACTGCTTTCCAGTGCTTCTCCCCTGGGTTTGACTGATACCTGCTTACAACGCTCAGCGTGTAAACTATATCTGATCGGGTACACAACATCGCATATATTATAGAGCCTACCGCAGAAGCGTGAGTATAATAGTTATGCGATCCCTTTCCAAATCAGTCTTGGGAGGCATCTCTTTAGAGGGGGTGATTCCGTGACAAGCCGGTAGATTACCGAGCTTTGAATCTTCCATACCAAATGTTTTCAGTATGGTGTCGATGTACCTTGACTGTGAAAATCCTAATATCCTTTTAGATCTATCACGATAGATCTGGATCCCCAGAATGTAGGAGGCATCATCCAGGTCCTTCATGGAGAACCTTTGTGACAAGAATCCTTTGACTGATTGTAGCATAGGAATGTCATTTCCTATCAAGAGAATATCATCCACGTACAAGACGAGGAATACCACAGTTCTCGCTACAATTTTACTATAAATGCATGGTTCATCTGGATTTTTGATAAAGTTGAATTCCTTGACTGTCTCATCAAAACAGATGTTCCAACTCTACGATGCCTGCTTTAATACATAAAGGAATTTAAGCAACTTGCACACTCTTCCGCTACTCCCACTCTCTATGAAACCCTTCGGCTAATCCATATAAACACACTCTTCCAAATTTCCATTCAGAAAAGCGGTCTTTACGTCCATCTGCCAAATTTCATTATCGTGGAAGGCAGCAATGGAAAAAAAGATCCGAATGGATTTGAGCATAGCCATTGGAGAAAAGGTTTCATCATAGTCTAAACCAGGTCTTTGGCGAAAACCTTTTGCAACAAGTCTAGCCTTATAGGTTTCAACCTGTCCATCTACACCAATCTTCTTTCTAAAGATCCATTTGTAGCCTACGGGTTTTATCCCTTCTGGAGCAATGTCCAAAGTGCATATTTTGTTGGTGTACATGGATTCCATTTCGGTCCGCATTGCATCCAGCCATTTTATCGCGTCTCTGCTCCTAATGGATTGCTAGAAACTAGTTGGCTCATCATCGTTGATGATGTAATCCTCTCTATCTCTGTCTATAAGAAAACCGTAGTATCTCTCCTGAAGATGAGATTGCCTACTAGTCCTGCGGAGTGGCGCAGGGATGTCTGGTTCCTTTGAAATTTCTGGTTCCTCCATGCTTTCAGTAATAGCTTGTGGTTCTTGGATTTCTTCCAGTTCTGTTGCGCTCCCACTTATTTCTTTTTCAAGAAATTGAGTCTCCAAAAAGTAGGCATGCTGAGAAATAAAGACCTTTTGTTCCTCCGCGTAATAGAAAAAATACCCCTGGAGTTCTTTGGGTATCTCACAAACTTACACAGTACTGAGCGTGCCTCCAGCTTGTCTGCATGCTACTTTCTGACAAATGCTGAATATCCCCATATCTTTATATACTTAAGATAAGGTTTCTTCCACTCCACATTTCATATGGTGTGGTAGGCACAGACTTAGTAGGAACCTTGTTCAAAAGATATGCAGCTGATTCTAGTGTATAACCCCAGGAGGATCGCGGAAACTCAGCGTTACTCATCATGGAACGCACCATATCCAATAAGGTTCGGTTTCGCCTTTCCGATACACCGTTGTGTTGAGGTGTGTATGGAGGAGTAAGCTGAGAGATAATTCCATTCTCTTTTAAGTAATCCAGGAACTCGGAACTTAAGTATTTACCATCTTGATTAGATCTAAGTGTCTTGATACTTTTGCCGGTTTGTTTTTCCACTTCATTCTTATATTCCAGGAATTTCTCAAAGGCTTTGGATTTATGTTTCATCAAGAATACATGTCCACACCTTAAGAAATCATCCGTAAAAGTAATGAAGTAGGAATAACCATTTCTTGCATGTGTAGACATTGGACCACACACGTCGCTGTGTATGAGTCCCAAAAGCTCGCTGGCTCTTACTCCGTGTTCAGTGAATGGAGTCTTTGTCATCTTTCCTTTGGGGCATGATTGACAAGTTACATAAGACTGATATTTAAACGGATCCAAATATACATCTTTATGTAACTTCGTCAACCGTGTTTCATTGATGTGACCCAGTCTACAATACCATAAGAAAACCTGATTTAATTCTGGAGACTTTCTTTCAAGTGTATTCTGGACATTGAAAACCTGAGCTTGATTTAATATGTATATACCGTTATCTAGTGTATCTGACCCAATCAAATCTTGATTAAGGTGGATGTGGACGACATCGCTTACAAATGTAAAATCATAACCTTCTTTAGATAGTAAAGATACAGAGATGAGATTACATGCAAACTAAGTACACACAAACAGTTACGCAAAATCAAAATCTGCCCACTTGTCAATCCTAGGTAATATTCCCTTACGGATACAGCATCCATGCTCATTCCGTTAGCAACCCTGAGAGTTATATCACCTGCCTTGATAATTCTACGGTTTTTTAGAGCTTGCAATGAATTACAGATATGAGATCATGATCTGGTATCTAGTACCCAGGAAGTAGAATTAATTGACAGATAGTTTTCAATTATAAACACACCTGAAGCCGAAACCACAACGTGCTTCGAATCCTGGTTTCTGGCTTTCCAAGCCCTGCGGTCCTTCTTTTAATTCCCTTTCCCGTAACAATAGATACATTCCTCCTTCTCTACTGTCGGCCCCGAAACTTTTGCCTTGCCCTTTCCCTCTATCTTACTAACACCGCCTTTGGGCTTGGTGGGGGCCTTCTTCTTCTTCCCCTTGGCTTTCGCCTTAGATGTAGAAGAGAAAGATTTCCCAATAAGCAGAGCGGGTGCCTCCCTGGGTTTTTGTAGGATGCCCTATGCACTTCTCAACATGTTAAGGAGTTCTGGAAATGAAACTTCCTTACCCTGAATGTTGAAATGCAAGATAAACTGGGCGTTGGTAGAGGGGAGGGACTGTAGAATCAAGTCTGTATATAACTCGTTCTCCAACGTGGTCCCAAGGTCCGCGAGCTCTTCAATATAGCTAATTATCTTAAGAACATGGTCCCCTAAAGATAACCCGACAGCCAACCTCGTCTGAAACAATTTCTTCGAGGTCTCATATCTTGCGATACGAGATTGCTCTCCATATAAATCCTTGGTATGGAGGAAGAAAGAAGCTAAGTCCATATTATCGTGCCGTCTCTGGTGCTTATTATCCATTGAGGCCAACACGAGGCACTTGGTTCCCACACAATCTATTTTCCATGTCTTACGGATCTCAATATCCGCGACGGTGGAATCTGGACCTAGGACGGCAGGGGCATTTGTAGTAAGGAGGTAGCCCAGTTTGTCATTCCTTAGCCAATCTTTATAGTTTGGCCCAGTCAATTTATTTTTATCTAGCTGTGACTTAAGCCCAGTCATTTTGTTCACTGCAATCAAGAAAGAGAGAAGAAAATACTCAACATAATACTCTTGCAATTTTAGATTAGTTATTAGTTTATCTAAATAAGATGGCTCCCACTGTTTCTCGAATCCTCCTTTAAACCATAAAAGCAGAATTAGTCAGGATTAATCCCACCCTTACAATTCTTGCTTAACCTTTCGGCCAGTCTAGTCGGTACTTCGAGAGAGGTTTTTCAATGCTTTCGCAAAATTCCTTAATTACATAATCTCTTTTCCCTGAAGGCGTAGCCCCGCTAACACCGTTCTAGACACCTACTTAGTTCATAACATTGATTGTTTAGTGAAAAATTCTCCCGAGGAGTTGCAGATACTCATAGTAGGATCGGGATCCAAATATCATCATGTGAAAACTTTGAAGTAATCCTACCAAAATAATCACACTCCAAATGGTATGCAAAACTAGCAAGTTTCCTTTACCTTTGAAACTCCCGATATAGATTTTTGCCCCAAGCTCTTATGACCTTGACGAAGACCAACATATCATAAGACTCAAGTCAAGTTCTACCCGTCATTGTCCAGGTTAATTTGAACCCATTCGCACAAACTCTTGATGAAGGCCAAAATAGTTGTACGACTGTCCTAAATTAACGCATCTATCTATGCTACAGATGAATACCCAGCGGCTACTAATCACTATGCCTTGGCGAAGGTCAAAATACATAGCTTGAATACAACTGAATACCCATCTGAAATTAAGGAGGGTTACGACTGGTTTTGGCGAAACTGTAAACGTAATGAACTTGATATAGTATAATGAACCATGATAGCTTTTAAAAGGAGTGGATTAGGCTCCGCATTTAAAAGTTGTTTTTCAAGAAAACCGAGTGGTTTTGAAATTGTTCCAAAAATTTAACTTTAGTTTGTTTTCTTTGCATTAATCAATGTTAATGCGGTCCCATCATTTAACCATATCATTGCAGAAAAGAAACGAAAATAGAACGTACGCTTATGCCATCCGCATTCGCCACGGGGCCCCGTCATGCACCGTTAGGTTACTTAATTAACGACAGGGCGGGGGCTGGACTAGCGCGGGTGAAAACATAAGAAACGTTTATTATATACAATATATATATATATATATATATATATATATCCATTCTTCTTACGCAATAATAGGCATTCCAGATCACAGATGAATATATTGGATATATTAGGAATTCCGTGTTTCGTTTTAGCCTAGAATGAAAGACGGATTCCACGGTCATCATGAATAGACAAAACTCACCCTAGATCCCTACGGGTGTGGTAAACTACCCGTCAAATTTCCGAAGTGAAGCAACCTCCCTCAATGAAATGAGTAGGCCACTCGGCATTTCAAGAACCCAGTAGTTTGTGCACCCCACCTTTGGTTTATCCAAGGTGCAAGAAAAAGTAATGAAATAATACAACGGTGGCTACAATCTCAACCCGGATGAGCCCCGCAAAAATAATATTACATTAATTTACAAATTTAGATGAATGAAAGAAAAAAACGCTCTTCTCGCATCCCTTGGCTATTCATTCATGTCACGCCCCGCTTCCCGGTGTACGGCGAAGAGGACGGGACGAGGCCGCTACGTATTTACTTTGAAGTAAATACGCTAAACGTATCTAAGCAATATAAATGTAAATACACAAGAGACAAGATATAATAAAACAACAACTTTATTTATTCACGTTCTTTTGAGGCCATAATGACTATTAGTTTTTGCTCTGCCTGAATATAACGGGGCAATCTTATTTTTTAGACCCCGCTTCTTTTTCCATTTGTTTTATTAACTTGAATTCGAAAAGTAAATACAACTGAATGAAAGCAATGCCTAAACAGTGGTATAACAGAAATGAAAAGTACTGAATAAAAATGTGTACAATGAAACTAGAGCTCTGGGTCATAGGCAAGCTGATCCAAGTCCTCACTAGTAGGCTCGATCCCTTGAGTGTCCAGATCACCTGACAATATTCCAAAGAAGAAAGAGAAGGAATGTCGTCAACGAGCAATCGCTCGGTAAGTCCCAAAGATAAGGGAGAAATAGAATAGACAGAAAGAGAATGTAGCTTTTAAAGTTGTATTATTTGGTTAACGCTGTTTTTTGTAACTTGGTACAGAAAGATGCCAGTGTATACGAGAGGTGTCTCTATATGCCAGAGACTAAAGCAAACGGAAGTACAAGGAACCGTTATTCCACGGTACAAAAACAACGGAATATAGGTTAGGTGTCTTAATCTTGCAGTCTCGTGCCACTTCTAACACCTTCCGTACCAATCTACCCCTTAAACCCCGCGAAGTATTGATTGTATTATTTGTGTTGTGTCGTAAATTGTATTGTCTTGTATAGATGGATGACTTGCTGAAACCATGATATCAGTAAATGGATGTAACTGGAGAAATGTAAATGGAAGTATATCTATGGTTCGGTTCGGTCAATACAGATTGAATAGATTGAATATATGTATTCATGGATTCATGTTGGTTTGTGGATTGTACCTGAATCATATTCAAGTCAGATTATTATAATAAGACTCGGTCTAAGTCAGAACAATTAGAAAAGAAATTGAAGTCCTGATTGTTTTGATATTATCGGTAACCGCTGCACATGGGCGGCAGAATTTGTGTCTTTTTCAAAGACGATTACCGTGTTGATAACACCGTTGTTAAGTTGTTTACCTTAAATAGGTAAGCACCCATTTCTCCGGCTTCCTGAGGCTCAAGAGATTGGTCCCACTTAAACCTATATTTACTAGGGTCCTTAGGGTAATTTATAGAACTTGAGGGGATTTTATGTAAAAATACTTTTGTATAATTTTCAAAATACACCCAAAGTATTTAATTATCATCTTTAGAGTTGTCATAGATGTAGATTTTATATTTATGATATTTCTAGTGAAAATAACCTATTTTTCATAATACATGGTATTTAATTGTAGCATTGAACTTATATGGAATTCATGGTATTTTAATGTAAAGCGATTCTTGTGATTTTAGAAAAAAAATTAGAATATTTATATTATCACAAAATAGATATTTTATTGATACATATATACTTATTTATATAAAAATAATTTTAATACATATTATATTTCTAGAAATCTCATTTTTCTTAAGAAATTTGTATTTTAATTCTTTCGAGACCGAATGCTCCTTGCGGAGGTCTGCATCTCGCCAATCGGGTTCTCCAAAATGGGTTGTAGTGGCGCTTTGCAAAGAATTATAAAAAATACGAATTCTTATAGAAAACGGTTTTAATAGTTAGTGGTATTTATATGTAAAGTTTCGTTTTCCCGTATTCTATGTTCCCGAAAGGTATTATGCTATGTTGCATATGAGTGTGTGAGGAGGTAGGTCATTACCTCGTGATCTACTTAAAGGTATAGCAAGATTGTGATGTTTTAAATGTCGGAATTAAACTACATGGTATTTTAGTGAAAAAATACGATAACAATTGAAATAGAAATCCTTTTGATATAGAACTTGTTCAATATGACTTGTTAATGTTTAATAGTCAACATGTAAGGGTTTAGTATGATTGAATTTAAGAAAAAGTGAGATTTTTAGGAAGAACCGAATCGGACATCGGATTAACTCCGATTCCGTCGGTATTTAGAAATACGTGTTTTTAGAAAAGAATAGAGAAGAGGGAGGTGGGACTTACGGGTTTTCAGATTAGAGGAGAGGAAGAGAGAATGGTAGGAGGTGCCGGTGCGTCGTCTCGTCGTCGGGAGCTCCTAGGGTCGTCGTCGGAAAATCGCCGGAGCTTCGCCCTTCGCTAACTCCAAATGTACACTAAACTTCTAGGGATTTCTTGAGAGTTTTGATCAGAATTTTGGAGTGAGGGGGGTGTGTTTAGGGGTTGTATTTATAGGGTAAGGCTAGGGTTTAGGGTAGGTGAAAGGATGAATTGAAAATTATATTAAAATGTAATAAAAATGTATTAAAATGGAGTAAATATGGTTTTAAAGGGGCTCTGGAACCGATCCAAAGAATTTAAGTGTGCAGGAGTGATGGGGAGATGAAAAGGCAAACTTTTCATATTGGGGACTCGGCGGTCCGGCCAAGTCCGGCCAGCGGCGGCGGCCCGAGTCGGCCGAGTCACCGACCGATTCGGCCGAGTCCGGCACGCAAAGTTCCCCGATGCTTCATCTACCCCCTGGGCCAGTTTGTTTTATTTGTGTAGTTGGTTTTTTTACGAGTTATGCACGTGTAAACCCTTGGACTTCTAAAAATTTAGAAAGAAAATAATATTAAAAATAATGTGGGGTATGAGATTTGAATTTTGGTGCTTTGGTTCAGCAGTGCAAGGTCTTACCAATGATTTACAAGCTCTTGCTTGCTATTAAAAAGCAAATCAATTACTTATAGCAATTACAGTAAATGTAAATACCCCAAGTATATATTAATTTTTAAATAAATTTTTGTATACCAAAATTGGAGTTGTTACAATCTACCCTCCTTACACAAATTTCGTCCTCGAAATTTACAACTTTTATTTTAAGGACTAGTTTACAAAGAGGTGAAGATATCTTGCACGCATCTCATCTTCCCTTTCCCAAGTTGATTCTCCTAGAGTATCTTTTCTCCACATCACTCGAACCATGTTGACTTCCTTGTTCCGAAGTGACTTCACTTTTCTATCCAGGATCTCCACAGGTTGTTACTCACAGGATAAGTCAGGCTGTACAGTGAGCTCTGAATGATCGAGAATATGGCTGGGGTCACTCACATACCTTCTGAGTTGGGATATGTGGAACACATTATGCACTCCTTCCAATGAAGGTGGAAGTGCAAAGCGGTATGCCACTTCACCGACTCGTTCGAGTATGTCGAACAGTCCAATGTATCTCGGACTTAGCTTTCCCCGTCTTCCAAATCGGATCACTCTGCAGTTCGGAGATATCTTTAAGAATACGTGATCTCTTGGATGGAACTCCAAGTGACGTCGCTTTGCATCAGCCCAGTGCTTCTGTCGATCTTGGGCTATGCGCATTCTTTCTCTGATAGTACGAACCACATCAACAGTCGCTACTATCATCTCAGGTCCAAGAAGTTCCCTATCTCCGATGTAGTCCCAACTTAATGGTGATCGACACTTCCTTCCATATAGTGCTGCAAAAGGTACCATTCCTATGCTTGCTTGGTAGCTGTTGTTGTACGAAAACTCCACAAGATGTAGGCGATCTTCCCACGATCCTTTGAAGCCTAACATACATGCTCTGAGCATATCCTCCAAGATCTGAATAGTTCACTCAGACTGACCATCTGTTTGTCGATGATAAGCCGTGCTGAAGTTCAGACTTGTTCCCAAGCTTGCTTGCAGACTCTGTCAAAATTGCGATCGGAACCTGGTGTCACGATCGGAGACAATGCAGACCGGTACTCCATGAAGTTGCACAATTTCTTGTATGAGTTCATGGGTATCTGAGATAGTACATATTTGAAGAGTTTAAATCTTAAGTAGATTAGTACCTCCATGTACTTCTTTTCTAATGTCTCAGTTGATTGGCCAACTCAAAATGGGATGAAGTGAGCTGACTTTGTGAGTCGATCCACAATGATCCATACCACATCGTTACCCTTTGTGCTGCGAGGAAGAGCAGTCACAAAATCCATCGTGATGTGTTTCCACTTCCATTCTGGGATTGGTAAAGGTTGAAGTAACCCAGCTGTCCTGTGATGTTCAGCCTTTACTTGCTGACACACCAAGTATTTAGCGACGCTTCTGGCTACTTTACGCTTCATTCCATGCCACCAGTAATTCTGACATAGATCTTTGTACATCTTAGTACATCTTTGTACCTCCAGGGTGTAGTGAGTAAGGAGAGCTGTGAGCTTCTTTCATTAACTCTTCCCGAACAGAACCTTTTGGTACACATAATCTGCCGTCGTATCTCAAAGATCCGTCTTCATAGATGATGAAGTCTGTTATGAGTCCATTCTCCACTTGTTCTTTGATCTTTAGCAACTTAGCATCGCTTGCTTGAGCTGCTTTGATCTGGTTGACAATGGTAGATTGAACTTGTAAATTCATCAAACTTGAAGCATTACCTGACATGAGTACTTCAATCTCCATCTGATGCAAGTCTTGTTGAAGCTTCCATTGAGTGGTGAGATGCATTGCTAATGGTTGGCGACTAAGAGCATCTGGAACCACATTCACCTTCCCTGGGTGACATTGCATATTGATGTCAAAGTCCGCCATGAGTTCTAACCATCGTCTCTGCCGCATATTCAACTCCTTCTGAGTAAACACATATTTCAGGCTCTTATGATTTGTGTATATGTTCACTCGTTCGCCAAGTAGATAATGGCGCTAAATCTTGAGAGCAAAGATAACGGCTGCCAATTCCAAATCATGTGTCGGATAATTGCGCTCATGAGTCTTCAGCTGTCTTGAAGCATAAGCCACAACCTTACCGTGCTGATGTAGAACACTGTCACGCCCCGCTTCCCAGAGTACGCTAAGATAGGCACGTGACATAGCCAACCATGCTACCCGTGGATAGGAAAAATCCCTCCACAGTCATATTACAGCTGTAGAGATATCAAGAACAGGAAGTAAACTAAACTATCTAGTACATGTCCATGAGCCAGAATAAATGAGTCAAGAAATAATATAATATGCGGAAGCAAAAGATCTAATAAGTAACCACCTGGAAAGTAAAACTGGACACCAACAGGATCCTCACTGCTGGGTTTAACAGCAGCAGTACTCCTGATCAACCTGGGACAAATGTAGAAGATCTGGGCCATGCAAAACCCAGACGTCAGTGCGTCATAACATCAAACAATAATATAAACAGGGGTAGAAAGCATGAAAGTATGATCATGAACGGTAAAACAGGTAAAACAACAATATAAATAAGGACAGTGACGGGTAGTGTGCAGTGAGTAATCTAAACTGGTCGACTGTGTTAACTACTCTCAAGTCTTTGAAATCAATTTGATGAATCATCGATGTAACTCAATAGTATCCCGTGCGTGCCCGGGATCATGGTCTATGACTCTCGGGCTGAATCCGAGACGTGCCGCAAGGCAGTAAAGGGTGGTAGGTAATGACGAGTGATGTCAGCAGCATCACCTCGGGGCTGGCCTAGCCCATAAGACTGATCAGAAAAGGTGTCGAACTGTCGAGTTACAAGTCAGGTTTCATCATTGATTTCCCCATACCCCCAAGTTATATATGTTCAAGTCAGGTATTAAATAATCTGAAGCTAATGCCAACACAGGATCAGGCAGGTACAGGTTTGTCTGGATAGACAACAGGAAATGTCCGTAGGGACAACAGGTCAGGTTTGTTGACATTAGTAACAAGATCAGGTAACAGGTAAAGCCATGGTACATCAGGTCAAGTCAGGTAGTATATAAGTATCATGTCATGTTAAGAAGTGCACGGCATCACGTCGTTGTCAAGTAATGGTATATCAAGTCATGTCGGGGTGCACAAATGTCACGAGGGTGCTCGTAATCAAATCCTAATAAGTATGGGTACACAAAACAAGTATGGGGTACCAATGCAACAATAAAATGGAACACTGTAATGTGGTATGCAAATAGGTATAGATTAAAACATATGGATGCAATTAACTATATTCTAAAGAGATGGGTGCAAAATGGTATCTGATACATTATAACGAACTATCAAATGGTAAGGTGGGTTATACAACTAAGCAGTATGTGATATAAATATTGGTATAGGTGCCTTGTAATGTAATCTACTGTGTAATAAGATTATTTTCATGATCTAGATCTAAAATGATATAAGCGAATGCAAATGGAACATCGAAACATGATAAAATGAAACATGTGGTATAAGATTTATGCTACAGGTATAATCTATATTTAAATAGGTATAAAATAATTTAGATAGCATGTAGCAAGATTAACTTGCCTCGATGGATCGCGATACGGATACGCACGGCAATGTCCAAAGTCGGTAAAAGTCTCGATGCACGCTCGTGCGTACGGAATAGGACCAGGCAATGCACGAATGTAACCACGCAGGTAGGGGACGTCCACTGAATCGTTTGGAATGGCAGCGACGGTCATGGCTCCGGCGATCTATGAAAATACAGATCCAAGAAATAAAGAAAAAGAAGAAGAAGAAGCACTTGTGATGAGACTGCGGGGTTCAAGGCTCGGGCAAGGGTTGCAAGCTAGGGTTTGATGGGTTCTGCGCGAGATGCAAGGTGGTAATGATGACGACTCGAATGAAATATTTTGAATATAAGCCAGCACAAACGAAACCAGAGATAAAGAGACATGGCTGCTGAAGTCCCGCTTTGAAGACAACAATCAATCAAAAAATAAGTAAGCCAATGGGACCAACAGGCCATTAAGATCATTGCACAGGCGTTATCATGTATTTTATACAGCAGTAAAGCAAGAACCTAAAGTTGCAAAAACTCCAGTTCAAAGACATGGGAGAAAGATTAATGTATGTACTATCACATTGCACATAGCATACAAGTTATTTCCAATAATCATCATAACCTTTTGTGAATGTGTTCCTTTTCTGCTGTTATTTCTCAAGCAAGCATGCAATTGATCATCATCCGATCGAAGAAAAGAATAAAGAAAAGAGAGGGGAAGGGATCGAACCAGGGCGTGGCGCTCGCCAGCCTGAAACGAGAGCTTCTGCTGATTCATCGTCTGCGTGTAGATCTGGGTTTTCTCAGGTGAGATGGTTTCGGGGTTGATGGTTGCTGTCGACGATGAAGATGGGTTGTGGGTTTGAAGGTTTCGGCGATGAGAGGAAGGAGATAGCGGTGGTGGCTGCGGCTTCTGGGTTGCGGCAAGATGATGGGTTCGGCAAAGGTGAGGGATGAGCTCGGTTGGGTTCAAGTTGCAACGACGACAAATAGGTCGATGGCTAGGGTGCTAGGGTCGACGTCCAAGATGCTCGGGTTTTGGTTGAAGGTGTCGACGAGGGTCGGTGATGGTGTTGCTGGCGGCGTAGGATGCGGCTGATGGGTGTGCTTAGGTTCTTGGGGCAAGATTGGTGCAGGGAAGGAGAACAGAGGAGATAGGGAGAGAAGAGGTGGTGTGGCGATGATGAAGATGGGGTATGGTCATCGACGAGATCTCGAGGTTGATGGCGAGGTCGGGTGTGCAGGGTTTCTTGATTGCTCAGGAAAAAGGAGAGAGAGGAGGAAGAAGAGAAGATGAAGGTGACGAGGGTGCGGGAATGGTCGACGAGGTGATGGGATCGAGGAAAAATGAGAGGAGGCGGCAGAGTTTTAGGGTTAGGGTTTCTTTTGGTGTGGGTTTCGTGGGCGCTGGCTGAAAAATAGAAGAAGAAGAAAAAGAATAGGGCGGTGACGTTAAGGAGGGGAGGCGGTGATGGGATCTCGCTTACTGCGAGAGGAGAGAGAGGGGAAAGCGAGAGGAGAGAGAAAGGCTCGAGAGAGATAGAGAGAGCTGCGGAGCGAGAAAGAGAGAAGAGAGAGCGGGTGTGGGCCAGGGCGCAGAGAGAGAGAGAGAGGGAGAGATATAAGGTTGTTAAGAAAAAAAGATTTTTAAATAAAAAAAGATTTGTAAGCTGTAAAATTTTTAAACTGCTAAGAATATTTAAAATACTAATAAAATTTGATATTTTTGGAAAATAAAAACTTAGTCCAAAACACGTCCGGATCGGGTCTAAAAATCCGGTTTTAAAATATGAAAAATATATGCGACTCCCTAATTTTAAAATGAATGCTTAGGTAACTAAAAAGCATACCCCCAAGAACGGATGCACGTGCTTGCGTGTAGCTATCCAAACACGTTCGTTTCACTGAACGGGACGAGAACACGATGCGCGGATGCTACCACGGGGTTAGGGGTATCATGCAGGCTTTGAAATGCAATTTTAATTTATTTTACGTGATCTAAAAATGTTATATGTAAAATACGCGATGCTAGGTGAAATGTTAATATGCAGTATCCATGAGATGCACATGTCTATTTAACCAGTCAGGGTAGTCTATAAATATAAATCAACCAGTTCAAGCAAGCGGGTCGGGTCGAATGCAATGTAAAAGTAAACTACCAATCGCACCCAAACAGGATAAATCAATAAAATACCACAGATAATAAATACGGAACAAAAATTGGTATAACTGAACTCGATTGTTACAAACACATCCTAATCCCTTACTTGATGTATCGCAATGCACTTCGAAATCTCCATATTGGTCCGGTATAACGAGAATAGGTGCTGATGTCAATCTTGACTTTAGTTCTACGAAAGCCTGTTCTCATGCTTCTGACCACACAAAGTCTTCATATTTATATGTAAGCTTGGTCAGGGGTGTTGCTATCTTAGAAAAGCCTTCAATGAACCTTCTGTAATATCCAGCCAGACCTAAGAAACTTCGAATGTCTTTCTCTGACTTTGGTGTCGTCCATTCGCTTACTGCAGAAACTTTCGCTGGATCCACAGAGATTCCTTCACCTGATACGATATGTCCAAAAAAACCAACTTGATTTAGCCAAAACTCGCATTTGCTGTAATTGGCATATAATTGATGTTGTCGTAGAGTTTCCAGGATAATTCGTAAGTGTTCGGCGTGTTCTTTTTGACTCTTAGAATACACCAGGATGCCGTCGATGAAGATGACAACAAACCCGTCTAAGTACCTCCGGAAAACTTGATTCATCAGGTTCATGAACATTGCTGGTGCATTGGTCACTCCAAATGGAATCACTAGAAAATCGTAATGACCATAGCGAATTCTGAAAGTCGTTTTATGAATATCAGCTTCCTTGACCTTCACCTGATGATAACCTGAACGTAGATCTAATTTAGAGAAAACACAAGATCCACTTAGCTGATCAAATAAATCATCGATGCGCGGGAGTGGATACTTGTTCTTTATTGTGACTTCCTTTAAGGCTCTGTAATCAATGCACATTCTGTATGAACCTTCCTTCTACTTCACAAGCAGTACTGCTGATCCCTAACTTGAAGTGCTGGGACGAATCCATCCTTTCGCCAACAATTCGTCCAACTGTGTTCGAACTTCCTTCAAACCTTCCGGACTTAATCGATAAGGTGCTTTGATCACCGGTTGTGCTCCTGGTACTAAATCAATGCTGAATTCAAGAGCTCGATCGGGAGGTAAACCTGATATATCGTCAGGAAACACATCGTCGAACTCTCGAACCACTTCTGGCCTTGATTCTTCCTCTGCTTGAGTTGCTGCAATCACTGCTTCCCTTGGCTTCGCTTTGTATGTACTTGGCTCCAGGGTATGGTCTCCACTTTTGAAATAGAAGACCAGATGATCTGGAATCTCAAATACTACCCTCCTTTGACGACAGTTGATGGTAGCATAAAAGGTTCCGAGCCAATCCATACCTAGAACCACATCGAAGTTCGGTATGTCCAGTACTTTGAAGTCAGCATAGAATTCTCTGCTGCATACGACTACTGGACACAAGTTGTATCCTATTGTTGCCTTTAGAACGCCATTTCCTGAACTGACATTCCAGCTGGATACAAGCGGTATGACTGGAATCGCGTGAGTTCTGACAAACCGTTGTGACATAAAGAAGTGAGATGCTCCAGTATCGAAGAGTGCTAGTGCAGAGAGTGTGGCTACTAAGATTGTACCTAAGGTATGTGGGATATGTTTTAAGTATAGGAAAATTTGTGGGTAGGTATTAAGACTGAAAGAAAAGTTTGAGAAGAAAAGGTTTATCAGTGATAACTTGGCCAGTGGCCTCAGCTTCTTCCATGGTCATCGTGAAAGCCTGGCGCCGTGGTACATTCCTCCTGGCCTAAGGAGCATTCCTCGAAACGTTCCTTTGAGCTTGATGGAACTGACGAGGAGGAGGTGCATCTTGTGGTCCTCTAGGTGGTGGAGCAGCTAGTGCAAGTCTTGGAGCAGGTGCCTGAAAGGCTGGTCGCTGCTGGTAATTGATTGCTGGCCTGGGTGAAGCAACTGTGTATTGTCTTTGGGGACAAGACCCAATATCATGAGCAGCTGAGCCGCAGACTAAACAAAGACGGTTGGCTCGCCGACAGTCTTTCATTACATGTCCAGTTCTCTTGCAGTAGCTACGAAAGGCTGGGCTGGGACAGTTGTTCGGTACTCCAGGTCGTCTTGGCACAAAAGGTGGCCTTGATGAGGCTACTCCTGCCATCTGGTTGACAGGGCACTTAACTCCTGCAGACTGAGGTTTGCCCCTCGCCTTTATCACTGCCTCATAACGGCGGGAAGCTTTCAGAGCCGATTCATGAGTCGGAAAATCTCCTGTGGCCAGTGCAGCCTGGATTTCCGAATCCAAACCTTATTGAAATCGACGGGCTCTGATCTCATCCGTCAGTATCAGGTGTGCCGCAAATTTGTTAAAAGATTGTGTTAGCTGTGTAGTATGTGATATATTGAACAATTCGAATTATTAAGATATATCTTACCGACTAAGCATGGTGAACTCAGCGTCATATTCATCTACCGAGTTGGTCCACATCGAACCTTGGTGCAGATGAATGAATTGTTGTTCCATGTCAAACCTTGTAGTCTCAGGGAAGTACTTAGCGTCGAACATGTCTCGAAAAGTCTTCCATTCGATGGGTTGTTCAAGACGGCTTTCTTCCGCCTTCCACCAGTTCCGTGCATTGTCCGTGAGCTGTAATTTTGCAACACGAACCCAAGCTATTTCTGGCACTTGTGCCGCTGCCAGATCATCTTCGATACTCTGTGCCCATTCCTCAGCATCCAGTGGGCTCTCCTTCTCTAAGAACTGTTTGGGATGCAAAGCCCTGAATTGCTTCACCCCAGGTGCTTCTGCCTCGGGACGGTTCATTAAAAGAGCAGTCTGTTGCTGCTGTCCCTCGAGGAAGCTGTGGATTGCCTCAAGCAGAAGCGTTTGCTCGTTGAGCGGAGCAAGGACGGCTGGTCTGAGTGGTAGTGGTGGAGGTGTGTTGTTGACATTGGTGTTGGTTTTTATTGGAGAATCCATAACTTTGAATGAAAAATTTAGATTAGGACAGATTCAAAGTATATGATTCAAGGAATATGAAATTGTAAGATTCAAGGAATATGAATTGTAAAGAATGTTTTAGTTGCTGGTTCTTGTGTTATATTGCTTAGGTTGTTCACGCAGAATAGAACTGCATGATAGTATTCCATACAGCTCTGACCTGTATGGGCCACCAACAAAACCTTTCACGCCCCGCTTCCCGGTGTACGGCGAAGGGGACGGGACGAGGCCGCTACGTATTTACTCTAAAATAAATACGCTAAGCGTATCTAAGCAATATAAATGTAAATGCACAAGAGACAAGATATAATAAAACAACAACTTTATTTATTCACATTCTTTTTACAATACATGGAAAAGTAAATACAACTGAATGAAAGCAGTGCCTAAACAGTGGCATAACAGAAAAGAAAAGTACGTAATAAAAATGTGTACAATGAAACTAGAGCTCTGGGTCGTAGGCAAGCTGATCCAAGTCCTCACTAGTAAGCTCGATCCCCTGAGTGTCCAGATCACCTGACAACATTCCAAAGAAGAAAGAGAAGGAATATCGTCAGCGAACAATCACTCGGTAAGTCCCAAATATAAGGGAGAAATAGAATAGACAGAAAGAGAATGTAGATTTCAAAGTTGTATTATTTGGTTAACACTGTTGTTTGTAACTTGGTACAGAAGGGTGCCAGTGTATACGAGAGGAGTCTCTATATGCCAGAGACTAAAGCAAACAGAAGTACAAGGAACCGTTATGTCACGGTACAACAGCAACGGAATATAGGTTAGGTGTCTTAATCTTGCAGTCTCGTGCCACTTCTAACACCTTCCGTACCAATCTACCCCTTAAACCCCGCGAAGTATTGATCATATTATTTGTGTTGTATTGTAAATTGTATTGTCTTGTATAGAAGGATGACTTTCCGAAACCATGATCAGTAAATGGTTGTAACTGGAGAAATGTAAATGGAAGTATATCCATGGTTCGGTTCAGTCAATACAGATTGAATAGATTGAATATATATATTCATGGATTCATGTTGGTTTGTAGATTGTACTTGAATCATATTCAAGTCAGATTATTATAATAAGACTCAGTCTGAGTCAGAACAATTAGAAAAGAAATTGAAGTCCTGATTGTTTTGATGTTATTGGTAACCGCTGCACATGGGCGGCAGGATTTGTGTCTTTTTCGAAAACGATTACCGTATTGATAACACTGTTGTTAAGTTGTCTACCTTAAATAGGCAAGCACCCACTTCTCCGGCTCGCTGAGACTCAAGAGATTGGTCCCGCTTAAACCTATATTTACTAGGGTCTTTAGGGTAATTTATAGAACTTGAAGGGGTTTTATGTAAAAATACTTTTGTATAATTTTCAAAATACACCCCAAGTATTTAATTATCATCTTTAGAATTTTCATAGATGTATATTTTATATTTGTGATATTTCTAGTGAAAAATAACCTATTTTTCATACTACATGGTATTTAATTGTAACATTGAACTTCTATGGAATTCATGGTATTTTAATGTAAAGTGATTCTTGTGATTTTAGGAAAAAGTTGGAATATTTATATTATCACAAAATAGATATTTTAATGATACATATATACATATTTATATAAAAATAATTTTAATATATAATATATTTCTAGAAATCTCATTTTTCTTATGATATTTGTATTTTAAATCTTTCGAGACCGAATGCTACTTGTGGAGGTCTACATCTCGCACTACTAAGCCCAGAGATGTGCGATAATCCGCAACATCCCAGTCGGGTTCCCCAAAATGGGTTGTAGCGGCGCTTTGCAAAGATTTATAAAAAATACGAATTCTTATAGAAAACGGTTTTAATAATTAGTGGTATTTATATGTAAAGTTTTGTTTTCCCGTATTCTATATTCCCGAAAGATATTGTGCTATATTTCATATGAGTGTGTGAGGAGGTAGGTCGTTACCTCGTGATCTACTTAGAGATATAGCAAGATTGTGATGTTTTAAATGTCGGAATTAAACTACTTGGTATTTTAGTGAAAAAATACGATAACAATTGAAATAGAAATCCTTTTGATATAGAACTTGTTCAATATTACTTGTTAATATTTAATAGTAAACATGTAAGGTTTTAGTATGATTGTATTTAAGAAAAAGTGAGATTTTTAGGAAGAACCGAATCGGACATCGGATTAACTCTGATTCCGTCGGTATTTAGAAATACGAGTTTTTAGAAAAGAATAGAGAAGAGAGAGGGGGGACTTACGGGTTTTCAGATTAGAGGAGAGGAAGAGGGAATGGTAAGAGGCACCGGTGCGTCGTTTCGTCACCGGAAACTCCTAGGGTCGTCGTCGGAAAATCGCCGGAGCTTCGCCCTTCGCTAACTCCAAATGTACACTAAACTTCTAGGGATTTCTTGAGAGTTTTGATCGTAATTTTGAAGTTAGGGGGTGTGTTTAGGGGTTGTATTTATAGGGTAAGGCTAGGGTTTAGGGTAGGTGAAAGGGTGAATTGAAAATTGTATTAAAATGTGATAAAAATGTATTAAAATGGAGTAAATAGGGTTTTAAAGGGGCTCTGGAACCGATCCAAAGAATTTAAGTGTGCAGGAGTGATGGGGAGATGAAAAGGCAAACTTTTCATGTTGGGGACTCGGCGGTCCGGCCGAGTCCGGCCGGCGGCGGCAGCCCGAGTCGGCCGAGTCGCCGGCCGATTCGGCTGAGTCTGGCGCACAAAGTATTCCCCGACGCTTCATCTACCCCCTAGGCCAGTTTATTTTATTAGTGTAGTGGGGTTTTTTACGAGTTATGCATATGTAAACCCTTGGACTTCTAAAAGTATAGAAAGAAAATAATATTAAAAATAATGTGGGTTATGGGATTTGAACTCTGGTGCTTTGGTTCAGCAGTGCAAGGTCTTACCAATGAGTTACAAGCTCTTGCTTGCTATTAAAAAGCAAATCAATTACTTATAGCAATCACAGTAAATGTAAATACCCCAAATATACATTAATTTTTAAACAAATTTTTGTACATCAAAATTAGAGTTGTTACAGTTCACGACGATCCAATACTTCATATACACAAACCATCATCAAGATGCTAATATGTGCATGTTTCCCCAATCAGAGCAAAGCTCTGTTCAAATTTCGAGATTTGAAACGAAGAAACGCTTCATGAAAAGCGCTAGCATTAAATGCGCCAGCACTAAAAGTTAAAGACTCTGAAATGGCGCTCACGTGCAAAGCACGAGAGCACTAAGCGCCAGAAGCGCTTCACTCTCGCAAGGATTACTTGCGCCTGTTTATAATAGTGTAAGTTCTATAGCGCATATGCGCCTGACAGAAGAAGAACAAAAGAATTAAAATAAGTGGAACACTTGACAGATAATGACAAAAAGGAAGAAAACACTTAATTAAACATTTTATTGCAATGGAAATAGATCGCCAAATATGAGATCAAAAGTACATGGATTTACAAACATATAGATAAAATTATCTAGTTCCCTCTCTGTCTTTTCCACCATATCAAAGCGACGATCTTCGCGAGGAGTAGCTACCCAGTCGGCAAGATCGGTTAGCACCGCATTCACCAGCGAAAGCGGAGATGACGGCCCGATGAGCCCGTATTTGGCTCAGCAACTGAACAGAGCAATCCCTCAGGGCTTTGGTGATCAAGTGCGCCTCGATGAAGCACTCGATCTTGTCTTCAGCGGCATCAAGCATCACTGGGGTCATCTCCGCCGGAGGAGGGGGAATATCAGCGAGCACGGACATGAGGATCATCCGAAGACAAATAGAGTTGGGAGGGAGAGGAGATCCTACACGAGTCAAGAGCTCGTGTAGCGCTGCGTCGCATTGATCATCCGTAAGAGCAGGATTCACCAAGCGCGCAGCGAAGCGAGGAACAATGTCCTGAATGGGCACCACCCATGGTTGTCGACGAACATGTGGACGGTTACAAGCCATAGTTAAGATGGTTCTCTGGAAATGAGAAAAGAAAGAAGTATCGCTTCAGATTATAAAGACTAGGCACAGAAAATTTTGTGCATAATGGAGCTATTTCCAAAATCTGGGAAATGTAAGTTCTGGGGAATATAAGTTTGACTTAAAAGGAAGGTGAAAAGACTCCCCCAACAACAAAAAGCAAGGCTTCATAGCTGCGCCAAGTGCGCTGCGCCCTAAGCAGCGCACCACGTGCAAAGCACGGGTGCGCTAGCGCTAGGTGCACTGCTCTCTAAGCAGCACATCACGTGCAAAGGACGGGTGCGCTAGCGCTAGGTGCGCTGTGCTCTAAGCAGCGCACCGCATGCAAAGCACGGGAGCGCTAGCGCTAAGTGCGCTGCGCTCTAAGCAGCGCACCACGTGCAAAACACGGGTATGCTAGCGCTGGAACTAAAAGCTCCCCACTGTCAGATCAGAGATCCAATAATAATGATGAATCATCAATTGAACAGAATTAAATTCTGTTAAGAAAAGATTTCTCAAAAAATCTTTCCAAACAACAAGATTGTGCTCCGTAAATCAGAGCACCGTTGGATCAATGATCCAATGGTGATTAAAAGTCATAAAAATAGAGAGTAAATTCTGTATGGAAAGATTTCCCAATCTTTGTTAAAAACAAGAAGATTGCCTTCTGTAAATCAGAAGCCCTTGGATCAAAGATCCAACGATGGGAAATTCCCCAAATCAATTGGAGAAAAGATCTCCTTAACTGATTGAACTAATCAGCTTGCCCTATAAAAAAGCCCCTAGACTTCAAGTCAGATATACAGAAGCATAGAGAGGAACCCCCTATAAGCTTTTAGAGATCTCAAAAAGAAGAGCTAAGCTCTCAGAGAAAAAAGATTTTTCTTCAAGGTAAAAAAAATGATGATGAACAGAGAATTGAAATCATCTCGTAATTAATTTAAAAAGAAAGATTCACTTCTTTAAAAGATCATAGATCTACAAGACAAAAGTCTTTCACAAAGAAATCAAAGGATCTCATCATAAAAGAAGAAGAACATAATTTTTCTCACAGATCATAGATCTATAAGATTAAGGTCTTTTCACAAAGAGATCATGAACATCTCATTATAAGAGGGGGGAGAATAATTCAATTCTCTTAAACATCACAGATCAATAAAGGCAACGCCTTTCATCAACATAAGAGATTGGAAATATCTCCTACAAAATAAGAACTGTTGTTCTTAGATCTAGAGACAAAGTCTTTTTTAAAAGAACATAAATTTATTTCTCAAGATCATAAAATTGATCAGCTGCGCTTTGCGCTCTTGAACTACGCTTCTACGCTCTTAGACTAGCGCTCAGTGCCAAGCGCGACATGTGTCCCTCACGTATGCGCCACTTAACAGTTAGCGCTTTGCGCTCTTGAAATAGGGCACTACGCTCATGGGCTGGCGCTTAGCGCCAGGCGTACCACGTGTCACTCACGTATGCACCACTGAACTAATAGCACAATGCGCTCATAAATTAGCACTCTGCGCTCATAAACTGGCGCAATGCGCCCATCATCTGGCGCTTAGCGCCAAGCACGACACGTGTCCCTCACGTGTGCACTACTCGGCAAAAGCGCACTGTGCTCTTTGATTAGCGCAACGCGCCAAGCGCACCATGTGCTGCACTGAAAGAACATAAATTGTTCTTTAATAAGCCCAGAGCTCTGATGAATGCTCAGCATTCAATAAAAGACAAAAACACTGTCAGGGCCAAGCCCAAATAAAGGCTCAACAGCCCAAAATAAATATTAAACATTTTAACTCGACTGGACTTAGCCCAAGATTGGCCATAAGTCCTCAAATTCAGATTAACTGAGCCCATATGCTCATAAATTTCAGATCTTAGTCCCAATTGGACTACAGATCTCCCAACCAAAATTGGTTCAAGGGCATATCTCTTCACTCCTCTGATATTTGTCGTTGTAATCCTTCAACGTCTTCAGAGAGGTGACGGGTCCCGATAACCAGACAAACCATGGACTGTGGGGTCTTTAAACTCATGGACTATGATGTCCTTAAACTTTACAGACTATGATGTTTCTAAACTACTACGGACGGTGGGGTCCTTAAACTCATGGACTATGATGTCCTTAAACTTTACAGACTATGACGTCTTTAAACTGGACCGCAAAGTCCCTAAACTAAAACAATAGAACCCAAATGCTCTTTTGATGGATCTAAATGGTCCCGTTAAGTTGATCTTAGTCTAAAATTAGACTAACGTATTCTTAACAAACATTTAAGTTGATCATAGTCTAAAATTAGACTAACGTATCCTTAACAAACATTTAAGTTGATCTTAGTCTCAAATGAGACTAACGTATCCTTACACCTAAACCAAAACCCAAATCTAAGAAAATACGGATTTTGACTAATCTGTGCCCTACGGGCGACAACATAAATTAGTCTCCGTATACAATCCACGGGAAAACAAAAATAAAACAAAACACACACGACATGAAGTGTCCATCTGGAGAAGGAGAAAGTGGTTACCGCGATGCGGTAGCGTAATTAATTGCAGGGGCTTGCACCTGCAGGGAAAAGCATCCCCACAATTAAAAACCCCTCATGAACGAGGGGGAATCTGATGAAATCTGCTACAACAGCCGCATCCGTCTAAACCTACGATACACGATACCATAAATCAACTTGGCATCTTCGGAGAGGTGGATGGATAAAACCAAATAGTATCTGCCCCCAAATTCAGGCAAGACGTTTGTCTTCCCGGTCTTTCGGCGGAGAACAGTGCAACCCCCACTAATCGCCATATAGCAATTAGCGGACATTTAGCAACACATATACAAACATAGAAACACCGATTAGCCAAGAACTTAAAATTTTGATCGATAATACTTATCCGTGTTTACCCCATGCACAAACCAGTACACAAACAATCTGGGTAAAAACCAAATATACCAAAAATTATAATTCCAAGAACCAAAACCACAGAAAAAATTGGGACCAACTCGGCGGCGGATCCACCGCTAAATACCTATTTGGCGGCGGTTCCGCCGCAAAGTTGATGAGTTAGGTGCTCAGATTTTTTTCTCGGTCTTAGAAATACCTGCATGTATTTTTAAGGTCACTAAAATAATTTTTTGAACATTTTTAAATAATCGAAATCAAGCATATCTCGGAAATTTAACTTCAGGTATTTTTGAATTGATCGAAGTTCTAATCACTTGCTAACAAGCTAGTTAAGTTTTAGTTGGCTCTGATACCACTGTAAGTTAATGTCGCGCATCCCGCGGGTTCACGGGGAGGTAGAATTTACAAAAAAAAACGATTTTTCTTACTTCGCAACACCGACTTTAACTCCAGAATCTTTACGGAAAACTTAACTAGCTACATCTACAAGGAGGTTCTAACTACTATGATAAGTGTTTATACCTCCTTGACTCTAGTCCTTCGGGTCTTCTTCTCCTCCTCTCCATGAGCTCCTCGAAGATTCGGATCGCGCTTAATCGTCGGCCTCCTCGTATCGAAGATGATCCACCCAAGAGTCTATACTTCAAGCTCCAACCTCTTAACCGAAGTAAGTTACCTAGTGCGATATCAAGCTCCAACCTCTTAACCGAAGTAAGTAAGTTACCTAGAAGATGTAGAGTATCTAATGGAGTATTTTATCTCAAGAGACCTAATGGCTCACAACACATGTGAAGGTTTTAGGCCTTGAGGAAGAAGGAAGGAAAAATGGAGAGAGAGAGAAAGTTAGCAAATGAACAAGTGAAGTCTCAAGTGAAGAATGGCTCATAGACTTTCAGACCTCAAGCATGCAATATTTTCCAATTGAAAATATCAATCATGCTTGAATAGTGAGTCCAAACCAACAAACAAAACCATAAGCCATACTTCACTCCATGCCTCAAATATCTCCAATTTCCACATCATTAATCTATTTCCAAAAATAGATAAACCAAATAATGAGGTGTCCCTTTCTAGAAGCATCTCTTATGAAATTACAAGAATGCCCTCACCGTATATACATACCCGTATTCGTATTCCGAAAAATACGAATACAATGAGATAATAATAATCCAATAATATAATACTAGAATCCGGCTTAAACCAAAGCCCACTAGTATTATCCATCCGAACAACATCCGTGTAGCCAGTACACGTATATGACCGGAACCCTGCCGTAAAACCATACGGCCTCTACATCGTTTCACCCGAAACAGGGAAACCCTCTGTATGGGACTTTAAAGACTTGACAGTATGCTGGCAGTGGGTTTAACCATAAGTCCGTCAGCGGTACTAGCTCCACGTAATGAATATCTAGGTATCTGTCGATAAGAAGGCCGGCGAGAAAACTCGTACGAACTCCTACTGAGCCTATCTGTGACAATCTTCGTACAGTCCGGTCTATTCGTCTAAGATACTCGCATATCGGGCCTAGGGGTGGTAACTGTCAGACCCCTAATAGCGCAATAAGTCATGCCGGATTAGAACCTAGTACACCCTGAGAAACTACTGGAGTACCTACCAGTAAATCTCGCTTGCCCTGGCCAAGGACTTTATGTAATGGCTTTCCGAACACAGTGCGATATCAACCCCCAATACCGGGAGAGAAGAATCCTATCTAACCACTACTGCATCCCAATGCTTCGGGACTGCACCTAACCACTACCTATTTGCATGAATCTTTTGAGCCATGGTAGGGCAGTGATCTAAGTACAGTGGGAACACACTCGAGACGAATAGTGATGTCAAGTCAACGGACTAACCTGTAATCATGCCACCCGGGAACTGCTAACTGACGATAGGTATAATACCAACCAGCAGTTCCCCCGCGAGTCCGTCCAGTGTAACCCATAACCCAATGAGCACATGTATACTATCTTTGGTACGACATACCAATGGCTGTGGAACAGGCCATCTCCCCTGCTGGGATGAAAAGTGTATACACCAGTCTACTCTGGAGTATCGATGCCCTGTCTCAATAATCCTACGACTAAGGACCAGTATAAGGATGTGCTTATAGACTACCCAGCCCCACTAGTGCGACTTCCATCACAACGCTGGTACTCAAGCAAAGATCCTAAGAGCTCTATCAATATATATTAGTGATATGCTAAAAGAAACAAATACATATATTAAGATAGAATCAAACCAAGTAGCATACTACCATATTAAGCAAGACTGTTATTATATCTGTGTATAATCCATGCTTTCAAAATGTAATATACAATCCAGTACTATACAATAATAGCATCTAGGGCATATATCACTAACACAGCCATCAGCTCTAACCATCTATATTGCTTCATGTTGAGCTCTTTCTGTGTGAACACATACTTTAGGTTTTTGTGATCGGTAAACACTTCGACTCTTTCGCCCAATAAATAGCGTCTCCAAATCTTCAGAACGAAAATCACTGCTGGTAGCTCTAAATCATGAGTTGGGTAGTTCTTCTTATGAGTTTTCAATTGTCTCGACGCATAAGCTATGACATTCCCATGCCGCAATAGAACACATCTTAAGCTTTTTCCAGATGCGTCGCTGTGAATAACCAACCCTCTGGAACTTTCTAGCATGGTCAGAATAGGAGCGGTGGTCAATCTTTATTTCAACGCTTCAAAAACTGACACACACTTCTCGGTCCATGCGAACGGTACCTTCTTTCGTGTTAGCTTAGTCAATGGTTCTGCTATTCAAGCGAAATTCTCCACGAACCTTCTATAGTATCCGGCGAGCCTAAGAAAACTTCTGATCTCCCCTACGTTCTTTGAAAGTGGCCAATCATGAACAACTGCAATTATTTCAGGGTCAACGACAATTCCATCTCCGGATACAATTTGACCCAAGAATTTCACTTCTTCGAGCCAAAACTCGCACTCGCTCATCTTAGCATATAACCTTTCTTGTCTCAACGTTTGCAGTGCGATCCTCAAGTGTTCTGCATTCTCTTCTTTGCTCCTCAAATCAATCGTGAACTCTGCATCTAGTTTTGACGGTAAACTCGAGATGTCCTTGAACACATCCATGAAATCCCGAACTGCTATCAGCGCTTCATCTGCAACTTGTTTACGAATTTCACCCTTTAATAAACGGTTTCCTTCATCATGAATTTGCAAGTTTGTTCTAAGACTTGTGGGTCATTAGCCCACCACTCTTCCGCTGCGCTACTCTGATAATTTGAGGCGGGTCTGTCAAAACTTCTTTAATCAAACATCTTACATCTGATCGTCCTTAATGCGGTCTGTACCAGCTCCCGTTGGGGTTAATCTCGAACTACTGCAATCATCAAAATCTTCTCCTGTGTTTCTCCTTGTTCTTCAAAACGCAAACGGATTAGTTTTTACGGGATGAAAGGAAAGATATAACGTGGTTGCTGGATTCAAGTCCGCGATAAAACATAAACTTGTAAGCAATGACACCGAGAGGAAACAAGCTAATACAACGATCATAAATCAAGAAAATAAATCAAAATAAGACTCAAGGTTACCAAAATAGAGTACCATATTGTAACCATGCCGCGGTATATAGTTACAACTATATAACTCCATTCAAGTCGCCCAAATCCTACTAACAGAATCAAGAGAATAAGATGGGAGAAACAATAAAGAACCAAAAGAATTCCAAGCCGAGATGCAAAGTCATTTCCAAATCGTTGAGATAAAAGATTTTAAGAAAAGGATAAGATTCAAGAATTCGAATGACAAGACAATTGAAACAACCCTAAACATTCTGTACAATTTTCTTTAAAAAATTTTCAAAAATCCAGAAAGGGGTACTTTTGCCTGAGCACAACTTATAAGTTTGTTTTGCTTTTTTAATAGCAAGAAAAAGCTTGTAGCTCATTGGTAAGACTTTGCACTGCTGAACCAAGCCACCCGAGTTCAAATCCCATCACCAACATTATTTTTAATATTGTTTTTTTTTAAATTTTTAGAAGTCCAAGGGTTTACACGTGTATAACTCATAAAAACCCCACTACACATATAAAACAAAATGTCCCAGGATCTACACCATACGACATAGGACACGTGGCACGATCCTCGGCCAGACTCGGTCGACTCGTCCCGCCGCCGCCGGCCGAGTTGAGCCGGATCGCCGAGTTGTCTTCTTAGAAGTTGTGTCTTTTGGTCTCCCCATTACTCCTGTATAGTTTAAATTTCCCGGACATGAACAGAACACTTTAAAATCCTATTAAATCATATTTTTAATACAATTTAATACATTTTTCTTTACACCCTTTCACATACCCTAAACCCTAATCTTTCCCTATAAATATCAACCCTAAACACACCCTCCTCACTCCAAATTTCTGTCCAAAACTCTCAAGAAAATCCCTAGAACTTTTGTGTACAAGTGGAGTTAGCGAAGGGCGAAACTCCGGCGAACTTCCGACGACGACCCTAGGAGCTCCCGGCAACGAAACGACGCACCAGTGCCTCCTACCGTTTCCTCTTCCTTATCCCTAACCTACAAACCCGTAAGTCCCACCTCCCTCTTCTATTCTCTAGTTTTAAAACTTCTTCTAATAAAACCCGACGGAATCGGAGTTAATCCGATTTCCGATTCGGTTCTTCCTAAAAATTCAACATTTTCTTAAATACAATCATACTAAACCCTTACATGTTGACTATTAAAGATTAACAAGTCATATTGAACAAGTTCCATATCAAAAGGATTTCTATTTCAATTTTTATCGTACTTTTTCACTAAAATACCATGTAGTTTAATTTCGACATTTAAAACATCACAATCTTGCTATACCTTTAAATAGATCACGAGATAATGACCTACCTCTTCACAACACTCATATGCAATATAGCACAATACCTTTTGGGAAATATAGATTCGGGAAATACCATTTTACACAAAACTACCTTTAACTTATAAAAACCGTTTTCTACAAGATTACGTATTTTTACAAATCTTTGCAAAACGCCGCTACAACCCATTTTGGGGAACCCGATTGGGATGGTGCAGATTATCGCACATCTCTGGGCTTAGTAGTGCGAGATGCAGACCTCCGCAAGGAGCATTCGGTCTCGAAAGATTTGAAATACAAATATCTTAAGAAAATGAGATTTCTAGAAAATAATAAAATTATTTTTTTAAATATATATGTATATATATGTATTATCAAAATACATATTTTTGATATAATATAAATATTCCAACTTTTCTAAATCAAAAGAATCACTTTACATGAAAATACCCTAAAATTCCATACAAGTTCAATATTACAATTAAATACCCTATATTATGAAAAATAGGTTTATTCACTAGAAATGTCACAAATATAAAATCCACAACTATGAAAACTCTAAAAACGATAATTAAATACTTAAGGTGTATTTTGTAAATTATACAAAATTATTTTTACATAAAACCCCCTCAAATTTTATAAATTGCAATAAGGACCCTAATAAATATAGGTTTAAGCGGGACCAATCTCTTGAGTCTCAGGGAGCTGGAGAAGTGGGTGCTTGCCTATTTAAGGTAGACAACTTAGCAACGGTGTTATCAACACGGTAATTATCTTTGAAAAAGACACAAATCCTGCCGCACATGTGCAGCGGTTACCGATAACATCAAAACCTAATTGTTCTGACTCAGACTGAGCCTCATTATAATAATCAGACTTGAATATGATTTAAGTACAATCTAAAATACTACAGTTCAATATGAATTCATGAATACATATATTCAATCTATTCAATATGTATTGACTGAACCGAACCATGGATATACTTCTATTTACATTTCTCCAGTTACATCCATTTACTGATATCATGGTTTCGGCAAGTCATCCATATATACAAGACAATAAAATTTACAATACAACATAAATAATACAATCAATACTTCGCGGGGTTTAAGGGGTAAATTGGTACGGAAGGTGTTAGAAGTGGCACGAGACTGCAAGATTAAGACACCTAACCTATATTCCGTTGTTATTGTACCGTGGCATAACGGTTCCTTGTACTTCCGTTTGCTCTAGTCTCTGGCATATAGAGACTCCTCTCGTATACACTGGCATCCTTCTGTACCAAACTACAAACAACAACGTTAACCAAATAATACAACTTTAAAAACTATATTCTCTTTCTGTCTATTCTATTTTTCCATTATCTTTAGGACTTACCGAGCGATTGTTCGCTGACGACATTCCTTCTCTTTCTTCTTTGGAATGTTGTCAGGTGATCTGAACACTCAGGGGATCGAGCCTACTAGTGAGGACTTGGATCAGCTTGCCTACAACCCAGAGATCTAGCTTCATTGTACACATTTTTATTCAGTACTTTTCATTTCTGTTATGCCACTGTTTAGGCATTGCTTTCATTCAGTTGTATTTACTTTTCCATGTATTGTAAAAATAATGTGAATAAATAAAGTTGTTGTTTTATTATATCTTGTCTCTTATGCATTTACATTTATATTGCTTAGATACGTTTAGCGTATTTACTTCAGAGTAAATACGTAGCGGCCTCGTCCCGTTCCCTTCGCCATACACCGGAAAGCGGGGCGTGACAACAATAATGTGGCAGGACATGTTCCTAAAATTGTGGGTTTCCTAATTAGTATGTTGGGTCCAATAACCAACTATAAAAGAAACCAAACCCAGCTAATCTAAAACATATGCTCTGATACCAAACAAATCCTGTCACGTCCCGCTTCCCAAAATACGCAGACTACGGTATGTGACAAAGCCAACCATACTACCTATGGCGAGAAAAGATCCTTCCATAGTCACATTACGGCTGTCAATCAGATATCAAGAACAGTAAACTACTAAATCTATCTATCACATGTCTAATATCCATAAGAACAATAACTGGAAAATATAGTAGAAATAATAAAGATCCAAAGAATAACTAACCCGTATAAGAGCTATATCAATGGGGTGGTCCTCACTGATCGGCGATCCTGTCGAATACTCACATGCTATGTCAAGTATCTCGGCCATGCAAAACCCAGACGTCGGTGCGTCATAAATATCAAAATAATAGTAATAACCAGGATAGGATGCTATGATTAAACATGAGTGTAAATAAATAACACAGGTGTAAAACAGTGAGATATAGGTATGTGATGTGTATCCTAAAGTCTGTGCCTCTAGATTATCTATTCTAGAAGTTTTTAAAATCAATTTAATGGAATCGTCGACTCAATAGTATCCCGCGCGTGCCCGGGACCACGGTCAAGATTCTCGGGCTGAATCCGAGACGTGCCGTTAAGCAGTAAACAGGTAATATGTACAGATGAATGATGTCAGCAGCATCATTCCGGGGCTGACCGAGCCAATAAAGACTGATCAGTATAAGTATTGAACTGTTGATTTACATGTCAGGTTTCATTATTTATTTTCCCTTACCCCCAAGTTTATGTGTTCAAGTCAGGTATTGATGATGTAAGTCTAATGCCAACACAGGATCAAGCAGGAACAGATTTTTTCTATGCAGACAACAAGTCACGTCCGTCAGGACAACAATCAGGATTTTCGGCATTATTAATAAGATCCAAGTAACAAGTCTGGTAGTCGGTCGTGAACATATCATGTAATATATATTAACCCAAAATAGATACCAATGTAAAACTGTAATCAATATCGAAACACGACTAATGCCGGAATGCATATGTATATATCTGTAATAACCATTTTACATCCATTACCATATATGATATAATGTAGATATTGTGACGTTCCGACATACAACTAGATAAGCTATTATTAGTACTGGTACAGACGAATACTATAAAACTGTAAATCGGTAATATTTGCTGAATATTAAAACACATGCACTATTATTTATTAAATAGATATTGATATAATAACATTAATAGGGATAACATATTCAATCCGATTAATAATTATAAAAGTGGTATTAATTAACCATGCACAAGAAAGTTCTATTCAGAAATTCAGCATCACCATAATTTGTAAAATAGCTTAAAAATAACAAACGTCCTCCAAAAGAGACGTGTCATATACCAACAAAACTAATTCAATAAGGTTTTCATTTTTATAAGTTAAAGTATCTCAATTTGTTCCTAAAAAAGTTATGAACGTTCGAAATTGAAATTTTGCTGCTGGAATTTCCCAGCAATTCAGAGATACTTTCATTTACAGTTTACGTTATTTAAATAATTTATTTTTGCAAGTAAATATTTCACAGGGTTATAGTATTCTGATTTAGTTTCGTAACGATCTAAAGAACCCGTGCTAATAATTTTTCTGTAATTTATAATGAATTTTATAAGGTAAAGTGAACAATAAATTTCAAATTTGACGTATCCGCTTTGCGACGACGTTTCATGTATAAACTATACTATTTTCAAACTATATTTTGTATAAGGTTATAAAATGCATATTATAAACTAATTAATGCTAATAATAAGAAATATTACAACGATATATATATATATATATATATATATATATATATAATTATAGTATGTCGCAAATTGTAAATTTGCATACATTGTATATTATAAAACTGATTAACGTTAAATAACTACAATTTATAAATTATATAAATATAGCTGTATGATGATAATAATAATAATATGACAACATATAAGTAAATTATATAAAGTATAGCAAGTAGCAAGTTGTAAACTTGTCTCGAAACAAACGCGATGAACGAAAGCAACATGATGCTCTATAAATCAACACCAAGTTTTGATGGCTCGGTTAAATTTCTAGGATGTGGGTGGAGTTGCGTCGGCAAAAATGGGTGTAGACTTGAAGAACGAAGAAGGAGAATATATAAATTGATGAGGGATAAATATGTTATGTGGAGAGAGAAAGAGATGTTTTGTGTTTAATATAAATATATAGTATAGTTTAAATTATGTTATAAATATATATTAGTTTTAATGTATATAAATAATATCAAATTACAACCAATCTCCACCAAAATCTCATCAAAAATATATTTTGGAAAATAATTCGCATATGTAAACTTCTCAACTATAATGTAAGAATATATTTTAAAGAACTCATGCCCTTAATTTAAGATTTAAAAGGATTCTAAAAATATATCTAGATTTAGTAAATATTTGATATTATATATCTTGATATTTAAACATAAAAGATAAAAGCAAAATAAGATATGGGATGGCAACCATATGATGTTAGTTAACAAAATATAACTTATTCTTAACTTGCGTCTATTAAAAGATATATGATGATCTAGATATATGATATATAAAGATCTAAAAATATAATGTAGGTATTATACTAGATTCACATAGATACACTTTACTGGTAAATCTCAGATACAATCTTGCATCATATTGGGTTCTAAACTTGCGGGTCGGGTCGGATAACGACTACTACTATTTGAATAATTCGCGACCCAATAGATAGAATAGAAGAAATATAAAACAAGTGTTAAAATACCAATTAATGTCGTATAACCATACTAGGGTGTTACACGTATAATAGTTTATGATTAAAATTACTAGTCTTCCCGAATCCATGAATTCATAAGAGAGTGCAATTCAAGTATCGAGTCAAGTTCAAGTATTCAAGTCAAGTGTTCATGTATTCATATCAAGTGTTCATGTCAAGTCATTATGTATTCATGGTTTGAGTCAAGTCGAGTCGAGTCGAGTATGCAATAGATTTATGTTAAATATATAATATCTAATTATGTATTCATGTACATGCAACAATTCAGAGATCAGGAAAAAACAAGGTATACATGTTCGAATAGTATGAAATGAGGCAAATACCTTATTTAAGTAACGACCATAAACAATACTGTAAAGAAATTATGTATGACCGATTAATCAAGTCAAACGAATGTGGAATAGAAAAAAAATATATCTCTGAATGTTGTACATGCGTGAGTTCGAGTTGCACCTAAATACGACTACGGGTTTGGGGTATATACCTGTTTTCGTTTCGTCGTGCAGAATACATCAGAATCTGTCCAGCACCGTCGTATATTTTTAAAATACAGTTTGAGTTAATTTCCATCGGGTTTCAATTTACAAAAATTATTATAAAATTGTAGGTATTTCGGTGTAATTATCCAAACCATTATGTTTCGCGCAATTTGGATTCCTGAAGCTCTAGTTCTGGTCATTTTAACGTCAGGGTTTAAAACTGAAATTCAGATTTTTTGACAGCAACTATATGTTATATTGCAAATCTTATATCTGGTGGTTTCATGTGTTTCTAAGTAATATAATATACAATAAATTATAGTTCTATCAATTATGCATCTACACATCTAAATTTTGTCACGAACGGATATCGGGAGTTCGAGTTATGTCCTATTTAAAAACAGTGTGTGAATCAGGACAAATTCTGTTCAGATTCGTCGCTTAATATTGCAGCGCGGTTTTCTATATTTTATGTCGGTTTTCAGTAAAAACTTAAAACTAAGAAAATCTATCTCTTTCTATGTAGATGTCTAAAACATCTGATTTTGCTCAATTTGGATATCTGTATAGCAAGTTATGTATCTTATAAGTTGACCAATAACTGCAGTTTTTTGTTTTACGAACAGTGAATAAAAAACGATGTAATTCCTAAACCGTTATGCGGTTTGATCTAAAATTTTTATAGCATGTAGAAAAATATATATTTTATCATATGTAAATTTCTTGAAATTTCCATAAATGAGAATTAATTTATAAAAATTATTTTAAAGATAAAGTTTTTATAAGATCGTATTTGAAAATGATAAATTTATGGTATTTATTTATTACTTTGTTTTCTTGTATGCAAAAGTACAACAAATGAGCCTTTTATCCCAAGCATATGGGGTAGGCTACATGAACCAACATGAGAATCACGCCGGGTCCAGCACATGAATCCTCTGTCTCCACTCACTTCTATCGAACAATATACTTTCATTGAGTCCTTTGGCAACCATATCGTTTCGTATCACCTCCAACCATGTTTTCTTTGGTCTCCCTTTTGCCCTTTTTCCATTGCCCATATCGAGAGTATCTATTCGTCGGACCGGTACTTCCATAGGTCTACGTCGCACATGACCAAACCATCTTAGCCGGTTTTCCCGCATCTTCTCCTCCACAGGTGCTACACCAACTTTTGCACGAATATCCTCATTCCGCACC
Organism: Agapanthus africanus; assembly: GCA_030015575.1. Lineage (NCBI taxonomy): Eukaryota > Viridiplantae > Streptophyta > Magnoliopsida > Asparagales > Amaryllidaceae > Agapanthus > Agapanthus africanus. The sequence continues at coordinate 41,749,115 of JASDDO010000026.1, forward strand.
TTAACTTTTCTAGTGTTACCGCACATCCAACGAAGCATGCGCATCTCCGCTGCATGCATCTTCTGTGTATGATGCTTCTTAGGAGCCCAGCATTCTGTACCATATAATAAGGCAGGCCGAATAGCGCTCCGATAAAACTTCCCTTTCAATTTTAGGTAAATATAAATAATTAAAATTTTAGGTATAAATAACATGAATTAACATATGTGAACCAAACATATGATCTGGTCATCATTAACCGTTTAAAACAACAATACTTAATATGTTATCAACCATAGCATGCAATATTTTATAACAAACATATATGCTTTATATCAACTATTTTTTAATTTAACAAAAAACTTTATAATGGAACTAACTGGTTATCTCAAAAGTCGGCATTACGGAGGCATGATAAAAGGATGAATTTCAAGTAGAGAAAAGGAGAAGGAGAGGGGACTTATATGCACAAGTCGGTATTGTCACCGAGCTTGTCTATCCGATAATAGTCTCGCGTTATTAGCGAGATTTTCTTGAAAGCTTAATTGTGTTTTTCTTCTAGAATTCTAGGTGAAAAAAAAGAAGGGAGAGATAGGAAAATGTGAGGAAGAAAAAGAAAGAGGAGGACAAATAAAGATGGTGTAATGGTGAATTATCTTTAATAATATATGCATTCAACATGGGAATTAAAAGAAAAATGAAAGGCCGCCATTCATTTTGGAACTGAAAGGTCTCATTTGTAAGTTATGAGAAGGATAAAAATTGATAAAAAATAATTGCAAGAATGAGAATTTGAACATGTGACGTATGGAATAACAATACAAAAACTTAACCAATGAGCTAAAAAGTTGTTCATGTATATATTTAACAAGAATTAAATATATGTCGTACCTTGAAAAGAAAATAGGCTTAGAAAAAGAAGAAAAAAAAGAAATCAAATGAAATTGTCTTGGTTTGGGTTTTAGGTTTTGAAAAATTATAGAATGGATAAAATAGATGAAGTGATAAAATACTATATTTACTAGAAAACAAAATATACCAAAAATAAATAATTGCAATATTTTATTAAAGAAATGATACATGAAAGTATATGAATTTTAGAGTCGTTACATTCTACCTTTCTTAAAATAATTTCGTTCTCGAAATTACTTATGAAGGATATAGTAATAGAACAAGAAAAGTGGGTTAGGATAATATAGTTGCATTTCGTCGTCGCTCCACCAGTCGGTACTCTAATTGACAAGAAGGTACTTTTGAATGTAAAAGATGGTCAAAGAGATACAAGGAGACACATAAATGAATTTCAAGAGAGCAAGAAGCGATCTTCAAAAAAATCAAAAGAAAGAAGTGAGATAGATTCAAATACAGCGAGTCGTTACAGTCTACCCTCCTTAAAAGAATTTCGTCCGCGAAATTTTCTCGAGAGGTACGTTGCAATGATGCGGGAAATACTAAGGATGACATCTTCAAATTTCGTCGATCAATTATCTAACCAACTGAGCTAAAGGCATAAGAGATACAGGTAGAAGGGTGAACTAGAATTAAGAATTCAAAAGTCGAGAGGTTGAATTTAAGGAAGTAAAAAGTGAAGATGGATTCAAGTAATAAGATCAGATTCAAAGGAATTGAAATGTAAGGAACTCTTGTAATATATTGCTTACGATATTCATGCAGAACCGACCTGCATGAGCCACCAATAAAACCTGTCACGCCTCGCTTCCCAAAAGAATGGTCACGGCACATGACGAGGCCCATGACGTATTTATTCCGAGAAGTTCATTTCTCGAAATAAATACGCTAAGCATCTATAAGCAATATAAAGTAACAAGAATAAACAAAAGAATGAGATCCAATTTTGATTTATTCCATTTAAAATTCACAATTGACAAAATATCTTAATATAAGATACAATATTATGATAAGCCTTAATAAGGAGGCATACATAAATAAGCTGAAATGAAATAAAAAGCTGAATGAAACTAGACGTTCGGTTGTAATACGAACTGGTTGTACTCCTCTTCAACCGTTTCTACCTCCTCTGTCTCAATGCCACCTGACGAACATTTCAAGACAGAAAGAAAGATGGGTGGAACGCCCATCAGCAAACTAACACTCGGTAAGTCCCCAAAAGGATGGTGCGATATATATAAATAAAATGTAATATGTAATACAATATATGGTATAGTATGGATATAAATCATGAATATGTAAAAAAACATAGTAGCGTGCATGATAATGTGTATGTCAACTATATCAGCATGGCAAACAAGTATAACATGGTCGTGGAGTGTAGGTATAGTGAACATGAAGTGAATGCAAGTATCCTAAAGGGTCTCTAAAATGGTAAAAGTTACTAACGTGAGTTCAAGTGTAAATGTCAACCAATCTCAAGAGTATTCTCGAACCCAAGGCTATCGCCAGAGGCAAGAAATCATAGGCCTAAAATAGTGGGACTTCAATTGTTGTTGAAGTATTTCATACCCAACAGGCTATCGTCCATGGGTTTGGAAACACGGGCCTTATTTAGTGAATTCGTGATTTATACTGTTTCAGCCCAGTACCACAGCAATATGATTTGTACCATTTCAGCCCAGTACCATAGCAGCATGATTTTGTAGTAAAGAGACTTATGAGATTCCGTTGGACTCATACTTAAACTATCCCAACACCCCTCGTATAATAGTGTATGATTAAAGTTACAAGTCTTGCCCAAATCTATGAATACATAAGAGGGTGCAATTCAAATATCGAGTCAAGTTCAAGTATTCAAGTCAAGTGTTTATGTATTCATGTCAAGTGTTCATGTCAAGTCATTACGTATTCATGGTTCGGGTCAAGTCGAATCCAGTATGTAATAGGTTTATGTTAAACATATAATATCTAATTATGTATTCATGTACATGCAACAATTCAGAGATCAGGAAAAAACAAGGTATACATGTTCGAATAGCATGAAATGAGGCAAGTACCTTATTCAAGTAACGACCATAAACAATGCTGTAAAGAAATGTTATGTACGACCAATTAATCAAGTCAAACGAATGTGGAATATAAACAAAAATATAGCTCTAAGTGTTGTGCATGCGTGAGTTACAGTTGCACCTAAATACGACTACTGGTTTAGGATATATATTCGTTTTCGTTTCGTCGCGCAGAACGAATCAGAATCTGTCCAGCACCGTCGCAAAATTTTAAAATACAGTTTGAGTTAATTTCCATCGAGTTTCAGGTTACAAAAATTATTAGAAAATTGTAGCTATTTTGGTGTAATTATCCAAACAACTAAGTTTCGCGCAATTTAGATTCCTGAAGCTGTAATTATGGCCATTTTAACGTTAGGGTTTAAAACTGAAATTCAGATTTTTGAACAGCAACTATATGTTATATTGCAAAGTCTATATCTGGTGATTTCATTTGTTTCTAAGTAATCTAATGTACAAGGAATTATAGTTTTATTAATTGTGCATCTACACATCTAAATTTTTTCAAGAACGGACATTAAGAGTTCGAGTTATGTCCTATTTAAAAGCAGCGTGCGAATCAGGACAAATTCTGTTCAGATTCGTTGCTTAATATTGTAGCGCGGTTTTCTATAATTTTCGTCGGTTTTCATTAAAAACTTAAAACTAAGAAAGGTCTTTCGATGTAGATGTCCAAAATATTTGAGTTTGCTCAATTTACACATCGGTACATCAAGTTATGTGTCTTAGAAATTGATCGATAACTGCAGTTTTCTATTTTATGAACAGTGAATAGAAAACGATATAACTCCTAAACCGTTATGCGGTTTGATCTGAAATTTTTGTAGCGTGTAGAAAAATATATATTCTATCATATGTAAATTTCCTGAAATTTTCAGAAGTGGGAATTAATTTATAAAAACTATTTTAAAGATAAAGGTTTTATAAGATCGTATTTGAAAATGATAAATCTATGGTATTTATTTATAATTTTGTTTTCTTGTATGCAAAAGTAAATACAAATAATTAAAATTTCAGTTATAAATAACATGAATTAATATATGTGAAGTAAACATATGATCCGGTCATGATTAACCGTTTAAAACAACAATACTTAACATATTATCAACCATCGCATGCAATATTTTATAACTAAACATATATGGTTTGTTCCAACTATTTTTTAATTTAACAAAAAACTTTATCATGAGACCAACTAGTTATCTCAAAAGTCGGCATGATAGAAATATGGTAAGGGGATGAATTTCAAGTAGAGAAAAAGAGAAGGAGAGAAGACTTACATGCACAAGCCGGTATCGTCACCGAACTTGTCTATCTGATGATAACCTCACGTTAGCAGCGAGATTTTCTTGAAAACTTCTTTGTGTTCTTCTTCTATGACTTTAAGTGAAGAGGGAGAAGGGAGAGATAAGAAAATGTGAGGAAGAAAAAGAAAGATGAGAACAAATAAAGATAGTGTAATGATGAATTATCTCTAATAAAAAGATGCATTCAATATGGGAATTAAAAGAGAAATGAAAGGCCACCATTTATTTTGGAAATGAAAGGTCTCATTTGTAAGTTATGAGAAGAATAAAAACTGATAAAAAATAATTGCAAAAATAAGGATTTGAATATGTGACTTATGGAATAACAATATCATGACTTAACCAATGAGCTGATAAGTTGTTCATACATATATTTAATAAGAATTAAATATACGTCGCACCTTATAAAGAAAATGGGCTTAGAAAAAGAAAAGAAAGAAATCAAATGGAATTGTCTTGATTTGGGTTTTGGGCTTTAAAAAAATTATAGAATGGATAAAATAGATGAAATAATAAAATAATATATTTACTAGAAAACAAAATATACCAAAAATAAATAATTGCAATATTTTATTAAAAAAATGATACACGAAAATATAAGAATTTTAGGGTCAGTACAGTATCAACCCAAACGATTTTACGAGAGCTTCGATTTGGCTGGGAGAACGCGCGAATCAAACAAGATTTAGCAGTTCGGGTTTCTCGGTTGAACTAAACGTGACGTGTATTGGAACGGTCAAACTGCTCCATATAGGTTATGGCTGCATCTCTGTGGCCCTCTCAAATAAGGCAATTTATAAGAATTCTTATGACTATGCCCGGGTTCTCGTCAAGGTTGAAGACATCTCTTGTATTCCATCATTCATGGATGTCAAATATTGTTCTGAGCTCGATGGTATTCTTTGTCTGTACTGGGTGGTGTTTCCATTTTTGGTAACCTCCTTCGTGTAGACGAAGTTGATAATAGAAATGTGTAGCTCTTTGATGTCCAAGACACGGGCTGGCCGGTCTTTAGAGCACAAAAGGGATCGACATCTTACTGGCGTCGAAAAGTGGGTTCCTATATGTTACGGATGATCGAGATAAACAGAGATATTTATATTGAAAGCCCATGTGCGATCATGTGTGGGCATGCACAACATCCCATTTAACATGGTATTAGAGCTCGGGTGGAGTTCGTACATGTAAGAGAGATGTCTACCTGCACCAAAAATGTCTCGGAGAAATTGATGTGCACATTTGTAGATTCGTCTCTATAAGTGCTTCCAGCATCTCTTAAACAAAAAAGAAAAAGAGGAATTGATGCGCACGAGGCGTCCCTGCAACACCTATGGAAGAGAGAGAGAGATGTATTTGAGAGATTAGCTATACATGTTGTACGCTACACGTGACAACGTTGTGCATGTGTGTGGATGTTGAGAATATAGTCACATATTGGAGAGAATCAAAAGAATGATATAGGTATAAGATATAAATGAGAACCAACTATAAGACTTAAGTGGTTTGGATGGAATCTCACCATATCGAAAGCGTAAGTGCGTCCAAGTGTACACTACTACAAATAGGGGTTGCCCCTACGGATTTATCCGTAGGAGCAAACCACTGCCCCTACAGATTTATCCGTAGGGGCAAGAAATTACCCTGTAGGTGCAAAAGCCGTTGGTGCAAGTCGAAGCCTTGAACTTGCCCCTACGGACTAAAAATTGCCCCTACGAAGTTATGTGTAGGTCCAGTTGTCCCTACGGATTAGGCCGTAGGGACAAAAAATTTATTTTATTTACGGTTTTATAAAATAGATTATGTGTACCTACGGACTTATCCGTAGGGCCAAGTAGTAGCCCCTATGGATAAGTGCGTAGGTATATATCCATAGGGGCAAAATATCAGGTATCCTGATATTTTGCCCCTACGGATACCTGTGTAGGGGCATTTGTTTGCCCCTACGGATATATCCGTAGGGGCAAGATTAACCCCTGATACTGAGATCATAGGGGCAAAATATCAGGTATCCTGATATTTTTCCCCTACAGATAAATCTGTAGGTACATAGTTAGGCCCTACGGATTAATCCGTAGGGGCAATGGTGGGCCCTACGGTTAAATCCGTAGATACATATTATCAGGGTTTTTTTAAAAAAAGGGCTGCCTATTTTTTTCTCGCCCTGTGCACAATAATATATACATCGATCATATATAAAATTAATCATCACGCAGAACATATATCGCAGTATTCATAATCACATCATGCATAATATACAAAAGAAACCAACAAGCAGAATATGATATCAATATAAACACGCAAACACCACCAATATCAATATCGTCCAAAATGTAGTACAATATGTATCATATAAATAAATACATGTTTAAAATATAAGAATAAAAAAGCTACCCTAGCTCGGTCCAGCTCCACCTCTGATAAACGCCAGAATCTGGCGCGCCTGCTCATTGGTCAATAAATCATGCAATGCAGAGCGTATGGGAGTCTGAGCAGGCTGTGGAGCTGGCGATGTGGTCTGCGTAGCCGCCGTCGAGGTAGTGGCTTGCGGAACCGCAGCCGAAGGAGATGCATGTGAAGGCTCGGCCGATGTACCCTGTCGCGTCTGGACCTACGTGTGTAATAAGCGAGTAAGAAATGTGTATTATTCGAATTCGTATCATTATCAAGTTATTTCGAAACCCCAATCTATGTATACTTAGGGACTTAGGCCTCGTTTGGATATCTAGTTTGGAAAACCGTAGTTTATTTTAATTAGATATGTATGTATGATTAATCAAAGCTAAATCTACAACCAAATAAGCTCAGGCTACGTACTAATATTGGATATGTTGCTATCTATAATATGACATAATATTTTACTATTAAGTAGTATACATACCAGCATCTCCTTCAACTCTTGAACGGTGGCCTTCAAGCTCTCCAGTTCCTGCTGGAAACGTCGCTCACTGGAGACGGAGGAAGTAACCGCCGGGGTGGAGTCCAACCTCATATGGGCCCTGCTAGGGCCCAGTCCCCAGCCTCTCTCCCAACCTCCGTGGTGCCCTCCGTGTGCGGCGTCCAGGACTGGAGTCAGCAGCATCGGATCGCTCTGTCCGGTAAAATCGATCCTCGATGCCTCGGCCTGCTCAACCACCCGCTCCTACACCCACATTAACCAGTAAAACATAAGTATATCATTTAAATTTGAACCTTTCAAAACTAAAATTTCAAATAGGGGTTGAATAAATATTAACACTTACGCAATACTCCTGGGTAGCGACGTCGGGGTATCGAAGCTCGCCCGTGGTGGGATCTGTCAAGGTGCCGTGGACGGCAAGATATGCGGACAGCACGCTCGGTGTACCACCTTGCGCCAGGGTCTGAGCTCTCTGCAATATTAGAAAATAACTCTTAATATTAGATATATTAGAAAATAACTCTTAATATTGCATTATATCACAAAGGCCGGTTTATTGTAATTTACCGATAACTCCATGGCTCGAGTAATATTCCTCGAGCCACCTGTATAAGTGGGGCGACCCCTCTTCGCCGACTTTCTATTCTCTATATTTTGAGCGGCCTGTTTCTGCACAACACATTCACATTTAGTTTTCTAATTAAGGAACACAAAAATAATAAATTATATACTAAACAATGAATTACATTTAAAATACATACCTGTTTGCGTTGAGAGTCGAAATATTCACACAATAGAGGCCATGTCTCTACGTCGACTCTCGCAAAGGCCGGAGTAGATAGGAGGGCCGCTCTCTCTGCCTCGGGGGTCGCCATCCACAGGGAGTAGCAGTCAGCCTTCAGCTCATTCCTGTTGTATCGGACCTTGGTCTGCATTTTCTTCATCAGGCCATTATACAGAGCATGAAGGTCGAGCACCCTCCCAGGGTGATCAGGGTCGGGTACAGGCTGAAAATCGTAATCCAACTGAAAATACAAAAAAAACATTGTTATTAGATTGCAAGTGCTAATAATAAATATATTGGATAAATCAAATGAAAATATATATTAATACCCGAGCCTGATCAAAGAAGAGGGCGAATGAGCGCCGGTGCTGGTCGCCCCACTCAACGTGAAGTGGATAGTTCTTCACGAGCCGGCTCTCATCCCCCATATACCGGCCGAACCACTCGGCATGAGGACCGGTATAGCGATAATCAGGGGTAAAAAAAGGGGGAATGCTGCCTCCCCCTAGCTCTGTCAGGCCTCAGCCTGTGGGACTGATTCGGGCCTCGAGTCCCCCTCTGGGGATGGGGAGGCCCTGCGTCTGCAAGAAATATCAAGACAATCAATATTAAGACAAAGTTGTATTAAGAAATCAAGGTTTAATGAAACTTGAAGTGTGATATATACCTCCGGTGACTAAAGCACGAGCCTGGGCCCAGGCAGCAGCACGAGCAGGACGATAGTTCCTCCGGTGAGGAACAGCCGGTGTCCCGGATGTGGACGCATCCCCTCCAACTAGAAAATAAACATTGACGCTAAATTTCCATGAAGTTCATATTTATTCTATAGAGGATATGTAAAATGAATAAATATCTTATATTTATTCATACTAACCTACAGACGATGCGGACGGTACGGAAGTAGCAGGAGTGGCCCCTGCGGCAGATGTGGACGCACCACCTATAATTACACAATTAAAAATAGATTATATAATTAATTGCAAAAAGAATGTGTAGATCAATAATATAACATTCTAAATCAATATGCATGCACTATAGGATATATAAACATACCCGCAGGTGCGGTGGTGTCACCGCCTACAGCTAGACAATAAAAAAAATTACTATCTAAGTAAGAGCAAAAGGAATGTGTGTATATTTATGATATAGCATTCTAAATCAATATACATGCACTATATGATATATAAACATATCTGGAGATGCGGGAGTGGCCTCTGTCCCTGACGTGGACGCATCACCAACAACTAGACAATCAAACATTGACAATATAAGTAATTTTGACATGAATATGCATGAATATCTATAATATTACATTCAAAATGGATATGCGTGCAATATACCTGAAGGTGTGGCAAAGTCCACACGGAAGGAGGCATCCGAAGGGGTCTCCGATCTGGGTGCAAGACCGGCCCTCTGAAGCTCCCTACGCAGTTCTCCGGGCGGCAGAACCGCTCTGTCTCTGCCTCTGTCTCTGCCGGTGCCACGGCTGGAGCTCCTGCCGCCCCTCGCTGCTCCCGTCATCGTCATCAAATCTAGATAAACGGTTCGTGGACGCATTAGACAATCATTACAAGTATTGACTATATATGTATAGATCGTAAAATGTGAAGTAATAATATAACATTACTGATAACTTTTTTCGTTTCGTGGACGCATTAAACATATCTACTTGGATTTCATCATCGATATCATTTCTAACCCACGTAACTTCATGATCGGCCGAAGACAACCCGTCCTTCGATGCAGACGGTCGGAGCACTCTAAGCCTTCTCTCTTCTTCATCCTCATCGCTGTCCTCATCAGTTTGGATATCGGTTAACATACGTCTCAATATTCTCGTCCAGATAGCGGGAACAAAATGTGGTTGCTTCAACAAGAAGATAACCTTGCATGATAGAACCCTCTGGTCGATTTTTATTGCGTATATATTTTTTAAGAGTGTAGAGTTACCTAAAGAAAATATGTTGAATAAATAAATACGAGCATACAGGACAACAATAATTTTAAAAATTGCGCGAAACAAAAAATTACACGCACCTCTCGACGGAATACATCCATCGATATTGTACCGGTCCGGCTAACTTAGCCTCAAATGCAAGATGAACCGTCAAGTGTATTATGATATCGAAGAATGACGGTGGGAAAATACGCTCAAACTTGCAAAGTATCAACGCAATAGAATTTTCTAGTTTATTCAGCGTCACAACCTCCAGTGTTTTAGCACATAACTCTCTGAAAAAACAACATAGGTCGTTGATTACTAGACCAACCGATTCGGGGAGAGAAGTCCTGAGAGCTAATGGAAGAAGGTGTTCCACGATAACATGGTGATCATGACTTTTCAACCCATCGATCTTGCCTTTCACAATTTTTATTTTCTTGCTGAATGATCCCGAGAAACCTGTGGGAACTTTCAAATCATGCAACACCTGCAGGAATCTTTTCTTCTCCGGTTGTAACATATGATAAGCGGCATTAGGAAGTACAAACTTGCCTGGTTTACCCGCTATCGGTCTAGGGTGCAATTCACTTCTTATTCCCCACTCCTGTAGATCCATCCGAGCATTCAGGTTGTCTTTCGATTTCCCATCTTTACAAAGAAGCAAGTTGAGTATGTGCTATAATACTCCCTTCTCTATATGCATGACGTCTAGACAATGACGCACTAAATTTGTTGACCAGTACGGAAGCTCGAAGAAAATGCTTAACTTGTTCCAAAATGGTGGTTTGACCTGTTTCGTCGGATCCATCCCGAAGGTCACATTATTGTAACCATCCCATTGAGCAGTCACGTCCTCTCCGGACAATGGGGCTGGAGGTCCAAGAAGCTCCTGATGACCATCAAAGTGAACAGGGTCTAACCTGTAGGGGTGGTCTAGAGACAGGAAACGTCGATGGCTGCAATAACAAACCTTCCTGCTAAAATTCAAGAATTTCGATGTTGTGTGTTGATGGCAATGAGGACATGCTTTGTGACCATGTACGGACCAACCTGATAGCATTCCATACGCAGGAAAGTCATTAATTATCCACATTAAAGCCGCACGCAGTATGAAGGTTGTATTTGTGTTTACATCATATGTCTCTACACCATCAATGAACAAAGATTTTAACTCCTCGATCAGAGGTCGGAGATAGGCGTCGATATTGTTTCCCGGTGAGTTTGGTCCGTCGATAAGAAGAGACATCATAAAGTATGATTGGTCCATAACCAACCAAAGCAACAGATTATAAATTATCATTACAACGGGCCATGTGCTGTGATTTCCAGCCATATAGTTGAATGGGCAGAAGCTATCACTAGCCAGTCCGAGCCGGACATTGCGAGGATCGCTACTGAATATTGCGTGCCTCCTATCGAAATCCTTCCATGCCGGTGAATCTCTTGGATGGCTCATTTTTCCATCTTCACTTAGAGGAGCACGGTGATGCCAAATCATTGCCTCGACTATTTTCTTGCACCTGAATAGCCTCTGTAGCCTTTGTGTTATGGGAAAATATCGTGCTATCTTGACAGGTATATCAGGCTTCTTATCAGAATCTTTCGGCTTATACCTGGCCTCTCCGCATGTTGGACACTCTTTCAAATCTGAATTCTCTTTCCGGTACAACACGCAATTTTTAGGACATGCTTGAATCTTCTCGCACTTTAGACCCAAATCAGACATCATCTTCTGGGCTCCGTACCAGCTGTCGGGCACGTTATTTCCCGGGGGCATAGAATCTTTCAAGAACGAAAGAAGCATTGTGAATGACTTGTTGCTCCATCCATTTAGGCACTTAATCTGGAAAAGTTAGACGAACCATGAAAGGGTGGAATACTTTGCATTCTCATAAATTGGTTTTCTAATATCATTCATGAAATTTTCATATTTATCCGCACGCGGTCCTTGACCGGAAGGAATGTCATTCGGTACGAATAGATTCACCTAGGGCAGCCTCTACCATATCCTCCATTTCTTCTGATGGAAATAAATTACCGTCTTCTCCTTCTGCCGCATTACCGTCTTCTCCTTCTTCTCCTGCCGCATTATCGTGTTCTCCTTCTTCTTCTGCCGCATTACTGCGTTCTTCTCCTTCCCCGTGATATTTCCAAGTTGTATAAAGTCTAGTAAACCCATATTTTGCGATATGAAGCTCTGCCAATTCTACCTTCTGCCAGTACTTATTGCCATATCTATCGCATGGGCAGAGAATCTTCTTTATCACGATCTTATTATGTGCGCGTGCAAATTCAATAAAAGCAGTAACTCCTGCGACAAACTTAGGTTGCATACGTTGTTGGCAATGCACATACATCCAGTCCTTAACTCTGACATACTTATGGGCCATGTTAGACTGTATAACATATAAATTGTAGGTTATGGTGGCTATATTGAGAAATCTAAGAACGGGATAGTTACTGACAAAGGAAAAAATCCGTGTATATGCTTTGTGTGTGCGTTTGTCGTTGAAAAGAATAAATTATCGAACGAATGTTAACCGATAGACGGAGACTAAGTTGCGCTTTTAGTTTCATATATGAGTATCGATGAGAATATGAAAGTTTTATATTATCATCGAGTATCATATATTGGTTTTAACTTGAACATCTTGAATCACTCTCTAATGATGCGTTTGTTGTGTATTCTTGTTATGTGTGTGTGTTTCGGCTGTCGGGGGTAAGGCTTCTATCCCATTAAGAATGTATAGAGCGAACACCCATTCACTTGTGCTTTCAACCGTTTCGAGTAAATTTCGGCAGCACCTCCCCGGTATTCTCCGAGTACACTGTAATAGAATAGATAATCATTTCAAAGCTGTGAAACAACGTTGAAATGAACATCTAATCTATCTTTGTACACGGAGAACCTGCGGAAAGGTACCGACGAAATATCTCGAAACAGATGAAAACACAAGTGAATGAAGGTGTTTGCTTTATACATTCCTAACTTGTCCGCACGGGACAAATCTATCGGTTATCATACGATTGAATATTCTCGTCATATAGACTATACGACGGTTGTTAGTATCGAACTATACCGTCCAATATTTAACAACCTTCGATAGTTCTATGTCACGACGAACATCGAACGTATGTTAACCGATAGACGGGGACTAAGTGACGCTTTTAGTTTCATATATGAGTATCGATGAGAAAATGAAGGTTTCATATTATCATCGAGTACCATATATTGGTTTTAACTTGAACATCTTGAATCACTCTTTAATGATGCATTTGTTGTGTATTCTTGTTATATGTGTGTGTTTCGGCTGTCGGGGGTAAGGCTTCTATCCCATTAAGAATGTATAGAGCGAACACCCATTCGCTTGTGCTTTCAACCGTTTCGAGTAAATTTCGGCAGCACCTCCCCGCTGTTCTCCGAGTACACTGTAATAGAATAGATAATCATTTCAAAGCTGTGAAACAACGTTGAAATGAACATCTAATCTATCTTTGTACACAGAGAACCAGCGGAAAGGTACCGACGAAATATCTCGAAATGGATGAAAACACAAGTGAATGAAGGTGTTTGCTTTATACATTCCTAACTTGTCCACACGGGACAAATCTATCGGTTATCATACGATTGAATCTTCTCGTCATATAGACTATACGACGGTTGTTAGTATCGAGTTATACCGTCCGATATTTAACAACCTTCGATAGTTCTATGTCACGACGAACATCGAACATATGTTAACCGATAGACGGGGACTAAGTGGCGCTTTTAATTTCATATATGAGTATCGATGAGAATATAAAGGTTTCATATTATCATCGAGTACCATATATTGGTTTTAACTTGAACATCTTGAATCACTCTCTAATGATGCATTTGTTGTGTATTCTTGTTGTATGTGTGTGTTTCGGCTGTCGGGGGTAAGGCTTCTATCCCATTAAGAATGTATAGAGCGAACACCCATTCGTTTGTGCTTTCAACCGTTTCGAGTAAATTTCGGCAGCACCTCCCCGCTGTTCTCCGAGTACACTGTAATAGAATAGATAATCATTTCAAAGCTGTGAAACAACGTTGAAATGAACATCTAATCTATCTTTGTACACGGAGAACCAGCGGAAGGTAGCGACGAAATATCTCGAAACGGATGAAAACACAAGTGAATGAAGGTGTTTGCTTTATACATTCCTAACTTGTCCACACGGGACAAATCTATCGGTTATCATACGATTGAATCTTCTCGTCACATAGACTATACGACGGTTGTTAGTATCGAGCTATACCGTCCGATATTTAACAACCTTCGTATAGTTCTATGTTACGACGAACATCAAACGTATGTTAACCGATAGACGGGGACTAAGTGGCGCTTTTAGTTTCATATATGAGTATCGATGAGAATATGAAGGTTTCATATTATCATCGAGTATCATATATTGGTTTTAACTTGAACATCTTGAATCACTCTCTAATGATGTGTTTGTTGTGTATTCTTGTTGTATGTGTGTGTTTCGGCTGTCGGGGGTAAGGCTTCAATCCCATTAAGAATGTATAGAGCGAACACCCATTCTCTTGTGCTTTCACCCATTTCGAGTAAATTTCGGCAGCACCTCCCCGCTGTTCTCCGAGTACACTGTAATAGAATAGATAATCATTTCAAAGCTGTGAAACAACGTTGAAATGAACATCTAATCTATCTTTGTACACGGAGAACCAGCGGAAAGGTAACGACGAAATATCTCGAAACGGATGAAAACACAAGTGAATGAAGATATTTGCTTTATACATTCCTAACTTGTCCACACGGTACAAATCTATCGGTTATCATACGATTGAATCTTCTCGTCACATAGACTATACGACGGTTGTTAATATCGAGTTATACCGTCCGATATTTAACAACCTTCGTATAATTTTCTGTCACGATGAACATCGAACTTATGTTAATCGATAGACGGGGACTAAGTGACACTTTTAGTTTCATATATGAGTATCGATGAGAATATGAAAGTTTCATATTATCATCGAGTATCATATATTAGTTTTAACTTGAACATCTTGAATCACTCTCTAATTATGCGTTTGTTGTGTATTCTTATTGTATGTGTAACATGATTTTAAACTTATGAAATAATACTTGCTTAGTTACTTGCAAATTGCAACTTGAGAATAAGATATATGAAGAATTGAGCATTAAAGAACTAAGATGCATTAGACTTGAGATTAAGATATATACCTTCAACATAGAAAAGAAATCAATAAACAAGATGAATATAATATAAATTCAAGTTGAAAGAATATATATCCTCCTTTCAAATGCAATTAAGTCTCGATGATGCTGAAGATGTTACCAGAAAAACATCTTCTGCCAACCTTCATGTGTGAAGGGGTGTGTATGAGAAAATTGGGTACACGGTGTCAGAAAAGTTTTCTCCTGCCATGTGGCAATCAAAATTCAATTCTTTGTTATTTTTTTTATAACCACCGAAACTGTTCAATTGACCTTCATGTCTAATAAATAACAAATTAGTAAGAATTCTCTCCACATACATATTCAATATGCTTTTATCAAGTGATTTATTTTATAATTTTAAAACGCACACGCAAAGCGTCTTTAAACAACAAAAATACCAGTAGCTTTCCCATGGCATCTTTAAACAACAACATTGATTTAGAAATATTAAAGTATTCAAGAGTGATGTCTAGGTGGACGAGATTCTAGTGCATTCACATTTATCAAACATCAAAAATAAAGGAATTTTTCTTTGGGGGAATAAGCGTAGCCTGCTTGGGGGGTTATTTATTTATTTCTTGCTGCGGCAGTTTTAGGAATCGAACCCATGATATCTTACTCTGTAGAGGTTATTTATTGTATGAACCATGTCCGATTGGCTGCTTAGGAATACTTAATTGTTTGAAAATGGAGTTGCATACAATATTTGTAGTAAGAAACCCCTATCTTTCCATTTTCTTGGTTTACATCATATCAGCTAAGAATAATACAAAACTGCAAAACGCAAATAAATTTCTAGCTACAACAATGACAAATTCGATAAATATAACCCATGGAATCCATCCAAGTATTGCCTATGCCGCATAATCCCATAAGCCACATGCGTAAATTCACCGTATATGTCGTATCTTCACTTGTTTTTAATTAAAAAATGTAAGCAGCCACAAACAACACATAGAACCATTGTATGTCCTCTTGTTTGCAAGTGCATGTTGCTTTGCAAAAATGAATTGATTTAAAATCCCCGCAATAAAGTTTAAAAATGCCGAATTTGAACTTTTTGCCTGCAACGATTGTTTCATTTTACAAAACCAAAAACGACCCCCAGTTATCCACTTTGTCTTGCATTAAATTGTAGGTGTAAACGGGTTAGACCCGTCAATTGATTGGGGATCCAACCCGAAGAAGACACCCAGACCTTTCGACTTTAAACCCTAGACTTTGCTCCAATATTTAGGCGACGACCTCCCTGAGATCCGGTGAAAGCGAAAGGTACTTTTCCAGCACCAGCCCCAGCCCCAACCCTAACCCCAACCCCAACCCCAACCGCAACCCTAGTCGAACCCCAACCCTAGCCGAACCCCAACCGCAACCCCAACTCCAACCCCTAAAATAATCAAAAATTTCTTTAATTGAAGATTTAATTACCTACCTGTTCGGTGGAGGAGACAATCGACAATTGGCGACGAGGAAGAACGGCGACGAGATCGGGAACGAGATCGGGAACAAGAGACAGAGATCGGCGACGAGATCGGCTAGATCGGCGACGCGGCGACGAGAAAAGGGTGAGTTTCGCGTGCTCGGGCGAGAGAGAGGAGAGATAATCAGCGCGTAGGGAAATTATGTGCTTTTTCTATTAAATCCATATTTAGTTGCCCTACGGATTTATCCGTAGGTCCTTGGTTTGCGGCTCCGTAGGGGCAAACAACAAATTAAGATTTAATATTTTTAATTTAAACGTCTTGGACCGTAAGGGCAACCGTCTGGCCCTACGGACTAATCCGTAGGGCCAAAATAAATCTGCCCCTACGGATTTCAATATCCGTAGGGGCAACCCTCTATTTTAGTAGTGGTAGGCCCAGCACCCCATTTAACACTTTTTATTTTTCCAAATATAACCTTGTTTTCTTAAATCCATACTCTCTTGTTGGAGAAAAATAGAGGAGTTGGGCGGTATGTAGAATTGTATTGAAGATTTTGGGAACGGAGGAGGAAAATAAATGTTGGATAAAATTTTTCTAAAAATGGAAGAACGAGAGTGAAGGGCATTGTGGGAAAAAAAATACACCAAAAAAACTATCAATATTAAGTTTGTGGTGGTTAAAGTATGATTTTTCAAGTTGAGACATATTTCTAGATTTTCGGATAAAAGTGAGAAGGTTTCTAGTATTTTATTCTAAGAATATTATTACACCATTATTATTATATCATTAAATAAAGAAATAAAAGTATGGATCCTGCTCAGCTGATTAAAAGCTGCCGAAATATTCCATCCTTTTTTTGCTTGTTTAGATGCATTGCACTCGGTTTATCGAAAATTTTCAAAATCAGAAAGTTTATTGGCCGCTACCGTGGATTTGTCTCAAAATAGTTGCACACCAACAACTTTCACTCGCCAACTTCCTCCCACCAACCAGGGGAAAAGAAAGTACGAATTTCATTTTGTCTTTATGTATACATTCCTAGGTCCTTTTCTATATTTTACCTTCTAATGTTTTGACATTATGTCCTTCATGTAACCCATAAGCCTAAAAGTTTGAACAAAGAATGGTTTCTCATGGAATTTGATACATGATTTAACTAATCTAGGGGCACTAATAATTATCTCAAAATAAAATAAAATCTAAGGACACTAAAGTAAAGAGCCATCTGGAGTCGCGGACGCAAGAAGGTAAAGAATGTGGGGTCCCATCCCATCTTGGGTTTTTTTGGGGGTGTTCATGGGTGGGACCCATTCCTTTTCTCTCAGGCCTCCATTGCTGCGGCTGTAGACGACCGCATAAAAAGAAAAGTAAAATCACCATCAAATGTGGAAAAAATGGTCTTTATCACCTACAAGCACAACAACATTTCATGTGAAGAGCCTCACAAGAGGCGAGGATGGGCCCCGCTCACATGGGTGCATGGGACTCCCCACGTCCCGTCTCTTGTGAGCCGAGTTTACAGCATATGGAAACCTGTCTATAAAACTTTTTATAGGAATGAGGTGAAACCGTACACGTGGCAAATTGGGTGTGAGAACCTATCTTCTTTTCTTCGTTCACACCCAATCTGCCACGTTTGCGGTAGATCCACAACCAATCTGCCACGTGTACGGTTTCAACTCCTCACTATAAAAATTTTTATAGATAGGTTCCCATATTAATTTTTTCCCCTGAGCACGGGCTCAGGAATATTCCTCCCACACTTATCCATTGAGATAAAGATACAAGGAAACTTGATTAAAGCAAAACATTGAGATAAAGATACAAGGAAGGAACATGACTAGCTAGACTCATCCATACTTTCATTTTGTATATCAATGTATCATACTTCATTAACTTAACTACGGTACAATTTTTGTAAGTACCATGTTCTCTTGCTAAACCACCCAAAAATTAAACATTAGGTCTCAAATGAGAATATGCAAAAGACAAGATGCATGTATTAATCAAGGTGTTTGTTAACTCTTGTCCACTCATAACTGGTCTATATGATTCAATTATTTTTCAATATTCAAGATTGGAAGTTTGAAAAAAAGATGTATGATTCTAAACATAATCTAGAGAATTGAATAAAGATGAGTACGTAATCTTACCTCGTGTGTGTGTGTGGTGCGTGTATTTATAAGTAGAATAGTTGAACTTTCAATAAAGGAAATAATACAACAATCTATCTAGCAAAAGTTGTGGTAGGCACAGTCTTTGTTTTGATTTTTGACTAGTTGGTCCCTAAAGCTGTTTTCTTTCTAAGGCACATAGTATCATGAGCGTTTCCATGAAAGGGGGAAAAATAAAATATTAGCAACTTGTGTTGAGCTAGCACTAAAAATATATACAAAGTACATCCCTATATAAAGAGAGTACGTGGGGCTTAAGTAAACATTTGAATTTTGGTTACCAAAAAGAGAGAAGAAGAGAGAAAGCATCAAGCATATTAATGGAGATCATGGAAGAGTACACCTTATATTGGGAAACACAGAGATTCTTTGAAAATGTGGAGCTTAATACAAGGTACTTTTTTTTAATACATTGTAACTTTAGTTTGTTCTTAGTGTCTTCTTTTAAAATTTTATTTTATAAGCGGGAGTTGGATAGTTATAGACTCTTCTTACGCTGAAAGTATATAATGTCTTTCAGGCATCAATATGATGCTATACATGAGATGGATGAGGTGCAATGGTCTTGCATTTTTGGTCCGGAATCTGGAGCTTCTACGGAACGGTAATTTTTCTATAAATTTGTTTCTTAGATGCGTGACTAGCGATACCGGACACAGCTTCCTTGCATTTTCAAATGATGAGTGCAACTCTCGCCAATATCTCTAACTTAAATGTAACAGGTCGGGATCTGATGAAGCTGTTCCAAGTGAATCGTACGACTTGAGCTCACCAAAAGAAACCACCTCCTCTGCCTTCTCTTCCGCCAATATACCAAAGACCGTACTAATTGATAGAAAACGAAGGCGAATGATGAATGACAAGCTCTATGCACTTCGCAGCGTTGTTCCAAACATTACTAAGGTACACAAACCAATCAAACTTGTTGATGGCTCAGCTACGTAAATACTATACTACAATTTTCATGGTTTATTTTTTCGGTTTCGGAGATGTCTATCGTATATCACTAATTGTAACCCTTTCTTATTTAATGAAATATTTTATCTGGCTTCGATTCTCATGAGTTATTATTGGTTATAGATGAACAAGGCATCGATCATTAACGACGCGATTGAGTACATCCAAGTGCTACAGGAGCAAGAAAAGAAGATAATCTCAGAGATTTCGGAATTGGAGAAAATACCCATAAGTGATGTAGTAGATAATGGTGAAGTCCTTAATGAAAGCAGGAAGAAGAGAGTTAAGAGCTCTCTTTTGGCTCCTGGGTCTCCTGGAATGCCTTCAAACATTGAGGTAGTTTTTTGTAGTTATTTGACAAAGGATTAAAATTGTTGATGGTTGTCTGGAATTTAGCGCCAACTTTGGTTTTTGTGTAATTGCAGTTAAAGATATCTCAGGTAGGAAAAAGGGGTTTGGGTGTAAGCATTAGTTGCAGTAAAGAGAAAGACAATATGATCAAAGTTTGCCAATTTTTGGAGTCTCTCAACATCAAAATCGTGACGGCCAACATCACTTCCACGGCCAAAATTTTTCTACAGACCGTTTACGTTGAGGTTAAAACTCTATCTTTATAAAGTATGGGTATGATCTTGAACAGTAAATGCATTTGATCATAAGAGAGAAACCGCATTTGACTGGTCCGCTATCTATCTTGAATATAAGTCCTATTATTAATAAATTGCGTTTTAACTCTCCCATTGTAAATTGCTTTAATGATTTTATTTAAAAGGAGACAAAGGGTGATTTCATCGTAATTAACTTTTGGAAATCTAAGTTTGATCATTTTGGACTATAATTTTTTCCTCATGAATTCTCCTAACTTGGACTTGGTGCGTGTTTGTTTAAAGTCAGATGAGATGAACATCAGTCAGTTGAAGGAAATGATGGAATCTGCCATTGCTGAACTTAACAGTACGGAGAGAAGATTACACATTTGAGCAACCACTATGGTGTTGGATCCAAGACTATTAAAAAAGTTTAAAGCTACTTCTATTTTGATGTCGATGTTACATATGAAGGATTGTAATAATTTTATGCTATTGTTGCTGCTTATGATTGTCCATAGTTTCTAGTCTTTTTTACAGCCCTCATTGTTTTGTTGGCAATAAAAGGTTGTTTGTCGATGGGGCTATGGAAAAATCTTCTCTACAAAGCATTTTAGAGAAATTTATGTACAAGGCTCTTTCATGCTTTTGGATGGGTTTTGAGATTCGTGCAAGGGAAGAGAGAGAGTGTGTGTGTGCAAAAAAGATTTGCATGAATCTCAAAGCTCATCCAAGAACTTGTAAGGGGCTTGTAGAGTTTTTTTTTTCCCGACGGCTATGGTCATCTCCCAACTTGCAATTTCTAAATGTATATAATTTTAATTTACAGCAAGTGTATAGGGAATTTCGGATTTTATACGGGCAGGCCGGGCTTGTCTTGTAATTTTGTATTTATCTTTTAGCTTAATATATATTTTTTGAAGTAGGGCTTATGCTCACCTTTTTTTTAATCTATGTTAGCAATTGGGCCTGGCCTGGCCTAATTTCCGTCCATATGAATAGGCACCATATATATTTATATATAGAGGGCTAGGGTTTTAGATATGACACATAACATATAGAGATTGAGTTTTCTAGAGAGAACATTGAGACCAACATCGAGCCGTCGTCTCTTTCCTCCATCCTATTCTACTACAGTTGGCTTGCATGTTGATCGTGTAGGGGATTCTCGCTTCTTCAAGTGTGGTTTCCCTCCGGCCGTTACGTGGAGGCGTAAGAGATCTAGAACGTGACATGGGCAAGAGTAACGATCCCACAAATCAGATCAGGTATTTGGTAAAACCCTAGCATAGATACACATTTATTTTCGCTGTTTTGATTGTATGTATTGTATCTATGCATCTTTATGCTACATTAGTATCAGGCTTGCGGTTATGTTGACATACAAATGCCGACTAGACCGGCAATCTGAGTATGTGTTCATCCACATCCGCACGTGCTTTCTTGCATAATGACAGGGCCATCACTTGGAATAGTAAGAAACATGCTGTGTAGCTTTTTCATCGTAGAGTTGGAATATGCGGCTATCTCGGTAGCATTGAAGAGGCTGCTAGGCTGAAGTCATTCCTTGGAAGTCTGCACATAATTTTGCACGTAAGGGAAATGTGATTTCTCTCTATCAGGACATTAGATCAACGATAGCATACTCAAATGATTCTATATATATGAGAAGTTGAAACACTTACAGATCTAATGACACTTCGTAAAGGAGTTAGTGGCATGAGAAGGTGATCTAGCTATAGTGTCTCCCTTCAGCTCAGACGATCGGGGATCCGATGATGAAGCAAATAGATGATTAACGCTATGTGCGTTTGGGTTTCGTCCTGAGTGACATGTTGCATTTCAAATAACATAATAGACCTTATTCTTTTATTTGACTTTATTATTATGGGTGACGACTTTATAAATGCATATTTTAAGATTGATGGTATGTAACTTTCTTTATTATTTGAGATGGATATTTCCATGTTTTGTTTGACTATTTTAGGCATGATGTACAAGTGTATGGGGTATACGATTTGTGCAGGGCACATATTTAATAAAGATACGTCAGTAGATAAGAACTCTTCCTCATACGAGAGATCCCATTTATGCTAGGGAAGCATACGAAAGTGAGACTAAGTGCTAGACATCATCTGCTCATCGCAGTGACTGTGTTGTTGCATACTTGGTATGGCGACAATGAGAGCGCTTAAAAAAGTCGTCCTGACCGGGTTAGGATGAGATTGCCATTTTCTATAGACCGAGCGACCGAAGTGGTTATCCCATAGCCACTTTACCTGTTTACATATAACCAGACTAGGGGTCTGACTCGTCGCACGGGGTGCGAGCTTATCGGGAGATCCCAGACATATCGCATGTAACGTTCTGAAGAAAAAAAATCGTTTAGGTGAAATTTCCGATAATCAGTAAAATAACCGGTATTTTCCGTAAAAACCAAGATACAATTATTTTTCAATATAGACTAAATTATACCTATTTTAGATATGTAATAGCTAGTATTGGTATTTATTTAGTCACTTATAAAATTGCTAGTTTACTAAAATATTTTCCGTAATTAATTATTTTAAATATTATTATAACCTTTCACTAATACATTTAATTAGTGATAATTACAATTGGAATGGGTTAATTATACAAATGTAAACCATGACAACTTAAAACCTAGTTTATAACATGCTACTTCTTTCTCTAATTGACTCCAAGGTTCTAGAGAAGTCTAGATTTAAAAATAAAATAAAATTTAATTAAATAATTATGCATAAGTTAATGTATGTTTGATGGGGGATGTTTCTACATGCTCACACACACACAACCACTCACTCCTCTCCCCTCCTTGCTTTGGCCGAGCCTCATCTTGCTGCAGTCCCCACATTTTCCCTCTTCAAAGTTCAATATGAATGAAATTAAAGAGAGAGAGAAAACAATAAACAATAGAGTATGGTGTAATTAAGTGAGGTATGGGTCTTCTTTATTTGGCATTTTTTTACACTCACCTCACTCTCTCTCCCCCTCCCAAGCTGCCGAGCCCACTGCAGGGAAATCCCCCATTTTCCCATCTTTTTTCCTTCTATAAAAATCCCCAAAATCCATCAAAAAAATCCAATTAAAATCTCACAAATCCAAAGCTAATTCTTCATCCATTTCTTCTTAGCCAAATCTAGCTTAAATCTTTGAGCAAGAGACCATTTTGGGGAGGCCAAATTGCAAGTTAAATTCTATAATCTTGAGGTATAAATCTTGACACAATAGTTACTTTGTGGTTAATTACCTTAATCTAAATTGTTTAAGTGTTAATTTGGTGCTAATTGCAAGTTTGGGTTTTTAAAGATGAAGGTTTGAGTTAGGGCTAGGGTTTCAACAATCACTACAATATTAATTAAGTTTAGTTTGCAATCTAGTGATTATACAAACCTAATCTAAGTGGTTACCTTGCTTAAGTAACTTCAAAATTATTCTAATCGAGTGGTTATGCAAGCAAATTTCATGATTTTGTGGGTTAGTGTGATGTTATTTTGATTGTGGCGCATGGCTTATTAGGAAGTCTACTTGAGATTTTGGGTATTAGGTCGTTAATCCATGATGTTTTGCACCGAAATCCCATTTGAATGCTTACTAAGTTTTTGGTATAATTAGGTGTTGGTTGAATGTGACGTTGTAGTGATATTTATACTATTCCTTATGATAATTAGGATATTGTGAGCGGGCGATCGGTACGATCGGGTTCTAGGTTTGGTGGTTGTCACCTTTAGCGACACCTAATTGAGGTTGTGGCGTTGTCGTACGCATTTTGTGCACCAAGTGTACACAGATCTAACTTGTGGACGTTCATGCTCGCGTATCGTTATCTTCGTGTCGTTTCAGGATATTTAGCCTCATATATTGTGTTTGTGCAATTCTAGGATCGGTTGCAGAGGCGTCGGATGTGGCGTGGAAATGGCAGAGCTGAAATCGAAGCAGAGTAGCTGAGGCGTCCAGGTGAGTAGATATATATCTACAAGGGAAGTCGGATGGATGACGAATAGCACCCTCGCAGTTTCGTAGTGCAGCATACGAATGTGTTATATCTATATACTTATGTGTCATTATGAGATATGTATTCTTAGCAAGAAATATTTTAGGTGATTTTTGGTTAGTGTTAGCTTATTTTGAAGTTAGTGTTTTTAGTTTAATTCTTAGTTATGAAACCCTAGTGTAAAGGTATACACACACATGCACACGTGATATGTTTTGGTGCGTGTGTGTGTGTGTGGATGTGTTGCCCCCCCCCCCCCCACACACACACATGATGAGGATAGCATATGATACTCGGAGGAGAGTCGATATGATCAGGCATGATGTCGTGAGATCGGTTATGTGATTTGGGTCGTACTATGAGATACGGCATGATATTATAGCGGATCGATGAACGTTGTGTTTTCATACACATGCGATATATGTGGATGGTATCGGAATGTACTAGACTTTAGATCAGTACCCCTAGTTCATGATATGATGATAATGATACCAGTTGAATAATGAGGTATATGTGATATTGACCCGTACCCCGATTTGGGATGCCGTACGATGGATTTTTCCGTACGAGATATAAATGTGATGATTGATCCGCACTCTCGACTCTAGGATATCGTATTATATATTTTATCGTACATGACGCTATTAAGGCGGGATTGCCGACTAATAGATATATCGACTCGGAGTTTAGGTGAATTTCTTTACCTTTTCGACTAGTTTCTTAGTTTAGTCCCGTAGTTATTTGGTAGATGTTAGACTGGGCTCGAGTCATACTTATTTTCAAAACTAACGAATCGTGAGTATTTTAAAGACAGCCCGAGGGAGATTACGGATTTTTCAAAGGATGTAATTTTTCTTAAAAACACCGTAGCCCTGTTTTCTAAAAATCACGATTCGCACTATTTCAAATGCCAAGACCGTATGACTCGTTTATATAAACGTATATCCTTAAATGTTGCGTTTACTAATCATCCTCTGTTTAATTCATGTTATATTCATCGCATTGTATGCTTATACCTGCGTTTCTGTAGTTATTATAAACCCTTGTTGTCAGGACGCCGGCACCATTACCGATGATGTGTATGTCTACGAACACTTTCTTGCCGGCTCACACACATCATCATCGGTAATTTCCATGACACGTACAATTTAGAAGTATTACTTCATTGACATAACTTGCTAGCTGATAGTTTCAATATGTTATTGCTTTTATATGTTAGTTTAATTATTGCATTCCTTGCTTGATATCAGATGCATTCATATATTCAATTGTCATGCAATATTATGGAGCTTTATGTCGGTATTCCCTGTTTATTTACTCTTGATTATGGGATTCGGATTTTTCATGAGATTTCTGGATTTGGAGAAACTGCAAGGATTTATAAACTCATTTTCATTTCTAAAGATAGAAATTTGCGGTTTTCTCGTGATATGATATTTATAATGTCCACTATGAGTTTTCTCGGTTCTCGAGCGGTATTATACACCCGATTCGAGGTAAGGGGAGAGACTGTCTGCGGGTGCATGGTGGACCCAGTGCGATACCCCGGGGCAAAAAGATCGTTTAGAAAGGTGTTGAGCCCGGCAGGGGAGCACTACCGACCGGTGACTTTATGGAGACTCGACGGATGTCCGGAGGATACGGTTCGGAGTTATGGGCCGATCCTGATCATGCGGAGCCTGAGATATTGAGATTTGATGATATGGGTCAGTCCGAATTGCCGGAGCCCGCGATATTGAGATATATATTTTGTGTCGATACTTGACACGGATTCTCTGTTGATTTCATTGATGATACTTCAATTTTTATACAGAAATCTCACTGAGATATGAAAACAGTTTTCTTATTCAGTTGCATTCTGTTTTCATGCATTCATACATCATATATGTATTATGTTGCTGCCTAAGGCACTGGCACGAGCACTGGGTATTACACTGATGTATAGATATTTACCCTTGCTATTATTTAGATGCTTCAGGTTATATATTGAGGATATATATTATTGTATGATCTAGGATAGAGTCATACATGGGATTTCTTCTTGGTGATGTGTTCTATTCACGAGTTGGAAACTCACCCCCGTTGTGCCACAGTTTCTTGCAGGTTTTGCCGTACAGGTTTCGTTGCGGCTTGCCGGCACACTGCTTTCTTCCGGGTGATTGATTTGGTAAGTGGAGTCACTTGCATTGTGACCACCGTTGCACTTTTATTTATTTCAGTTGTATCTAGTAAACTCCATCAACCAGACTTGTATTATTTGATAGATTTAGAAGACCAGTGTATATTCTTTCGACCTTAGAGTCGCGTGCTTGTATTATCATTGGTTTTCTGATTTTCTTGAGAATATTGGTTTTCTTTCTGAGATTTGGTTCCTCGCCCTTCGGCGTTGTATATTATTACCTGCATGGTTGATCCGCTAATTAGCGAAGAGCTAGCTCCCGTTTAGGAATGCCTTTATTCTTCATTTATATATATTTCATGTGTTGTACCCATTTGGGGCCAGTATTTACAAAGGAGATTCTGCCGAAATTTTTGGGAAAATATGACGTTGCTTTTTTTAAGGTTTAATGCCACTTATTTATTAAAACCACTTGTTTTAAAACAAGTTTTCTTCATTTCTTCTTTAAAATGGTTTAGATTTCTGGGCTTTTTGGCTTACTTGAATTAGGTAGGGTCCTACAGACTTCACATGATTCAAGTGCCAGTCACGTGCTATTTCGGGTCGTGACATCGCAGGATGATATGGCCGGGCAAATCAATCACAGGGTGATTGGACTTAGGTCCATACAGTATAACTTTAATGGCGTATGCTTTAAAGGAGATGTTCATCTCAGAAAACTGCAATTTAATACCGCTCATTCATTATCTATTTTTATTTATATCGGTACTATTAAATAGTATTTATTCAGTAATACAAATTACAGATATCCATGATATAATACTGGAAACACATTCAAAATTACGGATATAACCTTTGGAAGCTGACACCGCAAACAGAATAGAAAACCGATCGATACCCAAAGAGTTCTTTTGCAACAAATATTGTGCACACAATTTTGGTCCAACACATAATAAGTGTGCACTAGCTCTTTGGTGACTTGGACCATGATGGGGCTGCCTTGGCTACATTATATGATGAAATTGTGCAAATGGGAACATGAGTATTAAATGCTAAAAGAATTGATGTGATTTGAAGCATCATGATTTTCTTCCAAAATCTACTAAGCAACCCATGTTATCAAGAAATCAAGCAGTACATGTAGACTTGTGGAGTTCACTAGAGATCTTCACACCAACACGAGCCCATTTGCTTGGATTAAGCCCGGCGACAAGTCCCCAAAAATCGGCGCCGCCGGTCCAATCAAGTCCAATACTCCCCATTTTTCTTTTGATTGTTTATTTGGGCCACATCATCTTATTTTTATTGTTTGTTTATTCTGGAAGAAGGCCTATAAATACCAGATCAAGGGGCAAGGGGAAGGAATACTTTTTCTTTAGTTTTGTTTTAGAACCCTTATAATTTGTAACTTGCTTTTCGTTTGGACTCTTGAGCTCTTGCCCCTTTGTCTTGACCTTGCAACTTCTTCATTGAACTTTCAAACTTAAGATTTAGGTTCTTGACTTCAAGATTAGTTGTATCGTTTTTGAAATTCATTAAAGTTCTCATTTCATTACATATGTCTTGTTTTCTACATATTTTGAACTTGTGAAATCAGCTTTATTTTGATCTTGCAACTTCTTAAGTGAGCTTGCAAACTTAAAGTTTGGTATTTTGATTTCACATTGGTACAGGATTAAAGAACAAGTGACGATATTTGTACATTGAATTTACCGGTTCTTAACTTTCTAACTTTAACTTTTCTTTTCTTGCTATTTTTTCTATATTGCCTTACTCTTTTCTTTTTTATTTTTGTATCATGTGTGATTAATCGATTTACTTGCTAAGGGTAGAATATGGTTAGTCTGTGTTAGGAGATATTTTTTCTAAAATCATAAAAAACCTTAACTTTGTAATTGAAACTTTGAGCAAACCACTCGCAATTCCGCTTCATTAGGCATCATATCCTACCACGATAGCGGTGAATCCTAATCGTGACTAGATTGTAAGTGGGTTGCCGAAGGCTAAAGTCAAGAGAAATCAACGGAAGGACAAGGGACAAGGAATATGGATTTAGCTTAAAATCGCAAATACCTTATTTCAAGTTCCCTAATCCACGTTGTTGCCTATTACCTTAGTGTCAATATCAAAGTTAGATCTATAAGGAACCGACAAATATCATCCTCATGCAATCTAACCTAAAACTACCCTTAACAAGTCTTTTTATTAAACATATTATTGTTACAACACTTAGTCTAAACAACACACCAAGTTACGGTATTAACTCGTTAAAACAAGCCTAAAAACCTACCATCTCCCTGTGGACGACCCGTACTCATCACAGCTCGCTACACGCGACACCGTTTTTTATTGCGGTAATTTCAAAATTATTTCTAAATACGATACGGTGAAAATGTATCAATCAAATGACACCATTGCCGGGGAGACGGTAACGCTTTTACACTTGTAGTTTCGGGTTAATTTGTGAATATTTTGTATAAAAACTAACTTTCTAACACATTCAACAGATAAAACACATTCTTTTCAAAGCAACACGAAAACTTAAAACAAGAATGTTCTCTGGATTTCTGTTCTGCTAACATACTGTGATTTAAAATAAAAATCAAAGTATAAGATGGAATACTATTGTTACACAGAGGAAACACACAAAATTTGAGCACCAAATTTGCAAAATAGACCGGCGAGATATTGATATTTCCCGATCTCGCCGGCTCTGCATATGTGTGTGTGTAGCTCGAAGGTTCAGAAAATAGAACTATGGATATATCCCTCTAAGATAGTTTAATACTATCACATATAGTATTTTAATAACCCTATAGGCTAAGTGTGTGTGTGTGTAATATGTGTGCGTGTATATATCTAGTATTCTAATTATATCATAATTATCCTTTTATCCATATGCGTGTGTGTAGCTCAAAGGTTCAGAAAATAGAACTATGGATATATCCCTCTAAGATAGTTTACTACTATCACATATAGTATTCTAATAACCCTATAGGCTATATATATATATATATATATATATATATATATATATATATAGTATTCTAATACCACGGTTGTGGGGATGCTATACGCCATCCACCCGACTTCTCTCGTAAATATACATCCACTCATCTAATTACGCCTTACCCTAACCGATTCCGACGGATGCCTTACTTTCCTTCGTCGTCTCAGAAGTCCACGCGAAAGTACCTACAATCGAATCATAACCAAGTTCGCATAAAAAACTCGATTCAAAAACCGATACGAGCGAAACGCACATAAGTTAGAACCTATGGTCAACGCGTGCTAAAATAACAAAATACTCTCTGGCGTCGACGTACGAATGTCAAACGACCAAGTCACATGATGAAAATCTGCCACGCCCCGCTTCCCGATAGACGAAAATGGCACGTGACGAGACCCACAACGTATTTATTTCGAGAAAGTTATTTCCTGGAATAAATACGCTAAGCGTAAAAGAAGTAATATAAAAATGACAAGAAAATTAACATGAGATTTATAATTCAACAACTTTATTTACATTCAACCTGATTCATATACAATACATGATTTCAACTGAAAGAAAATACAAGAATGAAAATGCCTAAACATGTGGCATACATAAACTGAGAAAAAGATAGCTGGATTAGGCCTGGGTCGCGATTTGATCGTGCTCCTCCTCTGAGATGTCTACCTCCTCAGTCTCCATGATATCTTACGAACATTCTAAGAAAATAAAGGTTAAGAAAATAAAGGTGAGTGGAATGCCCGTCAGCGAACTTTCGCTCGGTAAGTCCCCATGAAATAAAGTGAAATATAAAGTGTAATGATAAAGAAAAAAAATATATATCATGAACAATTGATTATGAAGTATAATGTGTCGGCATATCGTTTAATGTAAACATGGTAAGTTTATTTAGCTTGGAGTTATTTATATCATGGTAACTAACATTAGCAGATTATAACATTGCCGTGTAGTATATGTATAATGAATATGAAGTGAATGTACGTGTCTTAACGGTCTCTATTTAGGTATACTAATTTAACATAAGTTCAAAGGTGAATGTCAACCAATCTCAAGAGTGTTCTCGAACCCAACAGACTGTAATCCAGAGGTAAGAAACCACGGGCCCGAATCAAGTGTTAGTAACGGGACTTCAACACACCTAGTGTTGAAGTATTTCAAACTCAACAGGTTGTAATTCAGGAGTAAGGAAACGCGGGCCCTAATGATAGGTTGCTTGTGTTAGTAGATATGGATTCATGATCTAGTGGGACTCCTGAGATTTCGTTGGATTAACGCATGAACTTCTCCAACACCCCGTGTATGCTAAGTTACAGTAAAAATTACCGGCCTTTCTCGAATCCATGAATATATCAAGTTGCAAGATTGATTTCATGTCTATATCAAGTATTCATGCCAAGTATTCATGTATTCATGTCAAGTTGTATTCATGCTTCGAGTCAAGTCATAGTGTTCATGTTTTAATTTAGTCAAGTTCTAGTGTTCTGATTCATGATCAAGGTTCAAGTATACTATATTTGTTTGAGTTCGATATTGATTTTGTGTGCTCACGGTCATGATCAAGTATTTCTGTTTGCTTTTGATATTTGAATTCAAGTATTCATGATCAAGTATTCGTGTTTGTTTTTAGATTCAGGTTTGAGTTTGGATTCAGACTTGAGTCAGACACTTGTAAACTGATTTAGATCCTGAATTAGATTCGGGAGTCATTGGTAACTGCTGCACATAGACGGCGGGATTTGTGTTTTTTCCAAGACAATTACCATTGATAACTTCGTTATGTTTTCTACCTTAAATAGGCAAGCACTCACTTTCTCCGGTTCCTTGGGGCTCAAGAAAATTGATTCCGATTAAACCTATATTTACTAAAGTCCTTAAATATTATTTTATATAATTCGAGGGGGTTTTATGAATAAAAATTAAATTAAATTAAAAATAAAGCTCGAGAAGTTATTTATATTATTTAGGGTTTTCATGGATGTGAATTTTAAGAATTTGAGGTATTTTAGTGATAGTAGGTTAGCTTGGAAAGTTCATAGTGGTTTATTATAAAACTTGTCTTTTCGTTGATATCTTGATGGTATTTTGGTGAAACTTGTAATTCTTTCATTTTAAAAAAAATATAATTTTATTATATATTGAAAATATATGGATTTGTACTATTTATATAATTATTAAAAATTAATTTTATTTAAGTAGAAAAATGCATTCTAAAAAACCGTATTTAAAAACTTTCGAGACTGAATACTCCGTGAGGAGGTCTGCATCTCGCTCTACTAACCCAAAAATGTGCGATAATCCGCATCTTCCAATAGAGAGTCTCCTAAAAAGGGTTGTAGAGGCATATTCGCAAAGAAATTTAATATACAATTTAAAAGAAAACCGTTTTTATAGTAAATGATATTTTCTTGTAAAGTTGTACTCGTAACAAAAATTCCAACTAAAGTGTATCGTCTATGTGAGGTATAGGTCATTACCTCGTGAAATTTTCTAAAGGTAAAATATTAACAAAATACTAAAACAGGTGACGTTTGAAATTCATGGTATTTAAACGAAAAACTTAAATTAAAGTTATTTTATATGGAATTGTAGGTTGAAATATATTCTAAACATTTATAATTAAGCTTACAAGTATTGTGTAAAATTTGTATAAACAAGATGTAATAAAAATGTGAGTTTTTAGGGTTTAGAATATCGATATCGGTATTAACTCCACTTACCGATATTCATTTTAAAAAGAATTTTTAAAGAAGAGGAAGGAAAATTGGAAGGGACTTACCACTTGGTTATATTAAGAAGATGCAGGAGACGAGATTGTTGTCGTTGCGGGATCACCGGAATTTGCTTCGATCATCTCCGGAAGTTGATAGCTTGCGAACTCCTCTTTTACTCCATTTGTACTTAAGAAATTTTGAGAATTTTGGCTTGAATTTTCAGAATGATGAAAGGCTAGGTTATGCGGTAGTATTTATAGTATAGAATTAGGGTTTTGGAATTAAAATGGTGAATTAAAATGCATTAAGAAGATGATAAATTGGGAATTGAAGGGGCTCTGTTTGATTGCAGGGCAATGAAACAGTGTAGAAGAGTTAGGGGTAGGGGAAGAGTCGAGTGTGCAAAGCACGGGGCTCTTTGGCTATAATTGGATCGTCGGTGTCGGCCTAGGGAGGGTTTTGGCCCGTCGATTTAGGGGGTGGGGCCATTGGATTGGCGCCACGTGTACAAGCCAGTGTTTAAACTCTTTTACATATTTTTGATTTTTCTGTCTTTTCAATTTTGTGTGTATTGCACTTGTAAACTTTTAGGCTTCCAAAAAGTTTAAAAAATAAATCAGAAAAAATAATGTGTCTGATGGGATTCAAACACAGAGGCTACGTCACAGCAGTGCAAAAGCTTTACCAGTGAGCTACAAGTGGTTTCTTGCTGTTACTTAGCAAAATTAACTTATAACTCCAACTCAGGTTATGAAACTCTATTCTGTATATTGACAGAAGAATTTTCTTACTAAGATTTCTGAGTTGTTACAAAATCCGAAAACCATGTTTCAAATATCGGAAACTATTGACAGAAATCAAATAAAACGACTTGATTTTTCTTAAAGTGATATGAGAGTTTTTAGCGTATAGAGTAGTCTTAATTATCTAATGAGTGAGTTACAGAATAAATTTCAAAACCTAATTCCAAAATTAACCCGCATATTGCAGTCAAAATGAATAAAACGGCGACTAAGTAAAAGAGTTAGGAGCTTGGATTTTTACGGTGGCTTTCTACTGGTCTATATACCTCTATGTATCCTCTAATAAATTTTCAAAGTTCTCAAGTAATACCATATTCCATTCGATCATTAAAATTCTATGAAAAACCGATATCGGAAAATTCTAAATTCATCTTAGGAACTTCTAAACTCATATAGACCATGGAATCTATCACTAATAGGCTAGTAAACACTTACTAAATCCCATACTACACCACTACTACAAGTTCTCTCTAAATCTCATCTTAGAATTCCCAAATTTACAAAAACTTAAATTTTAAGCTCTAAACTAACTTTAACTAGTTTATGATGTTAAGAAATCTAAGTACTTAATGAAAGGTGAGAGTTTTATCTCGAGAAAGCAAATCAAGAAAATTCCTAGATGGTCATAAGAGCTCAAAATGAAATCTTGATCATGCAATGTAGTTCAGGATGAGATTATAAATGATTTTTGTGAAAATGACATGAGATTTTGAGTTGATTTGGGAAGGAGGGGGTGTTTTGTGATGGTAGTGAGGATGGTGGAGGTAGTGGAGGAGATGAAGAAGAAAGTGAGATGAAGAAATGAGATGAAGGAATGAAGGGGAGAAAGCAAACAAATAGTTAATTCAACCGTACCCCCTCCTCCCTCTCTCTCACTCTCACCGATACCTCTTTGTTTCCCTTGTCCCATCATTTTCCTTTCTTTACTTTTCTTTTGTTATTTTGAAAATATATAACCAAATATCACAAAATTGAAATGTTACATGTCACAATATATCATGCATACTAAACATAATTAACAAAATGAATTTGGTTTAATGCATAGTTAGGAAAATACTAATTAAGTTTAAAATTAAACTTGTATGTATAAAATTATATATTAATTTATAAAAAACCCAAATCAAATAAATACTTTTATAAATGATAAATCATTTTAATTCCCAATTATTTTCCAAAATATAGTTATATAACTATACCATTCTACTAGAACTCAAATCCATACTGTATAATATCTATAAAATTTATTATTTTATTATTTAAATTTCAAAATAATATTTTTTATTTTCTGAAATATTACAACGGTGATCGCGTAAGTGGCGGCATGAGGCTAAGCATGTGGTGGCGCGTGTGGCAGCTGAGCATGGTGCGAGGAAAGGCCATGACGGCGCTGATGTGTGTGGAAGATGGTTGTTGAGGTTTCATGCTAGGCACGTGCGCTATACGTGGGTGAGAAAGGGTCGCCGGATTCTAATTGCGTGAGATCGAACGTATGTTGGCACGTGTCTTGCACGCGAAAGAAAAAGAGAAGGAAAAATTGAGTTGTGCTGGCTCATCACATGGATATGCAGTGAATGGGAGAAATCTAATGTTTTTGGATTTGTTGTTGGGCCAATTGTGGCCAATTAGCAATTGGGTTCTACGCTAAAATCAATGGTTGAGATTGATCTCTGGGAGGATTGAGCATTCCGTGTTCGATTTCGGTGATCCAGATATGATATAATATGTTTTGAAGTATTCCGGACGCATTGGTGATGTTAGATTATTGAAATTATTCTGTTTGTGGGCTGATTGGGGATAAAGTAGTGCAAGTTCGACTGCGATCACATGATTATGGTGATTTAGTAGATCCTAGAGTGATTAGTGGATCGAGAGACGATATGGTATGTTGTGAGGAGCGGTCCTTATGGTTCATAAATACATGAATTGTTCAGACATACTTGACACGTGATCGGAATGCCATTGAGTGTCTCGGTATTGAGTCCCGAGGGATGGACCGAGGTGGAGCGGTAAGATGGTCATAAGAACCTGGTACACGGTATGTCGTCCGGTCCTCTTACTTTTGAGGAGAGTATAGTGTAGAGTGCGATGTAGCGATCATGAGTGTTCGGAAGGAGAGTACGGTATAGTAATCATGAGTGCTCGTGAGAGATCAGAGGTTGTTCGTGCAAGACAGATTGAGTTGATCATGATACTCATGGTGAAGATGGTGATGACAGGATGAAATGTTCCTTGCAGGTGGAAAAGGGTGGACGTGCAGGTGGATGTCTATGGAGCGAATTATAAGAACGGTGTATCTCCTATATGTAGGGCTACGGCTTGGAGCCAAGGTGGAGATTGTTGAGGAGCTGTCTTGTATCCGTTTATACATTTATGGGCCATATAGGCCGGGTCATTTATTGGTGTGCGCTACCAATAGATATTATTGGGGTTTTGGTATGTATATTTATCTCTTTTTGGGAAAAAGATAGATTGACTTGAAAAATATAATTGTGTGAGGATATTTTGTGCCTTCTCTCTTTCGTTGTGTGAGAGCAAGAGAGGAGGATGAAAAAGAGATTGTTGAATGGTGCGATACTTTGTAATCTCTTTTGTGTGTTAATGAGATTCTCGTTTTTAGCTCCGTAGATATAGACCGAGATGGTCTAACCATGATATATTCGGTGATATGCTTCTTCTTGGTATGATTGTAATTTATATATCTTGCGTTCTCGATGTGGTGAAAAGGTCGTTATCCCCAACAAACTCTCGTATTATAATGCAATCTCTTAGGCAATTGCCAATTGCATTGCAATTTTAATTTGATTGTAAATTGACTCATCGTCTACCTCTAGAATATTGCCACATATTCAATGGGTTATCAGCTAACTACCTGATATTAAACCGTCGGCTAACGTATTACATAACTCAATTCCACCGTCAATTCTACAATATATTCTGGCCATCTTGTTTCACACATGGAATGATCTATGTGTGTGAAATTTTGATCGATATGATACATTACAAGTGATGGATCAAGCATTTAAAAAATGGTCGGCTATTAAACACAATAAAAATGTTATATCTTGGGGATACATGATCGAACGCATAAATGGTGTCAAAGTGATTAATATTTTATACGAGATGGGCCGGAACGGATCGTCGATTTGACGGTCGGATTGAACTAAATAATAGGTTAGCTGACGGTTTAATAACCGTTTACTCATTCTAAAATTTGCACAAAATTCTTTGAAAACAAACTAGAACTTATATGGCCCCATAGACTCACCTACAAAAAAGGCAGGTAAGGTGGCTCCACAGGATGATATCATGCAAATTATTTTATAGGGGAAAAAGATGTATTTTCCTTTATAGACTTGTATATTCCTGTTTTGCCTTTGTATATATAGAGTTTGAAATACTCATTTCTAATAAAAAATGGTATACAGTTTAACTATATAAAAAAAAATAATGATAAATTGCATATCACATATATACCATTGTTTAGACTCAGAGAAAATCTATAATTTCAGTAATATAATTTTCGACAGTTTCACTGAATTGGTTGATAATTTTTATGCAGGAAATGAGATTTAAACATATATATGCATATAATATAGATTGGATAAAAAAAACATCCGCTTTCTATCTATTTAAATAAGGATCTTTCAATTTTATAGTTTTTGTATAATAAAAATTCACGCAAGACAAAATAATTAGTATTTCATTTAAAATAAGTTTATATGAGCAAATTCATTATAGGTGAAAATAATTAATTAAATTTGTTGTGGCACATGTAGAGTATGAGCATAAACTCTTGCTATTATTTTGATTAGCAGCAATGTTTTGTTATTTTAAATTAGTATTTTTTATCAGATGTATACATATGCATCAAATGATTAATATTGTGTTAAAAAAATGCTTATTGTCTATACACTTGAGATTTCATACATGCATCACACATGCATAATGTTAGTTTAAATAATTGAGCGGACTTGAACAACCTAAAAGCTTGGCTCATTTGGACGTTCAATATCCCTAATTGAAAGTAGGGTCATTTCACCAAAACCTCCTCAAAGTTTGGGGTCTTGGATAAAAGTTTTACTCTTATCTTTTGAAGCTTGAACAGTTGAAGTAAGCTCAGAGTTTTGAACTTTTAGCTGCAGTTGAGAGTTGATCTCTTAATTGCTAATCAAATTATATTAAGACCTTAACTAATTTATTGCTTTCCCTTCATTTTTTAAGTTTTGAGTGATAATGAGTTTTGGAAAAATACTGTTATTCTTCTTTTGATAAGACCCTTGCAGATCAAGAAAATATTATTTCATTATAGCAAGGACAAGTGATGAATGGTTATGAAATGATTTGCCACTTCTATACAATTTCCTAATAAAAGCGAGCCTTCAGAATAATCACTGGTTAAAGGGGGTTGCTTTTACGGATAGAGAAATTCACAGGGATAACTTTTTATTGCTCCTACGGTTTACTCCGTAGGGGCATTATTTGCCCTACGGTGCCCACTGTAGGGACATAACTAAATTAAAAAAATATTAAAATGCCATGTCTTTATTTGGTCCTATGGTGCCGCAAAAGAAAATCCTACGGATTAATCCGTAGGGACAAAAAAGGATTATTAAAAAAAAAATAGAGCTAAGAATTTTCCACCGTCCCCCAAAATTTTCCACAAACCCGCGTCAGGTCAAAATTCCTCGTCCCTCGTCGCCGCCCCACTCTCGTCGCCGACTTCCTCGTCATCGAGTTCCTCCTCCATCGGCATCGATCGAGCTCGTCGTCGCCAATCGACCTCGTCGCTGTCTCCACCACTTCGAGCTCCATTTTCCCGGCGTCCTCCACCTCGTCGAAGTCTTGCTCTCCACCTCCTCGAGGAACTTTACTCGTCTGCCGGTCTTTGACAGATGTGAGTTAATTTGGATTTTAATTTATAATTTTGTTGTTTTTAACTGGTGTTATTGTTGTTGATTTTAGGATTAGGGTTATAGGGCCGGATTAAGTGGGGGTTAATTTGGGTTAGGGTTAGGCTTTAGGTGATGATTAGGGTTAGGTTTAGGGTAAATTAGGTAAAATAGGGTTAGGGTTATAGGGTCGGGTTAATTGGGGCTTAATTTGGGTTAGGGTTAGGCTTTGGGTGATAATTAGGGTTAGGGTTAGGGTTAGGGTTAATTAGGTAAAATAGGGTTAGGGTTATATGGCCGGGTTAATTGGGGGATAATTTGGGTTAGGGTTAGGCTTTGGGTGATCATTAGGGTTAGGGTTATGGTTAATTATGTAAAATAGGATTAGGGTTTGGGTGATGATTAGGTTTAGGGTTAATTTGGGTTAATTATGTAAAATAGGGTTGGTGATGATTAGGGTTAGGGTTAGGGTTAATTAGATTAATTAGGGTTAATTTTGGTTTGGGCTATGGTTAATTTGGGTTAAGGTTTGGGTGACGGTTAGGGTAAATTAGGTAAAATAGGGTTAATTTGGGTTCGAGTGATGATTAGGGTTAGGGTTAGAGTTAATTTGGGTTAATTAGGTAAAATATGGTTAATTTGGGTTAGGGTGTTGATTAGGGTTAATTTGGTTTAATTAGCTTAATTTTAGGTTAATTAGGGATAATTTGAGTTAGGGTGATGATTGGGGTTAATTAAGGTTAGGGTTTAGGGTGCACTAGTTTCTTCAGTAGAATACTCGATGATAATATAAACGTAAAACTTTACCGTAAACGTAAGAAAATTTTATCCTAAACTAAAAACTTCAAACCCTTAAAAGCGAAACGTAAACGTAAAATCTATTCAAGTTAAAACTAATATATGATATTCGATGATAATATGAAACTTTCATATTTTCATTGATATTCATATGTGAAAATCAAAGCGCGACTTAGTCCCCGTCTATCGGTTAACATACGTTCGATATTCGTCGTGATATAGAACTATATGAAGGTTGTTAAATATCGGACGGTATAGTTCGGTGCTAACAACCGTCATGTAGTCTATGTGACGAGAAAATTCAATCGTATGATAACCGATAGATTTTTCCAGTGTGGACAAGTTAGGAATGTATAAAGCAAACACCTGCATTCACTTGTGTTTTCATTCGTTCGAGTTATTTCGTCAGTACTTTTCCACTGGTTCTCCGTGTACAAAAATAGATTAGATGTTCATTTCAACGTTGTTTCATAGTATCGAAATGATCATCTGTTCTATTACAGTGTACTCGGAGAACAGCGGGGCGGTGCTGCCGAAACTTACTCGAAACGGATGAAAGCACAAGCGAATAGGTGTCTGCTCTATACATTCTTAATGGGATAGAAGCCTTACCCCCGACAACCGAAATACACACATACAACACGAATACACAACAAACACACACACAAAGCACATACACACTAACAACCCTACACTTAAGCGAAATCATAAATTGAAACATATATACACAGAATACAACTCATACTTGGGTATTTTCAAATCTAATTTTGTTAATCAATAATTTATTTTTTTCAACGACAAACTTGCCTCTACGGAATTTCTTCTTTGTCAGTAACCATCTCGTTCTTAGATTTCTCAATATAGTCAACATAATCCACAATTTATACGTTATACAGTCTAACATGGCCCATGAGTACATCAGAGTTAAGGACTTGATGTACATGGATTGACAACAACGCATGCAATCTAAGTTTATCGCAGGAGTTGCCGCTTTCATTGAATTTGCACGCACACATAATAAGATCGTGTTAGAGAAGATTTTCTGTCCGTGCGATAGATGTGGGAATAAGTTCTGGCAGAAGGTAGAAATCGTAGAGTTTTACATCGTTAAACATGGTTTTACTAGACTTTATACAACTTGTCTATATCATGGAGAAGGACAAGAAGAAGACGGTAATTCGGCAGAAGAAGAAAAAGAAGACGGTAATATGGCA
Organism: Agapanthus africanus; assembly: GCA_030015575.1. Classification (NCBI taxonomy): domain Eukaryota; kingdom Viridiplantae; phylum Streptophyta; class Magnoliopsida; order Asparagales; family Amaryllidaceae; genus Agapanthus; species Agapanthus africanus. Next base: position 41,788,939 of record JASDDO010000026.1, read on the forward strand.
GAAGAAGAAGAAGACGATAACTTCTTTCCAGGAAAAGAAATTGAGGATATGATAGAGGCTGCCCTAGGTGATAGTATTCCTACCGAAGATGACATTTCTTCCGGTCAAGAACCGCGTGTGGATAAGTATGAAAAGTTCATGAATGATACTAGAAGACCAATTTATGAGAATGTAAAGTATTCCACCCTATCATGGTTCGTCCAACTTTTCCAGATTAAGTGCCTAAATGGATGGAGCAACAAGTCATTCACGATACTTCTGAAGTTCCTGAAAGATTCTATTCTCCTGGTAAATAACGTTCCCGATAGCCGGTACGAAATCCAGAAGATGATGTCTGATTTTGGTCTGAAGTGTGAGAAGATTCATGCATGTCCAAAGATTGCGTGTTGTACCGGAAAGAGAATTCAGATTTAAAAGAGTGTCCAACATACGGAGATGCCAGGTATAAACCGAAAGAATCTGATAAGATGCCTGATATACCGTCAAGATAGCATGATACTTTCCTATATCACATAGGATGCAGAGGTTATTCAGGTGCAAGAAAACAGCCGAGGCAATGATTTGGCATCACCGTACTGCTCCAAGCGAAAATGGAAAAATGAGTCATCCAAGAGATTCACCGGCATGGAAGGATTTCGATAGGAGGCACGAATATTCAGTAGTGATCCTCGCAATGTCAGGCTCGGACTCGCTAGTGATGGTTTCTACCCATTCAACTATATGGCTGGAAGCCACAGCACATGGCCCGTTGTAATGATAGTTTATAATTTTTCTCCTTGGTTAGCTATGGATCAATCCTACTTTATGATGCCTTTTCTTATTGACGGACCAAACTCATCAGGAAACAATATCGACGTCTATCTCCGACCTCTGATCGATGAGTTAAAATCTTTATTCATTGATGGTGTAGAGACTTACGATACAAACAAAGATACAACCTTCAGAATGCGTGCGACTTTAATGTGGAGAATTAATGAATTTCCTGCGTATGGAATGCTATCAGGTTGGTTCGTACCTGGTCATAAAGCATGCCCTTATTGCCATCAATATACAATATCGAAATGGTTGAATTTTACCAGGAAGCTTTGTTATTGCGGTCATCGGCGTTTCCTACCACTAGACCATCCCAACAGATTAGACGCTGCTTATTTTAATAGTCATCAAGAGATTTTTGGGCCTCTAGCCTCATTGTCCGGAGAGAACATGATTGCTCAGTGGGATGGCTACAATAATATGACCTTCGGGATAGATCCGGCAAAACATGTTAAACCACCATACTGGAACAAGTTAAGTATTTTCTACGAGCTTCTGTACCGATCAAAAAATTTTGTGCGTCATTGTCTGGACGTCATGCACATAGAGAAGAGAGTATCTGAGCATGTACTCAACTTGCTTCTTTGTAAAGACGGAAAATCGAAAGACAACCTCCGTACTCGGATGGATTTTCAGGACTGGGAAATTAGAAGTGAATTGCATTCTAAACCGATAGTGGGTAAATCAGGAAAGTTTGTACTTCCCAATGCCACGTATCATATGTCACAACCGGAGAAGATAAGGTTCTTACAGGTGTTGCATGATTTGAAAGTTCCCACAGGTTTCTCAGGTTCATTAAGCAAGAAAATAAAAATTATGAAAGGCAAGATCGATGGGCTGAAAAGCCATGATCATCATGTTATTATGGAGCACCTTCTCCCATTAGCCCTCAGAACTTCTCTTTCCGAATCGATTAGTCTAGTAATCAATAACCTTTGTTGCTTTTTTAGAGAATTGTGCACTAAAACCTTGGTTGTTGTGACGCTAGAGAATCTAGAAAATTCTATTTTATTGATACTTTGCAAACTTGAGCGTATTTTCCCACCGTCATTTTTCGATATTATAATACACCTGACGGTTCATCTTGCAACCGAGGCTAAGTTTGCCGGACCGGTACAATATCGATGGATGTATCCCGTCGAAAGGTACGTGGAATTTTTTGTTTCACGCAATTTGTAAAATTATTGTTGTCCTATATGCTCGTATTTATTTATTTAACATATTTTTCTTTAAGTATCTGTACACTCTAAAAAAGTATATACGCAATAGAAATCGACCAGAGGATTCTTTCATGCAAGGTTATCTTCTAAATTAAGTAACCACATTTTATTCCCTTTATCAGGAAGAGAATATTGAAACGAAACTTAACCGGCCTTGGAGAATTCAGGATGAGCCATATGGTAAAACAGATTATAAGAGAGTAGACATTATGTTTATCAACAAGATATATCGGTTTATCCTCCTCAATAGTGTTTGTCTTGAAGAAATTAGAGAGTAAGTTTTTTTGGATTATATGTTATATTTATGTTTGTGTGTGTATGAAATAGTATAATATTAATGTCATAATTTATTGATGAGAACAGAATTCATATTAATGAGGTACGTAAGGGGAATCCTGATCGGAATGATGAACGATTGGAAAAATATCATCAGGATAATTTTTGCGATTGAGTTGAAGATCATGTAAGTTATTTGAATAACATGTTATTGCTACCAATCTTAATCTAAACTTATATGGTTATGTATTTTTCATAATATTTGTATTGTCAGATCCATGATCCGAACTTGTTTGCATTATTAGAGAGAGATTCAAGATATTTAGCTCAGTTTCCTAATATGGAGGTTGCATATTATAAAGGATTCGGTGTCCTTGGATACAAATTTGAAGTTAAGGACATAAAAATATCTCGAACCATTCAGAATAGTTGGATTGCGACGGTAGGATCGGATGGTGTGATTTATTATGGATACTTAAATTGCATACTTGGAATCAAATATCCCGGACGATCAGAACCGTTTTATATATTTCAGTGTATTTGGTATGATACACGAAACGATACGGATAAGTGGAGAAACAATCTCGGTATTTGAAAAGATGAATACGGATTGACTAGTGTGAACACACTTCGATTTTACCGTCGGGAAGATCCATTTATCTTTCCGAAACAAGCATTCCAAGTATACCACTCACAGTGCTTGAAGCATTCGGGATGGAGTGTCGTATGTCGTTAGAAACACAGAGATGTTTACGATGTCCCAGAATTCGAGGATCATATGGAGGACATCGATGAGGATGAAGAAGAGAGAAGACTTAGAGTGCTCCGACCGTCTGTTTCAAAAGACGGGTTGTCTTCGGTTGATCGTGAAATTACGTGGGTTAGAAATGATATCGATGATGAAATCCAAGTAGATATGTCTAATGCGTCTACGAAACGAAAAAGGTTATCAGTAATTTTATATTATTACTTCACATTTCTATGATCTATACATATATTGCATGCATATGTAATGATTGTACTCTTATCTAGGTCTGATGATGACGCCCAGAGCAGCGAGGGGTAGCAGGAGCACTAGCCGCGGCAGAGGCAGAGGCAGAGCGGTTTTGCCGCCCAGGGAGCTGCGTGGGGAGCTCCAGAGGGCTGGTCTTGCACCCTGATCAGTATCTCCTTCGGATGATTCCCTCCGTGTGGACTTTACCACGCCTCCAGATATATTGCACGCATATTCATTTTGAATGTAATATTATAGATACACACACATATTTATTTCAAAATTACTTATATAGTCAATGTTTAATTGTCGAGCTGTTGGTGGTGCGTTCACATCAGAAGCAGAGGCCATTACCGCACCTGCAGGTATGTTTATATATCCTATAGTGCATGCATATCGATTTAGAATATTATATCATAAATATACACATATTCTTTTTGCTCTTACTTAGATAATCATTTTTTGATTGTCTAGCAGTAGGTGGTGCCTCCACTTCTCAGGCAGAGGCCACCACCGCACTTGCGGGTATGTTTATATATTCTATATTGCATGCATATTGATTTAGAATGTTATATTATAGATATACACATTCTTTTTGCAATTACTTATATAATTTATTTTTAATTGTCTAATTATAGGTTGTGCATCCACATCTGGCGCAGATGCCACTTCCGCCACTTCCGTACCCTCCGCTCAGTCTGCAGGTTAGTATGAATAAATATAAAATATTTAGTTATTTTGCATATCCTCTAAGAATAAATATGAACTTCATGTAATTTTATCGTCAATGTTTATTTTCTAGTTGGAAGGGATGCGTCCACATTCGGGTCACTGGCTGTTCCTCACCGGAGGAACTATCGTCTCGCTCGTGCTGCTGTCCGGGCCTTGGCTCGTGCTGTAGTCGCCGGAGGTATATATCCCGGCCCAATTTTCGTTAATCCTTGATTTCTTAATACCGTTTTGTCTTAATATTGCTTGTCTTGATATTTCTTGTAGATGCAGGGCAGCCCCATCCCGAGAGGGGGACTCGAGGGCCGAATCAGTCCCACAAGCTGATGCCCGATAGAGATATGGGGGAGACACCATTCCCCCTCTTCTTTACCCCCGATTATCGCTTTACTGGCAATTATTCCAAGCGGTTTGGCCGGTATACGGGGGATGAGAGTCGCATCCAAAAGAAGTATCCATTTCTCGTTGAGTGGGGCGATCAGCATCGGCGCTCATTTGCCCTCTTCTGGGATCAGGCTCGGGTATTCTTATATATTTTCATTTGACTTATCCAATAAATTTATTGTTATTTAACACTTATAATTTAAATACATTATTTTTTTGTATTTGCTGTTGGATTACGATTTTCAGCCTGTACCCGACCCTGATCACCCTGACAGAGTGCTCGATCTTCATGCTCTGTACCTGGGGCTCATGAAGAACATGTAATCTAAGGTCCGATACAATAGGAACGAGTTGAAGATCGATTACTATTTATTATGGCTGGCGACCCTCGAGGTAGAGAGAGCGGCTCTCCTACATACTCCGGCCTTTGCCAGAGTCGACGTAGATACATGGCCTCACTTGTGCCAATATTACGACTCTCAGCGCAAACAGCTTTGTAATTTAAATGTAATTCATTGTTTAGTTTATAATTTATTTTTTGTGTTGCTTAATTAGAAAACTAAATCTGATTGTATTGTGCAGAAACATCCCGATCAAAATAAAGTGAATCAAAAGTCGGCGAAGAGGGGTCACCCCAATTATACAGGTGGCTCGAGGAACATTACTCATTCCATGGAGGTATCGGTAAATTACAATAGATCTATTTTGATATAATGCAATATTAAGAGTTATTTTATAATATATATAAATTTTTATCGAATTGCAGAGAGCTCAGACCCTGACGCAGGGTGTTACACCAAGCGTGTTGACCGCGTATTTTGCCGTCCACTGCACCTTGACAGATGCCGCCACGGGCGAGCTTCGATTCCCCGATACTGCTATCCAGGAGTATTGCGTAAGTATTAATATTTATTCTAATTCGAATGATTTTTTTATAAGTTCGAATTTAAATGATATACTTATATTTCAATGGTTAATGTGGGTGTAAGAGCGGGTGGTGGAGCAGGCAGAGGCATCGGGGATCGATTTTAGTAGACCGACTGATCCGATGCTACTGATCCCAGTCCTAGACGCCGCACACGGAAGGCACCACGGAGGTTGGGAGAGAGGCCAGGGACTGTGTCCTAGCAGGGCCCATATAAGGTTGGTCTCCACTCCAGCGGTTACTTCCCCTAACCCTCATGAGCGATGTCTGGAGCATGATGTTGCCGCCTTGAAGACCACCATCGAGGAGTTGAAGGAGATGTTGGTACATATATTACTTTTTATGAATATGTATGCCCTTAAGGCCATTATTGTTGATATAGTGGATGCTTAGACATATATATAGAGGACTTTCTTGCTCGACATGATAGTATGCAATCAGGTTACCTTTATTTTAACATATAGACCGGTATTTATACCGTCTGTCTCTTACATATTGATAAAGCCCTTATGATATGTACTTGACTACCAGGACTATGATGAGATCATACTAGTGGGGGCAGGGTGGTCCAAAAGTATATCCTTTAATAAGTTCCTAGTCGAGGGAATATCGAGACTAGGGCATCGATATTCCAGAGTAGATTAGTGTGTATGTTTCATTTCCCTTAGAGGGCGATGGTTGATCCTACAACCATTGGTGTGTGACATCAAAGATTGTACACAGGTGCTCATTGGAGAATGGGTACACCGAACAGGACTCAACGAGAACTCCTATGTGGTAGTATACCTATCGTCAGATAGCAGTCCTCTGGGGATACTTGTACATCTTAGTCTGTAGACCTGAGATCGTCATAGAGTCTTGTCACGCCCCGCTTCCCGGTATACGGCGAAGGGGACGCGACGAGGCCGCTACGTATTTACTCTGAAGTAAATACGCTAAGCGTATCTAAGCAATATAAATAAAAATGTACAAAAGACAAAGACAGTAGATATAACTGAACAGCAACTTTATTTATTCACATTCTTTTTATACAATGCATGGAAAAGTAAATACATCTGAAAGAAAGTAATGCCTAAACAATGGCATAACAAAAAAGAAAAGGTACTGAAATAAAAGTGTGTAATGAACTAAAGCTCTGGGTCTTCAACGAAATGGTCCAAGTCTTCAGCGCTGGGCTCGATCTCTGACGTGTCCAGGTCACCTGACGACATTCACAGAAGAAAGAAGAGAATGCCGTCAGCGAACATATCGCTCGGTAAGTCCTAAAGATAAGGGAGAAATAGAATAGACAGAAAGAGAATGTAGTTTTTAAAGTTTTATTATATTGTTATAATGTGGTGTTAACGCTGTTGTTTGTAACTTGGTACAGAAAGATACCAGGATATACGAGAGTAGTCTCTATATGCTAGTGATTAGGGCAAATTGAAAGTACAAGGCTCCGTCGATAATACCACGGAACAATGGCATTGATGCAATTACGTCTTATGATTGCTGTCTCGTGCCACTTATAACACCTTCCGTACCAATCTACCCCTTAAACCCCAAGATGTCTTGTTCGTATAGTTGTATTGTATTGTCTTGTATTGTAAACTGTATAGATTGTATAATTGGATGACTTACCGAAACCGTGATATCAGTAAATGGATGTAACTGAAGAATCATGTAAATGGATGTAACTGGATAATCATGTAAATGGAAGTATATCCATGGTTCGGTTCAGTCAAGTTGTATAGATTGATAGATTGAATATATGGATTCATGAATTCATGTTGAATTGTAGTATTGCAGATTGTATATTGTAGATTGTAAATTGTACATGAATCATATTCAAGTCAGTTTATTAAGAAGAGACTCAATCTGAGTCAGAACAATTAGAAAAGAAATTGAAGTCCTGATTGTTTTGATGTTATCGGTAACCGCTGTATATGGACGGCAGGATTTGTGTCTTTTTCAAAGACGATTACCGTGTTGATAACACGTTGTTAAGTTGTTTACCTTAAATGGGCAAGCACCCACTTCTCCGGTTCCCCAAGGCTCAAGAGATTGGCCCCGCTTAAACCTATATTTACTAGGGTCTTTATTGTAATTTATAGAACTTGAGGGGTTTTTATGTAAAAATACTTTTGTATAATTTTCAAAATACATCCCAAATATTTATTTATCGTCTTTAGAGTTGTAATAAATGTAGATTTTATATTTGTGATATTTCTAGTGAAAATAACCTAATTTCATAATATAGGGTATTTAATTGTAATATTGACCTTGTATGGATTTCATGGTATATTAATGTAAAGTGATTCTTATGATTTTTGAAAAGAGTTGGAATATTTATATTATTTCAAAATAGATATTTTAATGTTACATATATACATAATTATATAAAAATAATTCTAATATATATTTTATATTTCTAAAAATCTCATTTTCTTAAGATGTCGTATTTTAAATCTCTCGAGACCGAATGCTCCTTGCGGAGGTCTGCATCTCGCACTACTAAGTCCATGGATGTGCGATAATCCGCACCATCCCTGTCGGGTTTCCTAAAATGGATTGTAGCGGCGCTTTGCAAAGATTTGTGTAAAACACTAATCTTTTAGAAAACGGTTTTAATAGTAATGGTATTTATTTGAAATATTTCGTTTTCCCGTATTCTATGTTCCCAAAAGGTATTATGCTATGCTGAATATGAGTGTTGTGAGGAGGTAGGTCATTATCTCGTGATCTAATTAAAGCTATAGAAAGTTTGTGATGTTTAATGTCGAAAATGAAACTATATGGTATTTTAATGAAAAAGTACGGTAAAATGGAAATAGCAATTTCTTTTGATATGGAACTTGTTCAATATGATTAGTTAGTGTTTAATAGTCAACATGTAATGATTTAACAAGATTGTATTAAAGGAAAAGTGAGATTTTAGGAAGAACCGAATCGGAAATCAGATTTGTTCCGATTCCGTCGGCTTTTAGAATTTCGTATTTTCAGAAAGAGTAGAGAAGGGGGAAGGTGGGATTTTCGGGTTTAGCTCAAAGAGGAGAGGGAGAGGGAGTGGACTTAGTTTTCGGTGCGCCATTTCGTCGCCGGGAACTCCTAGGGTTGTCGCCGGAAAATTCGCCGGAGCTTCGCCTCTTTGTTCACTTCAAATACACACTAGGGTTTCTACGAATTTCTTGAGAGTTTGCTCAGAATTTTGGGGTGAGGTGGTAGTGTTTAGGGTTTGTATTTATAGGGTTAGGCTAGGGTTAGGGTAGATGATAAGTTAAAATGAAAAATGTGATAAATAGTATTAAAATGTAATAAAAATAAAGTAAATAGGGTATTAAACAGTCTCTGTTACTGGTCTAAAGTTTTAAAGTATGCAGGTGTACATGGGAGGCCAAAAGACACATCTTCCATGTTGATGACTCGGCGGTCCGGCCGAGTCCGGCCGAGTCAGGTGGTCGGAGCACTCCTCGTCGGTTCATTAGGCCTCTGGTACTGTTACTTTTCAGGGTGTAGTGGGTTTTTTTATGACATATGCACTTGTAAACTCTTGGTATTCTAAAAATTCAAAATAAAATAATATTAAAAATAATATGGGGTATGGGATTTGAACTCTGGTGGTTTGGTTCAGTAGTGCAAAGTATTACCAATGAACTAAAAGCTCCTTCTTGCTATTAATTAGCAAAACAAATATTTAACTTGAGCTCAGGCAAAAATATCCCTTTCTTTAAATTTTGAAAAATTTGCACAGAAATTTGTACAGGGAATTTAGGGTTGTTACATTCTACCCTCCTTAAAAAAATTTCGTCCTCGAAATTTGTAAAAGAAAAGTGTAACAGATTCAAGGAAAGTTTGGTGACTGAAGTGCTGATAGTGTATGAGTAACAACAAAGTGATGAAAGGGTTTTAAAATGTGAAAGAGTCTTCCTAGTGTTACCTTGGTCAACCGTCTTGGCTTCTATGGATGCTAAGGTGGAGGCTTGGCGTCTCGGCACATTTTTCTATGTATGCCGGTACATCGATGCCTGACTGGGTAGAGGTGGTCCATCTGGAGGTGGTGCTGGGAGTGTAGGACAAGTCGCGGGAGCCTGGATAGCTGGCCGCTGCGGGTAGTTGGTGTGTGTGTGAGCTGAGTTGTATCTGTATGGACAGGTCTCAATTCTGTGATTGGACGCGCCAGAAACTAGGCACATGCCTTTTGCGCGTCTACAGTCCTTCACCAAATGTCTATACCTATTGCAGTAGAAACAAAAACTTGGACTTGGCCGGTTAATTGTTTCTTTCTGTCTCTTGGGTTTAGAAGGTTATGTAATGTAGGCTCCTCTTACCATCTGGGTGGCAGAGCGCTTTATACCGGTTGCTTCTGCTTCTGATCGGTTCACTAATATAGCAGTCTACTGCTGCAGTCCAACCAGAAGGCTTCGGTTTTCCTCAAGCAGAACCGTTTGCTCGTTGAGTGGAGCAGGGACGGCAGGTGTGAGTGGTAGTGGAGGTGGAGTGTTGTTGAAGTTGGTGCTGGTGATGTTTTGGGAATCCATAGCCTTGAATGAAAAATTTAGGTTAGGACAGATTCAAAGTATATGATTCAAAGAATATGAAATGATAAGATTCAAGAAATGTGAATTGTAAAGAATGTTTTAGTTGCTGGTTCTTGTGTTATATTGCTTAGGTTGTTCACGCAGAACAGAACTGCATGGTAGTGTTCTATACAGCTCTAATCTGCATGGGCCACCAACAAAACCTGTCACGTCCCGCTTCCCGGTATACGGCGAAGGGGACGCGACGAGGCCGCTACGTATTTACTCCGAAGTAAATACGCTAAGCGTATCTAAGCAATATAAATAAAAATGCACAAGAGACAAAGAGAGTAGATATAACTGAACAACAATTTTATTTATTCACATTCTTTTTATACAATGCATGGAAAAGTAAATACATCTGGAAGAAAGCATGCCTAAACAATGGCATAACAGAAAAGAAAAGGTACTGAAGTAAAAGTGTACAATGAACTAAAGATCTGGGTCTTCAACGAAATGGTCCAATTTTTCAGCGCTGGGCTCGATCTCTGATGTGTCCAGGTCACCTGATGACATTCACAGAAGAAAGAAGAGAATGCCGTCAGCGAACAGATCGCTTGGTAAGTCCCAAAGATAAGGGAGAAATAGAATAGACAGAAAGAGAAGGTAGTTTTTAAAGTTGTATTATATTGTTATAATGTAGTGTTAACGTTGTTGTTTGTAGCTTGGTACAGAAGGATGCTAGTGTATACGAGAAGAGTCTCTATATGTTAGAGACCAGGGCAAACTGAAAGTACAAGGCTCCGTCGATAATACCACGGAACAATGGCATGGATGTAATTACGTCTTATGGTTGCTGTCTCGTACCACTTCTAACACCTTCCGTACCAATCTACCCCTTAAACCCCGAGATGTCTTGTTTGTATAGTTGTATTGTATTGTCTTGTATTGTAAACTGTATAGATTGTATAATTGGACGACTTACCGAAACCGTGATATCAGTAAATGGATGTAACTGAAGAATCATGTAAATGGATGTAACTGGATAATCATGTAAATGGAAGTATATCTATGGTTCGGTTTAGTCAAGTTGTATAGATTGATAGATTGAATATATGGATTCATGGATTCATGTTGAATTGTAGTATTGCAGATTGCAGATTGCAGATTGTAGATTGTAGATTGTACTTGAATCATATTCAAGTCAGTTTATTAAGAAGAGACTCAGTCTGAGTCAGAACAATTGGAAATGAAATTGAAGTCCTGATTGTTTTGATGTTATCGGTAACCGCTGCACATGGACGACAGGATTTGTGTCTTTTTCAAAGACGATTACCGTGTTGATAATACCGTTGTTAAGTTGTCTACCTTAAATGGGCAAGCACCCACTTCTCCGACTCCCCGAGGCTCAAGAGATTGGTCCCGCTTAAACCTATATTTACTAGGGTCCTTATTGTAATTTATAGAACTTAAGGGTTTTTTTTTGTAAAAATACTTTTGTATAATTTTCAAAATACACCCTAAGTATTTATTTATCGTCTTTAGAGTTATAATAAATGTAGATTTTATATTTGTGATATTTCTAGTGAAGATAACCTAATTTCATGATATAAGGTATTTAATTGTAATATTGACCTTGTATGGATTTCATGGTATATTAATATAGAGTGATTCTTGAAAAGAGTTGGAATATTTATATTATTTCAAAATAGATATTTTAATATTACATATATACATAATTATATAAAAATAATTTTAATATATATTTTATATTTTTAAAAATCTCATTTTCTTAAGATGTCGTATTTTAAATCTCTCGAGACCGAATGCTCCTTGCGGAGGTCTGCATCTCGCACTACTAAGCCCAGGGATGTGCAATAATCCGCACCATCCCAGTCGGGTTCTCCAAAATGGGTTGTAGCGGCGCTTTGCAAAGATTTGTGTAAAACACTAATCTTTTAGAAAACGGTTTTAATAGTAATGGTATTTAATTGAAATGTTTCATTTTCCCGTATTCTATGTTCCCGAAAGGTATTGTGCTATGTTGCATATGAGTGTTGTGAGAAGGTAGGTCATTATCTCATAATCTAATTAAAGGTATAGCAAGTTTGTGATGTTTAAATGTCGAAAATGAAACTATATAGTATTTTAATGAAAAAGTACGGTAAAATGGAAATAACAATTTCTTTTGATATGGAACTTGTTCAATATGATTAGTTATTGTTTAATAGTCAACATGTAATGGTTTAACAAGATTGTGTCAAAGGAAAAGTGAGATTTTAGGAAGAACCGAATCGGAAATTGGATTTGTTCCGATTCCGTCGGCTTTTAGAATTTCGTATTTTCAGAAAGAGTAGAGAAGGGGGAAGGTGGGATTTACGGGTTTAGCTCAAAGAGGAGAGGGAGAGGGAGTGGACGTAGTTTTCAGTGCGTCGTTTCGTCGCCGGTAACTCCTAGGGTTGTCGCCGGTAACTCCTAGGGTTGTTGGCCTCTTTGTTCACTTCAAATACACTAGGGTTTCTAGGAATTTCTTGAGAGTTTGCTCAGAATTTTGGTGTGAGGGGGTTGTGTTTAGGGGTTGTATTTATAGGGTTAGGCTAGTGTTAGGGTAGATGAAAAGTTAAAATGAAAAAAATATGATAAATTGTATTAAAATGTAATAAAAATAGAGTAAATAGGGTATTAAACAGTCTCTGTTACTGGTCTAAAGTTTTAAAGTATGTAGGTGTACAGGGGAGGCCAAAAGACACATCTTCCATGTTGATGACTCGGCGGTCCGGCCGAGTCAGGTGGTCGGAGCACTCCTCATCGGTTCATTAAGCCTCTGGTACTGTTACTTTTCAGGGTGTAGTGGGTTTTTTTTGTGAGATATGCACTTGTAAACTCTTGGTATTCTAAAAATTCAAAATAAAATAATATTAAAAATAATGTAGGGTATGGGATTTGAACTCTGGTGGTTTGGTTCAGCAGTGCAAAGTATTACCAATGAGCTACAAGCTCCTTCTTTCTATTAATTAGCAAAACAAATATTTAACTTGAGCTCAGGAAAAAGTATCCCTTTCTTTAAATTTTGAAAAATTTACACAGAAAGTTGTACAGGGAATTTAGGGTTGTTACATTCTACCCTCCTTAAAAAAATTTCGTCTTCGAAATTTTTAAAAGGAAAGTGTAACAGATTCAAGGAAAGTTTGGTGACTGAAGTGCTGATATTGTATGAGTAACAAAAAAGTGATGAAAGGGTTTTAAAATGTGAAAGAGTCTTACTAGTGTTACCTTGGTCAACTGTCTTGGCTTCTATGGCTGCTAAGGTGGAGGCTTGGCGTCACGGTACATTTTTCTGTGTATGCCGGTACATCGATGCCTGACTGGGTAGAGGTGGTCCATATGGAGGTGGTGCTGGGAGTGTAGGACGAGTTGCAGGAGCCTGGATAGCTGGCCGCTGCGGGTAGTTGGTGGGTGTGTGAGCTGAGTTGTATCTGTATGGACAGGTCTCAATTCTGTGATTGGATGCGCCAGAAACTAGGCACAGGCCTTTTGCGCGCCTACAGTCCTTCACCAAATGTCTATACCTATTGCAGTAGAAACAAAAACTTGGACTTGGCCGGTTAATTGTTTCTTTCTGTCTCTTGGGTTCAGAAGGTTATGTAATGTAGGCTCCTCTTTCCATCTGGGTGGCAGATCGCTTTATACCGGTTGCTTCTGCTTCTGATCGGTTCACTAATATAGCAGTCTGCTGCTGCAGTCCAACCAGGAGGCTTCGGATTTCCTCAAGCAGAACCGTTTGCTCGTTGAGTGGAGCAGGGACGGCAGGTGTGAGTGGTAGTGGAGGTGGAGTGTTGTTGAAGTTGGTGCTGGTGTTGTTTTGGGAATCCATAACCTTGAATGAAAAATTTAGGTTAGGACAGATTCAAAGTATATAATTCAAAAAATATGAAATGATAAGATTCAAGAAATGTGAATTGTAAAGAATGTTTTAGTTGCTGGTTCTTGTGTTATATTGCTTAGGTTGTTCACGCAGAACAGAACTGCATGGTAGTGTTCCATACAGCTCTGATCTGCATGGGCCACCAACAAAACCTGTCACGCCCGGCTTCCCAGTATATGGCGAAGGGGACGCGATGAGGCCGCTACGTATTTACTCTGAAGTAAATACGCTAAGCGTATCTAAGCAATATAAATAAAAATGCACAAGAGACAAAGACAATAGATATAACTGAACAACAACTTTATTTACTCACATTCTTTTTATACAATGCATGGAAAAGTAAATACATCTGGAAGAAAGCAATGCCTAAACAATGGCATAACAGAAAAGAAAAGGTACTGAAATAAAAGTGTACAATGAACTAAAGATCTGGGTCTTCAACGAAATGGTCCAAGTTTTCAGCGCTGGGCTCGATCTCTGACGTGTCCAGGTCACTTGATGACATTCACAGAAGAAAGAAGAAAATGCCGTCAGCGAACAGATCGCTCGGTAAGTCCCAAAGATAAGGGAGAAATAGAATAGACAGAAAGAGACGGTAGTTTTTAAAGTTGTATTATATTGTTATAATATGGCGTTAACGCTGTTGTTTGTAGCTTGGTACAGAAGGATGCCAGTGTATACGAGAAGAGTCTCTATATGCTAGAGACTAGGGCAAACTGAAAGTACAAGGCTCCGTCGATAATACCACGGAACAATGGCATGGATGTAATTACGTCTTATGGTTGCTGTCTCGTGCGACTTCTAACACCTTCCGTACCAATCTACCCCTTAAACTCTGAGATGTCTTGTTTGTTTAGTTGTATTGTATTGTAAACTGTATAGATTGTATAATTGGACGACTTACCGAAACCATGATATCAGTAAATGGATGTAACTGAAGAATCATGTAAATGGATTTAACTGGATAATTATGTAAATGGAAGTATTTTTATGGTTCGGTTTAGTCAAGTTGTATAGATTGGTAGATTGAATATATGGATTCATGGATTCATGTTGAATTGTAGTATTGCAGATTGCAGATTGTAGATTGTATTTGAATCATATTCAAGTCATTTTATTACGAAGAGACTCAGTCTGAGTCAGAACAATTTGAAATGAAATTGAAATCCTGATTGTTTTGATGTTATCGGTAACCGCTTCATATGGACGACAGGATTTGTGTCTTTTTCAAAGACGATTACCGTGTTGATAACACCGTTGTTAAGTTGTCTACCTTAAATGGGCAAGCACCCACTTCTCCGGCTCCCCGAGGCTCAAGAGATTGGTCCCGCTTAAACCTATATTTACTAGGGTCCTTATTGTAATTTATAGAACTTAAGTGTTTTTTTTGTAAAAATACTTTTGTATAATTTTCAAAATACACCTCAAGTATTTATTTATCGTTTTTAGAGTTGTAATAAATGTAGATTTTATATTTGTGATATTTCTATTGAAGATAACCTAATTTCATGATATAAGGTATTTAAGTGTAATATTGACCTTGTATGGATTTCATGGTATA
Source organism: Agapanthus africanus (assembly GCA_030015575.1). Lineage (NCBI taxonomy): Eukaryota > Viridiplantae > Streptophyta > Magnoliopsida > Asparagales > Amaryllidaceae > Agapanthus > Agapanthus africanus. Next base: position 41,804,262 of record JASDDO010000026.1, read on the forward strand.
TTAATGTAGAATGATTCTTGTGATTTTTGAAAAGAGTTGGAATATTTATATTATTTCAAAATAGATATTTTAATATTACATATATACATAATTATATAAAAATAATTTTAATGTATATTTTATATTTCTAAAAATCTCATTTTCTTAAGATGTCGTATTTTAAATCTCTCGAGACCGAATGCTCCTTGCGGAGGTCTGCATCTCGCACTACTAAGCCCAGGGATGTGCGATAATCCGCACCATCCCAGTCGGGTTCCCCAAAATGGGTTGTAGCGGCGCTTTGCAAAGATTTGTGTAAAACACTAATCTTTAAGAAAACGGTTTTAATAGTAATGGTATTTATTTGAAATGTTTCGTTTTCCCGTGTTCTATATTCCCGAAAGGTATTGTGCTATGTTGCATATGAGTGTTGTGAGGAGATAGGTCATTACCTCGTGATCTAATTAAAGGTATAGGAAGTTTGTGATGTTTAAATGTCGAAAATGAAAATATATGGTATTTTAATGAAAAAGTACGGTAAAATGGAAATAGCAATTTCTTTTGATATGGAACTTATTCAATATGATTAGTTAGTGTTTAATAGTCAACATGTAATGGTTTAACAAGTTTATATTAAAGGGAAAGTGAGATTTTAGGAAGAACCGAATCGAAAATCGGATTTGTTCCGATTCCATCGGGTTTTAGAATTTCGTATTTTCAGAATGAGCAAAGAAGGGGGAAGGTGGGACTTACGGGTTTAGCTCAAAGAGGAGAGGGAGAGGGAGTGTACATAGTTTCCGGTGTGCCGTTTCGTCCCCAGGATCTCCTAGGGTTGTCGCCGGAAAATTCGCCGGAGCTTCGCCTCTTTGTTCACTTCAAATACACATTAGGGTTTCTAGGAATTTCTTGAGAGTTTGCTCAGAATTTTGGTGTGAGGGGGTAGTATTTCGGGGTTGTATTTATAGGGTTAGGCTAGGGTTAGGGTAGATGAAAAGTTAAAATGAAAAAAATATGATAAATTGTATTAAAATGTAATAAAAATAGAGTAAATAGGGTATTAAACAGTCTCAGTTACTGGTCTAAAGTTTTAAAGTATGTAGGTGTACAGGGGAGGCCAAAAGACACATCTTCCATGTTGATGACTCGGCGGTCCGGCCGAGTCCGGCCGGCGGAGGCGGGCAGAGTCGGCTAGTCCGCCGGCCGAGTCGGCCGAGTCCGGCCAAGTCAGGTGGTCAGAGCACTCCTCGTCGGTTCATTAGGCCCCTGGTACTGTTACTTTTCTGGGTGTAGTGGGGGGTTTTTGTGAGATATGCACGTGTAAACTCTTGGTATTCTAAAAATTCAAAATAAAATAATATTAAAAATAATGTGGGGTATGGAATTTGAACTCTAGTGGCTTTGTTCAGTAGTGCAAGGTATTACTAATGAGCTACAAGCTCCTTCTTGCTATTAATTAGCAAAAAAATTTTTTAACTTGTGCTCAGGCAAAAGTACCCCTTTCTTTAAATTTTGAAAAATTTGAACAGAAAGTTGTACAGGGAATTTAGGGTTGTTACAAGTCTTGTACGGTTCCCACTGTGCTTTGATTTCCTCCCCACCACGCTCAAAGGAGACGTGCAAACAGGTGGATTTTAGGTACAGTCTTGAGTCGCATGGAGGCAATGAGTGATAGGAGGGGTTTCTTCTCTCCCGCTATTGAAGGTTGATGTTGCGCTATGCTTAATTGGCTATAACTGGAAGTCCCTAGTCAATGCTGCTTATGAGATTTACTGATAAGTGTTATCAGTAGTTTCTCAACCTGTTATAGACCAGACATCGGCATGACTTATCACGTTACCGAGGTCTGACGTTTACCACCCCTAGACATGATATACAACATATCAGACGAAGAGACCGGACTGTACGGTAGTGTTACTGATAGGCTTCATGGAGACTATGGACAAGCTTGCTTGTTGATCATCATATCGCTCAATACCTGGGTATCCGTTACGTCCAGCTAGTACCGCTGACGGCTTGCTGGAGATTGATGTGATCATCACCTACTGCTGGCGTATTGACGAGTTTTAGAGTCACACACAGAAGTTCCCTGGTTCAAGCGAAACGAAGTAGGACACATATGTGATATGTGTGTGGGCCTGATTAAATACGTGTATATGATACCGTATTGTAATCTGACAGTTATTTGTTATCGGTTCGGTTATATGTGATATACTAGATTTTCGAATCAAGTGTTGATTTGATAATGTGATATAAAGATAAATGATATTAGTCGGTCATATGTGATATAATCGGATTATTAAATCAAGTGTTGATTTAATAATGTGATATACATTATATGTTATATAATTACATCTTAACTAATATCATTAGCTCACTAATTATTCTTCATAATATATATATATATATATATATATATATATATATATATATAATGAAACATGACATGATTTCTATTTTTGAAAAAATAGAAAAGAGGTGGAAAATGATAGCATGGTTGCAAGCATGGGCTTTATTCATTGTTTATTCATCTTGACTCACTATTCAAGCATGGTTGCAATTTTATATTGCAAATTTCCATATTTTAATGAGTGGGGGTCAAGGGTTGCCATTCATTCTAACTTCATTCTCAACACTTAGCCATTTTCTTGAGTTTCTCCCATTTGCTCTCTAGCTTCTTCATCTTCCTTATTGCCATGGTTCAAGCTTCAACCCTCACATATGATGTGAACCATGAAGCTTGAATACAAACTTGTGAGCTGTAAACATCCCTTACTTCATCATCCTACACTTGACTAGTGATCGAGTGTAGCGTGTTTACTACGCTAAAGAGTTTAGTGTAGAGCTAGCTTGAGTTGGAGGGACGTCGCATGGATCATCTTCGGCACGAACGTCATCGGAGGAAGTTCGTCCAAAGCATCAATTGGAGCCTTGTGGAGTCGCGGGACTACTACACGGAGCATGTCATCAGAGAAAGTCCATCCAAAGCCTCAAGTGGAGCCTTGTGGAGTCGCGGGACTACTACACGGAGCATGTGAAGTGAAGGACTCGATCTACGAATCCATCTTTCATTTCTTCTAGCTTAACTTAAAACCCTAATATTCTAGCAATGATCTTGTATAGTCTAACTTAGCACCTAATAAAAATCAGAATTGGCATGCTTGATGCTACTAAAACCTCATGGTGGTGCTAGGGTCGACTTTCATGGTATCAGAGCCAAGCTAGAACATTATGGAAGCTTGTAGCGACGTTAGAAATCCGCCGTTTCTGTCGCGTAAAAACCGCTGATAAAAACAGTTTCCAAAATGATGTTTTGAGTAGTTTGCACACCCCGCGGGCTCACGATTTGAACCAAGAAGCCACGGGGTGGAGCGTGCGCACCCCGGGGACACCTCGGGGGGGGGGGGGGGGGCGACCAGAGGCCGGACCTACACCCCAAGACTACCATAAGGTGGCCTTAGGTGTAGGTAACTCGAGAGCACCCCAACTGGGTGCTCTCGGGTCTGCCTTCCCCTAGGGGCTACCTCGAGGTGGCCCCCGGGGGTGGGTACCCCCCGAGGCCCTCCATTTGATAGTTAATTTGGGATCTTCGCCTTCGCGAAGATTCGGGCGGGTTTCGAGTTCGTTTCGACTCCCGGATTGGCTTAAAACGATCGGTTTTGGAAATTTAGCTCACTGGATTTTTCAAAGTCTTGGAAAAATTGGTTTAGTTTGCTAATTGCGTGCAGAATTCTAATGTCCCGGTTACTTTACATGTTGTGTGATGCGTGATACAATTATTAGAATCCGGATTAATTAGTTTTGTGAAAACTAGTTAGTATATTGTAAACCCAGCCTTTTAGTATCAATTGATCGATTGCCACGAAGTTTTGATTCGGATCAAAACTCCGTCGCAATTGCGTATTGTACGCGATCACTAAGTCGGGAATCTTGTAAAATTATCCGACAACCAATTGAAAAGAGTTTTAAATTTGATACTAAAATGCAAGTTTTATACGTTAGGCATGAAATCTGGAATATGCGATATTCCGGGTTAATGATGTCTAAGGATATTGCGTATTCTAATTATTGTAGTTTTCTGTTTTCTTTTCTGCGATCGTAAGTGTAATATGTGGGGTATTCCGATCTCGTTGCTATATATCAACAAGTTTTAGGGATACGCATATTTGCTTACGTTGATGATATGTGATATCGTGTGTTGCTGTTGATATGATTTATTGGATCGTCGTGAAAGAATAGCCGGGGGGTTCTATGTGAGATGAGAGTTTTTATTTTCATTCATGTAAAATCTGTATGTAATATTCTTTTATTGGGGCACTTCCGGATTGAGGATGATATCACCATTGTTGTATATTATTTACTTTTCCGCATTAGGATAGACCCAAGACGAGGAGCACAAGTAACCGAGTTCTAGAGTCCAGTGGGAGACCATCTCAGAGAGTTGAGACCGGGTCTCCTAACTCTAGAATTGGTAGGGTTACTTGCCGCTCTCGTAGGGGTTTATGGGATGTGGGTTTGGCTATTCATCACGACCGTGGAATCCGTGTTTTATATTACTGGCTAAATTTAAAACACGGACATCCTAGTATATCCAATATTTCATATATTGCTTCTGCTGCTTGATTCTGTGATGTTGATCATATAACTGCGTGAGATGAATGTACTATTATATATATGATATATAATAAACGTTGCTTATGTTTTGCACCCGCGCTAGTCCAGCCCCCGCTCTGCCGGTAGTTAAGTAACATAACGGTGCATGACGGGACCCCGTGGTGAATGCGGATGGCATAAGCGTACGTTCTATTTTCGTTTCATTTTTCTGTAATGTTTAGGAAACATTAATTGATGGGACTTCGTTAATGAGATTAATGAAAAGAAAGAAACCAAAAGATGTTGTAGAATCAAATTTTCAAAAAGAGTAGCTCTAGTTTTTTCTTTGCATAGTGGTATTCCTTGATGAATATCCATCACCTCATTCGATGAGGAAAGAGCCGAGATCCCTTCACCGGGAGTGACCTCTTTAGCGAAACTAGCAAATTCTACAACCCACTCGGTTTTGTCTTTTGACTGCTTCTCTAGTTCTTACTTTGCATAGTGGTATTCCTGAATATTCTGCACCTCATTCGATGAGGAAAGAGCCGAGATCCCTTCACCGGGAGTGACCTCGTTAGCGAAACTAGCAAAAGCGTCAAAAACTCTCTTTTTCAAAATCACTAGTTTCTACAACGATATCAAGTTCATTACGTTAAAGGTTTTCTTGAAAACTATTCGTAGCCTTCCGTCATTTTAGGAAGTAGAGTACTTAGTATTCGTGCTACGTTTGTTGACCATAGTTAAGGCGTAGTGTACGGTAGCTAAGTGATGCCTTCCTATAAAGCATATGATGCGATTGGTTAGGAAATTCGTACGGCTTTGTTGACCATAGTTAAGGGTCGTATGGGTGGGTTTAATTCAATCAAGAAATGAATGGGTAAAACTTGACTAGCACTTATGATTTGTTGACCATAGTTAAGGTCATAAGATGCTAGGGGTAAAAACAGATATTGGGAATTTCAAGTGTTGAAATTTGCAATGAGATTGCATACCTTCTATACGATAGTTGGATCCCGATACCCACTGCGAGTAAAATTTTCTCCTGGGAGAATTTTGCACTTTACAATTAGCTAATCTAGTAGGTGTCTAGAAAGGTTTTAACGGGGTTATGCCTCTAGGGAAACGAGGTTTATTTAATTAGATCCGTGCGAAAGCACGGGTAACTTCCCTCGGAGTACCGATACCTGCCTGGCTGAACGATTGGCAAACCTGTAGAGTGTAATTAATCCCGGCTAATCTTACCTTTTAGGGTTTGAAGGAAGATTTGATAAAAACAGTGGGAGCCAGGCTGATTAGATAAAATAACCAATCTAATTTGCCAAGAGCGCATGCAAAGTGATTATCCTTCTCTCTCTCTTGGTAGCGACCAATGAAATGCCTTAATCAAGATAATAATATGGATGTATTGACCGAACCTACTTATTATACTGGACTACGTTCCGCTCTATCTTATGATTGTCATAAGTTTGAGTAAGGAATAAAGGAATACACGGATTCCCAACCCAAACGAAGAATTTGCATGTTGATGCATCGTCTTCGGGTGTGTTCGTAACCAAGAACTGTTTCTCAGTTACCTCTACGTCCTCGGTATTGGATACCGGATCAGGATCTCACACATGTAATTTGTTACATGGGCTATCGAAAGGTGGAGAACTGGGAAAGGGTGATATGTCTCTAGTAGTAGAGATGGTGCAATTGTTACAGCCAAAACAGTTGGAAAATATGACCTTGTGTTACCAACTGGTAATACAATGATTCTAAGCGACTGTTATTTCATACCAATAATATTGTGAATATTTTCCTAAATCAAGTGTTGATTGGGTAAGGTATGTTGTATAACAGTGTACACGTTCTGAATCAAACTACAGTTCGAAACGTACAGAACACACACAAGAGGAACAATTCAGAAATGAATGATGTCTTCTTGAGGCATTGTAGATTAGGTCATATCGATACGACAAGACTAGCTGAAGTTCCATAAGGATGCATATTTGAATCCGTTCGAATTTATATGTTATGAAACTTGCCAGTCATGTCTCAAAGACTAGATGACCAAATCTCCTTTTACTGGAAACGGAGAAAGAGCTGCTGAACTCTTGGACAGATACATAGTGATGTATGCGGTCCTATGTCTGTTACCTCATAAAATACAAAGGAAAAAGCCCAATGGGGCATCACGTGCCCACACGTGATCGGGGGTCACGTGCCGACACGTGATGGCTTCCTGAGGACTCTGAAATAATAAGAATTGAATCCTAATCAAATGGGGTCACGTGTCCACACGTGATGGGACTTTAAATCCACTGAAAGGAATTAAAAGATATAATAAAACAGCAAGAAAAACCCCTCAATGGGGTATCACATGCCCACACGTGACCAGGGGTCACGTGCCAACAGGTGATGAGTTCCCGAATTCTTTAAAATAATAAAATCAAATTCTAAATCGAATGCTTAATCAGTAGGTCACGTGCCACCACGTGATAGGGTCTTAAAACTCTCTGAGTTAATGGAAAGAAAACCCTAAATGGGGCATCACGTGTCCAAACGTGATAGGGGGGTCACGTGCCCACACGTGATAGGGAGGTCACGTGCTAACACGTGATAGGCTCTTAATCCCTCTGAAACAATAGAATTAAATTCTAATTCGAATGCTTTAACAAATGGGGTCACGTGCCAACACATGATAAACTCCTAAACCATCTGAACTAATAGAATTAAATTCTAATTAAGAGGGAAATCAAAAACCCTAATATTTCTTTAGATCTTTCTAAAAAAAGGATTGCGCTCTGTAAAGAGGAGCACCGTTGGATTAAAAATCCAATGGTGATTAAAATCACCAATTTATAGAAAGATTCTATACAAGGAAATATTTTCCTGAAATCTGCCAGGAACAACAAATAAAATATCTTTTGGATTAAAAATCCAATGGTGAATAAAATTCATCGAGTGATCTAAAAGATCATGTTGGTTACAAAATCAATCAAAATCTTTCAATGAAAGATTGCCTAAACAAACTGATTCTTTTCTTTCTCCTATAAATAGGAGCCAAGGGGGAAGAAGAAGAGAAGATACAACAACAGAGAGAGAATACAAAAGATAAGAGAATTTAATTCTCCAGAGAGAAAAGAAGATTTCTTCAGAAAAGAAAGAAACCCTAGGTAAGAGAGGGAAAGAGATCGTCCTATAAACTCCCACAAAATAAAAAGAGAATTTAATTCTCAAACTAAGAGTTTAACTCTTCTGAATAAGAACTTAGTTCTTCCTTTGGTTGATGATCTGCAGAAGTAGATCTCCCCCTAAGTTGAGAATTTAATTCTCATCGGGGGGATTCTGCCATGCAGATCTAAAGCCTCAGGGAGGACTTAAGTTCAGAGAATTTTATTCTCCCACAAAGCATATAGGAATTTAATTCCTCCAACAAAGATAGGGTTTAACCCTTAATATAAGAACTTAGTTCTTCTTTATGGTAGTAGATCTGCAGAAGGAGATCTCCCTATAAGTTGAGAATTTAATTCTCATCGGGGAGATTCTGCCATGCAGATCCAAAATTTAGAGGGAGAATTGAGTTTAAAGAATTTAATTCTTTCGAAAATATAGGAATTTAATTTCTCTAAATAAGATTAGGGTTTAACCCTATAAAAGAATTTAATTCTTAAACAAGGGACTTATACTTTACATGCACAAAAAAAGATCAAGTACCCAACATGATCACGTGGCAACACGTGACCCTCCACTCAATGGTCAAAAAAGAATGAATGAGATGGGGTCACGTGCTCCCACGTGACCCTTGGATAAATCCTTCAAAATAAAGAGAACAAAGCCAAGTCAGAACAGATTTTGGGCGCTCTCATGTGTCCCCACGTGACCCCTAGCAAATCCTTTCAATATCTAGTGCATGGGTATCCATCACGTGCCCACACGTGATTGCCATGAAGATTAAGTGTTTAACAATTATTTGAATATTCTGAGAATAAAATAAAGGAAGCCTGGCCCAATCCTCAGGTGCCTCACGGGACCCCACGTGAGCGCTTCACTTTTAGTGTTTAACACTGTTTTGAGTGCATTACGTGGGAACATGTGATCGCCAAATATGTGCTAGTGTTTAACATTATATTCGAACCAGTCTTCCAGAGGCAAGACTTCCCTTTGACTGAACCTCAAATACACTCTTGTGTTCCAAAATTGGTCATCTCATATGACATTCAAAGCAAAACCCAAAGCCTTTCAATCAACTTTGGTTCAAGGATACATCTCTTCACACCTCTGATACATGTCGTTGTAATTCTTCAACGTCTTCAGAGAGGTGATGGGTCCCAATGACCAATAACTATCTGGTGCATTTCCAAACCTATGTTTGCATCTGAACTTGGACCGCAGTGTCCCTAAACTAAACAATAGAGCCCTGATGCTCTTTTGTTGGATCTAAATGATCCTGTTAAGTAGATCTTAGTCTAAAAATTAGACTAACATATCCTTAACAAACATTTAAGTTGATCTTAATCTCAAAACGAGATTAACGATCCTTAAATCAATCCAATTACAGATCTCCCAACCAAAATTGGTTCAAGGGTACATCTCCTCACTCCTCTGATATCTGTCGTTGTAATCCTTCAACGTCTTCAGAGAGGTGACGGGTCCCGACAACTAAACACTTTATGGACTGTGGGGTCCTTAAGCCCATGGACTATGATGTCCTTAACCTCTAACTGTGGGGTCTTTAAGCCCATGGACTATGATGTCCTTAACCTCGGACTGTGGGGTCCTTAAGCCCATGACCGAGATGTCCTTAAACTAACATTGGACCGTAATGTCCTTAAAGTAACAATGGACCGCAAAGTTCCTAAACTAAAACAATAGATCCAAAATGCTCTTTTGTTGGATCTAAATGATCCCGTTAAGTTGATCTTAGTCTAAAATTAGATTAAAGTATCCTTAACAAACGTTTAAGTCGATCTTAGTCTCAAATGAGACTAATGCATCCTTAAACCCAACCCAAACCCAAATCTAAGAAAATACGGATTTGGACTAATCCACACCCTACGGGCGACAACATAAATTAGTCTCCGTATACAATCCACGGGCAACAAAAAACAAAACAAACACCCACGACACGAAGTGACCATCTGGAGAAGGAGAAAGTGATTACCGCGATACGGTAGCGTTATTAACTGCAGGGGCTTGCGCCTGTGGGGAAGAGCGTCCCCACAATCAAAAACCCCTCAAACGAGGAGGAATCTGACGAAGTCTGCTACATCGGCCGCATCTGTCTAAACCTTCGATACACGGTGCCATAAATCAACTTGGCATCTTCGGAGAGGTGGAAGGATAGCACCAATTAGCATCTGCCCTCGAAATTCAGGCAAGACGAGCCTACGCGGTCGCGTCCCTGTGTTCGGCGGAGAACAGATTCTGGCACGCCCGGTGGGACCTTTTCCTCTTTCCACTCCACACTTTGTGTGTCGTGTTTCACGAACAAGTCACGGTTTGACATGGTTGCCTTTGGATATGAAGTAATAAGATTTGGTATCTTGATCCGTGCAGAAAAACAGAAGATCAATGGTTCAAACCGCACTAATTGCAACAACTCCCGTTCCGCCTCATCTGCAGGAGTAACCTACGGGCCCCAAGCGTCCTCCCTTTTCACAATGCCGGTGGAACAAGTGACCCAAGCCACCACTGGGCTATTCTTCGGGACCATGATCCCACCAACGAGCTTCAGCGTTCAGATGCCAACACAGGAAGCTGCGAAGAAGTCGGTTTTTGAACGGCTTGCAACCACCACGGCCCCTCTCAGCGAGTCGTCCAACTCCAATGGCTCAGTCTTCAACAGGCTGGGTCAAAGCTCAAGTGGGCTCGCAAAAAGGCTCTCAATACCAAAGAAGGACACATCAACTCCTGCTATAGTTGAGGCCATCCAAGCTGCTCTCCCTACTCGAAGGTCGGCTTTCGACAGGTTGACCATTCCCTCTCAGCGGACGTCTGTCTTCGACAGGCTAGCACCAATAACAGCCTCTCCTCAAAGCAGAGGCATGAGGAAGCTCGTCTAACAGTGGAGGTAATCCCGGCCGCACGTCATGCTCGACGCCGCCACTGGCGCCGAGTGAGGAAAGATGGGGGCAGTTCACCCTCTGGACTGACTCCGTCAGCTCCAACTGTGGAAGTTGATGCTGCTGTTCTAACTAGGAACAGCTTTGAACTATTTAACAGGGTGCGCAGGAATTCTCAAACCGCTGTGCTAAAAAAGGCTCCTCCGCCTGTTGAAAAGATCACAAAGGCGAAGTCGGAGCAGCCCCTTAGCGGCTGTTCTCCAAAATTTACAAGGTCTGGCGACAGGTCCAAGACTCCGTGATTGATCAAGATTACCCCCGCCGACAGGAAAAGATAAAGGTTCGGCAAGAGAAGGATCACCCTGTTAAGCCACAGAAGGTGTCATCTGTTTGGGTGCCCGCTGCAACGGCCCCCTCAACGTCACCGGTCCACAAAAAGAAAAGGCCGGAGAAAATCCCCGTGTCGGCGACAAATGTCAAGGGGAACTAAACGCCCTAAGTCTGGGGGCATGGTGGTGCATACCGTCTATATGGCATACGGAAAAGAGGATAGCCATATCTCCACAGGTCATCGACCGCTTAAGCGATCGGTGACTAAGGCTCAGGAGCAACAACAACAAAAGCTCAAAAATATGCTAACAGCTATGGCCGCACTCACTTGGCCAAAAGAATGCCTGGAGACATCGTCAGAACAGCGACATGAACAAGAAACCGATGCCGAGTTTCTCTGTAGAATCCTCGAGAAGAAGGACAAAGAGGCAGCGAAACAAGCTGCCAATATAAAACGAATTGCGCTTTTATTCCAAGACATGGTCGGGATGATGTTACAGCCGGATCCTCCAGCTGAAGGCCTTCCGATTATCCTCGAAGACGACCGAGGGGAGACGTCAAACCCCCTTCCTGCTTGTTCAGCAGCCAAGGAGGAGACCATCTCCAAAGCCGCCCTGGATAAGTATATAGCTCAACAGATACGAGCTCATCAGGCGAGCGAAGTGGCTAACCAAATCGTTAAAACTGGACGACCCTATCCGGGTTGGTACGACCAAATAAAGTACCCGCCGGGATATACGATCCCTAAATTCCATGTATATAAGGGGACGGGGAATCCACACCAGCACGTTGCTCAATTTAGGGCTTTGTGCGGCAACACCGGAGGTGACGACAAACTGCTGCTTTGCCAGTTTGTTGGCAGCTTGTCGGAGATAGCGTTTGAATGGTACTCCGAGCTCCCGAACGTTCTATTAAGACATTTGCAGAAATGGAGTTACTGTTCACACAAAGGTTCACGAGCGCTAGCGAGCGCACCCCAATCACAACATTAATTAACGCCAGAGTGAAGCCGGGCGAGACATGGGTGCAGTATGCAATCCTATGGCGGAACCTATGGTCAAAATGCGAACAGCGCATAGAAGAGGCTCCTGCAGTAGGCATGTTTGTTCAAAACAATATCGCGTGCTATATTCAGTGGGTACCCTCGATCCACAGGCGACCATATCCCAGTTCATGATGTTCTTCAAGCCGACCACTTTCCAGGCCTTGATCGACAAGCTGGCCCAAATGGACCATAGACCGCTCTCTTCAAAGACGGAGCTTCGAAATGAAAAAGGTAAAGGGAAAGCAACCTTTGTCGCCAGCACTCAACCAAGTGGCCCGAAACCGGTTGTTCGCCAAAGCAACAAGTGGCAATCCCTTGATGAGAAGTTGAGACGTCCCTACTCATTCCCCCGAGATAAAACAGGGAGACTGTTCGAACTAGCAGTGCGCAACGGGCTCATCGCTCTACCGGAGTCGAGACACCCACTACAACCGAACGATGTCAATGATTCTAATTACTGCCCTACCACCGAGTATTGGGCCATCCGATTGAAGACTGTTATGTTTTCAAAAATTGGGTTGAGGAACAGTATCAACAGGGCAAGTTCACGCTATCTGAAAATTGGAAGGTAAACCCGTCACGATAGCACACTCCTAAAAAGATGGACATGCCGGGGGCATCATGCTCATTCATAGAGGAAGCTCAATGGGAAGTCGTTCTTTCGGAAAAAACGAAAAGAATACTGAAGGATTTTCAAGCATGTCCGGCGATTAGGTGGAAAAGCCTGCAAGAGCCGGAGATCATCAATGGGATGCTGAAACCACGCCGAACATCGGGAGTTAGTAGCAATGGGCGAAACACCCAGGCCCAGCCATCAAAGTCTTCGAAGAAAAAGAAGAAGACTAAAAAGCTCGCGCAGTCTGACGACAAGCGCATTGATATGCAAAAGCATATTGATGCGCTGGAGGAATACAACCAGAAGGCGCGAACCCCAGTCACGTTTCAAGAGTTTCTCAATCACATCCTTGAAAGTGAAGATAATGACAATGATGAGGGAGACGACTCGTCAGAGGAACCCGAAGATTATGTGGCAAGTTGCCACAGGATCTCTCATTCGTCGCTAAGTAATAAAGAAGCTCACTCGGCGTTAGAAGATAACATAGAGGAGCTGGGGGCAGGAGCAGTGCCAAAATTTTTGGATTATGTGACAAGGTCTACCAAGGGGAAATCTACTTGTTCATCCGGCGAAACTTTGCCTCAAAACTACTATGGACCGAAAAGTCCGTAAACTAGAAATTTGCCTCAAATATGGCAACAATGGACCGAAATGTCCTAAAACTAACTACTGAACGAGACGTCTATAAACTACTACGGACCGCAGCATCCCAAGGATGACAAAAAAAACGGTACGTCCATAAACAAAATGGGCACGGATGAAAACCCGAAAGGGCTCTGTGAGTAAAAATAGCAGGACTACTGGCGAGTTTGTGAAAACCCGAAAGGGCGCACTCTCGTTAAAAGACACTGGCAAGGTCCTCTCGACCCTGTAAGGAGAAAATACCTGCGTGAGATCCTTACGACTCACAAGGGAGCAACACACTTAGAAATCCTCACAATTCCTAAGGAGAAAACACACTTACGAGATCCTCACGACTCGTAAGGAGAATTCCCCTTTGAGACCCTGTAACACTCCAATTTTGTATACCAAAAATTTGCTTTAAATATATTGTATACTTGGAGTATTGATGTTGCTGGAAACAATTTAAGTATTTAATTCCTTACAATAATTACAAGAAGGAGCTTGTAGCTCATTGGTAATACCTTGCACTGCTGAACCAAGCCACCAGAGTTCGAATCCCATGCCCCACATATTTTTTATATCATTTTGTTTTAATTTTTTTTTAGAAGTCAAACGGTCAAACAGCCATAACTCATAATTTATTGCGAATTATAAAAAATAAACTGCACCAAAACCTCCCCCAGAACAAACCCCACCCGAAGGCACCTGACTCGGCCGACGACTCGGTCGAATCGGCCGGCGCCGCCGGCCGGACTCGGCCGGTCGGCCGAGTCGTCAACATGAAAAAGTTTCGTGTTGACTTGGTAAACCCCTCTGTATACTTTAATTTTTCGGTACTGTTACCAATTTTCCATTAATCCTCTTTTAAGACCAAAATTAATGAATTTTTAATGATTTTTACATTTTTTAAAAATATTTTTTAATCCAAACCCTAACCCTAGCCTAGCCCTATATAAAGACCCCTACCCTCTACCATTTCACCTCACAACTCTAAGTCCACTCTCCCAAATTCTCGAGAACTCGGTACGAAGAGCGAGAAGCGAAGCGCTGCCGAAATCGACGATGGATTCCGGCGACCGGATCAGAACCTTCGCGACGTTTTCGACAAATCGACAACCACCACATCCCTTGGCTTCCTTAGCTTGTCCAAACCGTAAGTCCCATCCCTTCTATCTCTCTTTTCTATACATGTAAAAATACGACTTTTTTGGAACCCGACGGAAATCGGACAAACTGATTTCCGATTCGGTTTTTCTATAAATTTCCACTTATCACCTAATACATAATATCTACCCATACTCATGTTGACTATTAATCACCCATAAACCAATTTAATCAAACTTTTTCACATGAAATGATAACTTCTTTGCAAAACCGTATTTCTTTTCATAAAAATACCATGAAGTTTATTTTTCTTAGTTTAATTAATTCCCTCACTCCTAAATAGGTTTATCATGACCACTAAACTTGTAGAACCCAATTTGAATGAAATTTCACACATGAAATGATAACGTTTTCGAATACCGTATTCTTGCGCTATAATACCTTTAAATTTAACATAATATGTTTAACCTCTAAACTTCACCAAAACTTAAAATAAGTCACGAGGTAACGACCTACCTCTACACACACTCAATATAACCCTAATTGATAAATATCAAAACACAGAATACGAAATTACAGGACTTTTCACTAAAATACCCTAATCTTTATAATCTTTATTGAAAGCTTTAAGTTGTAAAGTTTCTAAATAAAATCTTTTAATAAAATGAAAACACGATTGGTCATGGACATCGATCGTTTATCTAAACTTTCTTGTGGTGTCTAGGCAAGTGTGTCTAGGCTAGTGGTTTTTAATTAGGTCCACGACTGTGGTTCCTTCCCACTTACCTGGCACTTATCTGGCCGCAATTGACGGTGAAGAGGCGATTTGAGGCTTCTAATGACTCATCGTTTAGACCTTAGAAATAGCCTAGTTGGCTTAGGAAAACCCTAACAAATAAAATACGGAAAACTATACTCTTTTGCAAATAAATACCCTATATTTATAAAACCGTTTTCCTAAATGAAAAGTATTTGTTAAACCTAAGCAAAACGCCGCTACAACCCACTTTTGGGGAACCTGTTAGGGATAGTACGGTTCATCGTGCACCCGCAGGCTAGTAGTGCGAGATTCAGACCTCCGCAAGGAGCATTCGGTCTCGAAAGGTTTAAAATACGGCATTTAAGAAAAATGTGATTTCTGGAAAATAAAATATTTATTTAAAATTATTCTTGTATTAATATACATTTAATTATCATTTATACGCCTATTTTATCATAATATAAAGATTCCACTTTTTCCTAAAAATTAAAAGATTGAAAGTTACATTAAAATACCATGAATTTCAGATAAAACAATTAATACATTTATTAGGATATATTCACTAGAATAACACAAATAAAATTCACATTCATTATAATGATAAAGACGAATAATAAATACTTGAGGTGTATTTTGAAAACTATACAAAAGTGCTTTTTACATAAAACCGCCTCAAGTTTTATAATTTACAATAAGGCCCCTAACAAAGATCGAACTTCAACTTACCCTCTTTTAGTCTGACTCGGGTTAGAGTCTGACTATTTCTGACTTGAATATGATTCAAGTCAATCTATATTCTTTTATTTTCCAATACAATTTGAATACATGAATCCCTGAATCTATTTAATAATATATTCATTTTGACTGAATCAAACCATGGATATTCATCCATTATCCTGATATTCCATTTACCTGATTATACAGTTATAACATGTTTACTGATATCATGGTTTTGGTCAGTCACCCAAGTTACATATTCCAATACTACAATACTGTTAAAACATTACGGGGTTTAAGGGGTAGATTGGTACGGAAGGTGTTAAAGGTGGCACGAGGTGGTCAGATTAAGACACCTAACCTGAATCCTATTGCTGTTGTACCGTGGCATAACGGTTCCTTGTACTTTCCTTTTGCCCTGGTCTCTAGCATATAGAGACCCCCCTCGTATACACTGGCATTCTTCTGTACCAAGCTACAAACAACAGCGTTACACAATGTTCCATAATATTCAACAATATAAAAGTTCAGAAAATACTGTTACTCTGTCATTCTCATTCTTCCTTATCTTTGGGACTTACCGAGCGACCTGTTCGCTAACGACATTCTATTTCTTTCTTCTTTGAATGTCGTCAGGTGCGTTGGACCAAGCTGAGATCGAGCCCACCGGTGAAGATTTGGAGCAGTTCCAGGAAGATCCAGAGCTCTAGATACGGTACCTTGTTCTTTCCAGTTTATTTAATTTTCTGTTATGCCACTGTTTAGGCATTGCTTTTCATTCCAGTTGTATTTTCTTTTCATGCATTGTACAAAGAATGTTATTAATAAAAGTTGCTGTTATTTCTATATTATTCGTCTCTTGTGATTTACTTTATATTGCTTAGTTACGCTTAGCGTATGTACTTCTGAGTATATACGTAGCGGGCCTCGTCGCGTCCACTTCGCCGTACACTGGGAAGCGGGGCGTGACAGGTTTTGTTGGTGGCCCATGCAGGTCAGAGCTGTATGAATCCCTGTCATGCAGTTCTGGTCTGCGTGAACAACCTAAGCAATATAACACAAGAACCAGCAACTAAAACATTCTTTACAATTCATGTTCCTTGAATCTTGCAAATTTCTATTCTCTGACTCTTATCATTTCATGTATTTGAATCTGTCCTAATCCAAATTTTTCTTCAGCATTATGGATTCCCCGAACAACACCAGCACCAACGTCAACAACACCCCACCAGCACTACCTCTCACACCAGCTGTTCCCGCACCACCCACTGAGCAAACGATGTTATTTGATGCGATCCGTAGTCTTTTCGAGGGAAAGCAACAACTTCTGAGTCGTCCTGAGACAGATGCACCGGGAATAAAGCAATTCATAGCTTTGCACCCAAAGCAATTTTCGGGTAAAGGAAGCCCTCTCGAAGCAGAAGAATGGGCACAAAGTATCGAAGACGATCTGGCAGCAGCTCAAGTGCCAGATAACTCTTGGGTCCGTGTAGCGAAGCTACAGCTCACGGATAATGCTCGCAATTGGTGGAAGGCGGAGGAAACCCGTCTAGCGCAGCCGATTGAATGGGAGACATTTCGCGAGAAGTTTGATGCGAAATATTTCCCTGTGACTGCCAGGTTCGCTATGGAGCAGCAGTTTATTCATCTACAGCAAGGATCAATGTGGGAGAAATCGGTAGATGAATACGATACTGAGTTCACTATGTTGAGCCGGTAAGATATGTCACAATAGTTCAATTTTTTTTAAAAATATCACATACTACACAGCTAACACAATCTTTAAACAGATTCGCGGAACACCTGATACCGACTGACGAGATCAGAGCCCGTCGTTTTCAGCAAGAGTTGGACACAGAGATCAAGGCTGCTCTAGCCACAGGAAAGTTTTTGACTCATAAGGAAGCCCTAGAAGCTGCCCGCAGTTATGAGGCGGTGATAAAAGAGAGGGGCAGACCTCAGTCTGCAGGAGTCAAGCGCCCTGCCAACCAGATGGCAGGTGGAGCCACGTCCAGACCATCTTTCGTGCCGAGGCGACCCGGAGTACCAACTCATCGTCCTAGCCCAGCCTTTTGTACATACTGCAAGAGAACTGGACATATGATGAAGGACTGCCGTCGAGCCAACCGCCTCTGCTTAGTCTGTGGTTCAGCCACTCATGATATTGGATCTTGTCCCCAAAGGCAGAACTCAGTTGCTGCACCCAGGCAAGCAAATACTTATCAGCAGCGACCAGCTCTTCAGGCACCTGCTCCCAGACTTGCACTGCCTGCATCACCTAGGGGACCACAAGCTGCACCACCCCCTCGACATTTCCATCAAGCTCAAAGGAACGTTCAGAGGAATGCTCCTCAGGCCAAGGGGAATGTGCCGAAGCTCCAAGCTTTCATGATGTCTGTAGAAGAAGCCGAGGCCACTGGCCAAGTCATTACTGGTAAACTTCCTTCTCAAACTTATCTTTTGGTCTTGTTTACCTACACACTTTCCCTATATCTAAAACCTATCCCATATACCTTAGGTACAATCCTAGTAGCTTCATTACCTGCACTTGCACTGTTTGATACTAGACATCCCACTGCTTTATGTCGCAACGGTTTGTCCGAACCCATGCGATTCCAGTCTCACTGCTTGTATCCAGCTGGAACGTCAGTTCCGGAAATGGTGTACTAAAGGCAACTATGGGATACAGCTTGTGTCCAGTCATCGTCTGCAGTCGAGAATTTTATGCCGACTTCAAGGTACTGGACATACCAAACTTCGATGTGGTTCTAGGAATGGACTGGCTTGGAACCTTTTATGCTACCATCGACTGTCGTCAAAGGAGAGTAGTATTTGAGATTCCAGATCATCCGGTCTTCTATTTCAAGAGTAGAGATCGTACACTGGAGCCAAGTAATTACAAAGCAAATCCAAGGGAAGCAGTAGTTGCAGCAGCTCAGGCAGAAGAAGAATCAAGACCGGAGGTAGTTCGAGAGTTCGATGATGTATTCCCTGACGATATATTAGGTTTGCCTCCCGATAGAGCTCTTGAATTCAGTATTGACTTAGTACCAGGAGCACAACCAGTGATCAAAGCACCTTATAGACTAAGTCCGGAAGGTTTGAAGGAAGTACGAACACAGTTGGACGAATTATTGGCGAAAGGATGGATTCGCCCCAGCACTTCAAGTTGGGGAGCACCTGTACTATTGGTGAAGAAGAAGGAAGGTTCATACAGAATGTGCATTAACTATTGAGCCTTGAACGAAGTCACAATAAAGAACAAGTATCCACTCCCGCGCATCGACGATTTATTCGATCAGCTAAGTGGATCTTGTGTCTTCTCTAAACTAGATCTTCGTTCAGGTTATCATCAAGTGAAGGTCAAGGAAGCTGATATTCACAAAACAGCTTTCAGAACTCACTATGGACATTACGAATTTTTAGTAATGCCATTTGGAGTGACCAATGCACCAGCAATCTTCATGAACCTTCTGAACCAAGTTTTCCGGGAATATTTAGACAGGTTCGTTGTCATATTCACCGACAACATCCTGGTATATTCTAAGAAACGAAAAGAGCATGCGAAGCACTTACGGATTGTCCTGGAAACTCTTCGACAACATAAGCTTTATACCAAATACAGCAAGTGCGAGTTTTGACTAAAACAAGTTGGTTTTCTTGGACACATCGTATCAGGAGAAGGGATTTTTGTGGATCCAGCAAAAGTTTCAGCAGTCAGCGAATGGCCTACACCAAAATCAGTGAAAGATATTCGGAGTTTCTTGGGCTTAGCTGGATATTACAGAAGATTCATTGAAGGCTTTTCGAAGATAGCAACACCCCTGACCAAGCTCACAAGAAAAGATGAAGAATTTGTGTGGTCAGAAGCATGCGAGCAAGCTTTCGTAGAACTCAAGTCAAGACTGACATCTGCACCTATTCTCGTCATACCGGATCAAACTGGAGGATTCGAAGTACATCGTGATGCATCCGGTAAGGGATTAGGATGTGTTCTATATCAGCACGGTAAGATTGTGGCTTATGCTTCAAGACAACTGAAGACTCATGAGCGTAATTATCCGACGCATGATCTGGAGTTGACAGCCGTTATTTTTGCTCTCAAGATTTGGCGCCACTACTTACTTGGTGAACGAGTGAACATCTACACAGATCATAAAAGTCTGAAGTACGTGTTTACTCAGAAGGAGTTGAATATGCGGCAGAGAAGATGGTTAGAACTTATGGCGGACTTTGACATCAACTTGCAATATCATCCAGGGAAGGTGAACGTTGTACCTGATGCTCTTAGTCGCCAACCACTAGCAATGAATCTCACCGCACAGTGGAAGTTTCAGCAGGACCTACATCAGATGGAGATTGAACTAGTCATGCCAGGTGATGTTTCAAATTTGATGAATCTACAAGTCCAATCAACTATTGTCAACCAGATCAAGTTAGTTCAAGCCAGCGATGCTAAGTTGCAAAAGATCAGAGAACAAGTGGAGAATGGACTCAGAACAGATTTCATCATCCATGAAGACGGATCTTTGAGATACTGCAGTAGATTGTGTGTACCAAAGGGTCCTGTTCGGGAAGAGTTAATGAAAGAAGCTCATAACTCTCCCTATTCAGTACATCCTGGAGGTACCAAAATGTACAAGGATCTACGTCAGAATTATTGGTGGCATGGTATGAAGCGTGAAGTAGCCAGGAGCGTCGCAAAATGTTTGGTGTGTCAGCAAGTAAAGGCTGAACATCACAGGACAGCTGGACTACTTCAACCGTTACCAATCCCAGAATGGAAGTGGCAGCACATCACGATGGACTTTGTAACTGCTCTTCCTCGCAGCATAAAGGGTAATGATGCGATTTGGGTCATTGTGGATCGACTCACAAAGTCGGCTCACTTCATCCCATTTCGAGTTGGCCAATCAACTGAGACATTAGCGAAGAAGTACATGGAGGTAATAATCTAATTTAAGATTTAAACTCTTCATACTGTACTATCTCTGATACCCATGAACTCATACAGGAAATTGTAAGACATCATGGAGTACCGGTCTGCATTGTCTCCGATCGTGACACCAGGTTCCGATCGCAACATTTGGCAGAGTCTGCATGCTAGCTTGGGAACAAGTCTGAACTTCAGCAGGGCTTATCATCCACAAACAGATGGTCGGTCGGAACGAACTATTCAGATCTTGGAGGATATGCTCAGAGTATGTATGCTCGACTTCAAGGGTTCGTGGGAAGATCACCTGCATCTTGTGGAGTTTGCGTACAACAACAGCTACCAAGCAAGTATAGGAATGGCACCTTTTGCAGCTTTATATGGAAGGAAGTGTCGATCGCCATTAAGTTGGGACGACATCGGAGATAGAGAACTCCTTGGACCAGAGATGATAGTAGCGACCGTTGATGTGGTTCGTACTATCAGGGAAAGAATGCGCATAGCCCAAGATAGACAGAAACACTGGGCTGATGCGAAGAGGCGACACTTGGAGTTCCAGCCAGGAGATCATGTATTCCTGAAAATCTCTCCGAACCGCGGAGTGATCCGATTTGGAAGACGGGGAAAGTTGAGTCCGAGATACATTGGACCGTTCGATATACTCGAATGAGTCGGTGAAGTGGCATATCGTTTAGCGCTTCCACCCTCATTGGAAGGAGTGCATAACGTGTTCCACATATCCCAACTCAGAAGGTATGTGAGTGACCCCAGCCTTGTACTTGATCATTCCGAGCTCACGATACAGCCCGATTTGTCTTGTGAGCAACAACCTGTGGAGATCCTGGACAGGAAAGTGAAGACACTTCGGAACAAAGAAGTTAATTTGGTCCGGGTAATGTGGAGGAAAGACACTCCAGGTGAATCCACGTGGGAAAGGGAGGATGAGATGCGTGCAAGATATCCGCACCTTTTTGTAAACTAGTCCTTAAATAAAAGTTGTAAATTTCGAGGACGAAATTTTTGTAAGGAGGGTAGATTGTAACAACTCCAATTTTGTATACCAAAAATTTGCTTTAAATATAGTGTATACTTGGAGTATTGATGTTGCTGGAAACAATTTAAGTATCTAATTCCTTACAATAATTACAAGAAGGAGCTTGTAGCTCATTGGTAATACCTTGCACTGCTGAACCAAGCCACCAGAGTTCGAATCCCATTCCCCACATATTTTTTATATCATTTTGTTTTAATTTTTTTTAGAAGTCAAACGGTCAAACAGCCATAACTCACAATTTATTGCGAATTATAAAAAATAAACTGCACCAAAACCTCCCCCAGAACAAACCCCACCCGACGGCACCTGACTCGTCCCTGACTCGGCCGAGTCGGCCGGCGACTCGGCCGAAGCTGCCGGCGCCGCCGGCCGTACTCGGCCGGTCGGCCGAGTCGTCAACATGAAAAAGTTTCGTGTTGACTTGGTAAACCCCCCTGTATACTTTAATTTTTCAGTACTGTTAACAATTTTCCATTAATCCTCTTTTAAGACCAAAATTAATGAATTTTTAATGATTTTTACATTTTTTAAAAATATTTTTTAATCCAAACCCTAACCCTAGCCTAGCCCTATATAAAGACCCCTACCCTCGAGAACTCGGTACGAAGAGCGAGAAGCGAAGCGCTGCCGAAATCACCGACAGATTCCGGCGACCGGATCAGAACCTTCGCGACGTTTTCGACAAATCGATAACCACCACATCCCTTAGCATCCTTAGCTTGTCCAAACCGTAAGTCCCATCCCTTCTATCTCTCTTTTCTATACATGTAAAAATACGACTTTTTTGGAACCCGACGGAAATCGGACAAACCGATTTCCGATTCGGGTTTTCTATAAATTTCCACTTGTCACCTAATACATATTATCTACCCATACTCATGTTGACTATTAATCACCCATAAACCAATTTAATCAAACTTTTTCACATGAAATAATAACTTCTTTGCAAAACCGTATTTCTTTTCATAAAAATATCATGAAGTTCATTTTTCTTAGTTTAATTAATTCCCACACTCCTAAATAGGTTTATCTTGACCACTAAATTTGTAGAACCCAATTTGAATGAAATTTCACACATGAAATGATAACGTTTTCGAATACCGTATTCTTGCGCTATAATACCTTTAAATTTAACATAACATGTTTAACCTCTAAACTTCACCAAAACTTAAAATAAGTCACGAGGTAACGACCTACCTCTACACACACTTAATATAACCCTAATTGATAAATATCAAAACACAGAATACGAAATTACAGGACTTTTCACTAAAATACCCTAATCTTTATAATCTTTATTGAAAGCTTTAAGTTGTAAAGTTTCTAATTAAATCTTTTAATAAAATGAAAACACGATTGGTCATGGACATCGATCGTTTATCTAAACTGTCTTGTGGTGTCTAGGCAAGTGTGTCTAGGCTAGTGGTTTTTAATTAGGCCCACGACTGTGGTTCCTTCCCACTTACCTGACACTTACCTGGCCGCAATTGACAGTGAAGAGGCGATTTGAGGCTTCTAATGACTCATCGTTTAGACCTTAGAAATAGGCTAGTTGGTTTAGGAAAACCCTAACAAATAAAATACGGAAAACTATACTCTTTTGCAAATAAATACCCTATATTTATAAAACTGTTTTCCTAAATGAAAAGTATTTGTTAAACCTAAGCAAAGCGCCGCTACAACCCACTTTTGGGGAACCTGTTAGGGATAGTACAGTTCATCGTGCACCCGCAGGCTAGTAGTGCGAGATTCAGACCTCCGCAAGGAGCATTCGGTCTCGAAAGGTTTAAAATACGGCATTTAAGAAAAATGTGATTTCTGGAAAATAAAATATTTATTTAAAATTATTCT
This sequence comes from Agapanthus africanus, assembly GCA_030015575.1. Taxonomy (NCBI): domain Eukaryota; kingdom Viridiplantae; phylum Streptophyta; class Magnoliopsida; order Asparagales; family Amaryllidaceae; genus Agapanthus; species Agapanthus africanus. Next base: position 41,827,915 of record JASDDO010000026.1, read on the forward strand.
TGTATTAATATACATTTAATTATCATTTATACGCCTATTTTATCATAATATAAATATTCCACTTTTTCCTAAAAATTAAAAGATTGAAAGTTACATTAAAATACCATGAATTTCAGATAAAACAATTAATACATTTATTAGGATATATTCACTAGAATAACACAAATAAAATTCATATTCATTATAATGATAAAGACGAATAATAAATACTTGAGGTGTATTTTGAAAACTATACAAAAGTACTTTTTACATAAAACCGCCTCAAGTTTTATAATTTACAATAAGGCCCCTAACAAAGATCGAACTTCAACTTACCTTCTTTTAGTCTGACTCGGGTTAGAGTCTGACTATTTCTGACTTGAATATGATTCAAGTCAATCTATATTCTTTTATTTTCCAATACAATTTGAATACATGAATCCCTGAATCTATTTAACAATATATTCATTTTGACTGAATCAAACCATGGATATTCATCCATTATCCTGATATTCCATTTACCTGATTATACAGTTATAACATGTTTACTGATATCATGGTTTTGGTCAGTCACCCAACTTACATATTCCAATACTATAATACTGTTAAAACATTACGGGGTTTAAGGGGTAGATTGGTACGGAAGGTGTTAAAAGTGGCACGAGGTGGTCAGATTAAGACACCTAACCTGAATCCTATTGCTGTTGTACCGTGGCATAACGGTTCCTTGTACTTTCCTTTTGCCCTGGTCTCTAGCATATAGAGACCCCCTCGTATACACTGGCATTCTTCTGTACCAAGCTACAAACAACAGCGTTACACAATGTTCCATAATATTCAACAATATAATAGTTCAGAAAATACTGTTACTCTGTCATTCTCATTCTTCCTTATCTTTGGGACTTACCGAGCGACCTGTTCGCTAACGACATTCTATTTCTTTCTTCTTTGAATGTCGTCAGGTGCGTTGGACCAAGCTGAGATCGAGCCCACCGGTGAAGATTTGGAGCAGTTACAGGAAGATCTAGAGCTCTAGATACGGTACCTTGTTCTTTCCCATTAGTAAAATAGGGGGTTGCCCCTACGGATGGCAATATCCGTAGGGGCAGATTTAACTTGGCCCTACGGATTAATCCGTAGGTCTAAAAGGTTGCCCCTACGGGCACAGACGTCCAAGAATAAAAATATTAATTCTTAATTTGGTGTTTGCCCCTACGGAGCCGCAAACAAAAGACCTACGGTTATATCCGTAGGGGCAAGTAAATATCGTTTTAAAATAAAGCTAGATCGATCGTCTACGCTCACTTTCTCTCTCTCTCTCAATCGCGGGCGAGAAAAAACCCCAAATCGCCACGCCGTCGTTGCCGCCGTCGCCACCGCCGGTTTCGTCGCCACCATCGTCGCCACCGCCGGTTTCGTCGCCAAATCGCCACCGTCGTCGCTCCAGCCCACCAGCAGCCGTTCAGGTATAAATCTCGAGGTAAATTAAAGCATTTTTGGATTATTTTGGGCTTAGGGTTCATGGCTGGGTCTGGGTTGCGCGCGCGAGAGTTGGGGTTGGGCAGGGGTCGCGGTGGCGGTCGGGGTCGGGGTCGGGGTAAGGTTAGGTTTGGGGTTTGGCTGCTGCTGGGGTGGGGCTGGGGTTAGGGTTACGGTGGGGCTGGGGTTAGGGTTACGGTGGGGCTGGTTGAATGGCTCTTCTGATTAGTTGACAAATACAATGTTAATCATAATTTACTCGACACAGATGGTAGAAAATCAGAAAAAGATCAAGAAAAAATAATCGATTTTGATTTTAACATGCGGGGTGTTGATGCAAGATGTAATATCTAGTAGCAGATGCTAGGCATATAGACTAAAGAATAGTTGTAAATGGACCGCTAGCAAGAAAATCCTATAATTATACACATCGCTTGACGCATGAAGCCTGAAGTTCTTTCTTTTGGGGGATAAAACTAGTTATATTCCTGCATTGCCTAGAAATAGCAGTGAGTTGGTTAAAAGCTTTCAAACACAACCCCCCCACCCCCCAAAAAAAAAGAAAGAAAGAAAGGGCAAGGAAAAAAAAGAATAGCAACAAGCAATACAAGCTAGCAACCGTAAATAACTGCTGAGATTATGTCTACCTTGGCAATTTGAACAATGATGGTCTTGTCTGGATTGTTAAGATCCACTTTATGGGGGTGAGGAACACATTTTGCAACTGTATTTATGATTTTCATTCTGTCAAGTGTTGAAATAAAATTCAACACTTGACAATCAATCCAAGATGCTCAATAACTTGCTTCAAAACCATAATATAATCTTGATGATGCTCAATATTAGCGATTTCCATGATCACGACACGTGGCAGATGACGTGTCTCATAACGCTTTATGATATCATTATCCTATATTTGTAGTTTTAATTGTTGATTGTTATAGATGTATACCATTGCAATAATAGTTTTTGGTTGATGAATGCTATTGCAATGTAGGATGATCAGTTCTATCAATCTTGATCTCAATGGTTTAAAATCATGTTACACATACAACACGAATGCACAACAAACGCATAATTAGAGAGCGACTCGAGATATTCAGGTTAAAACCAATATATGATACTCGATGATAATATGAAACCTTCATATTCCCATCGATACCCATATATGAAACTAAAAGCGCCACTTAGTCCCCGTCTATCGGTTAACATACGTGCGATGCTCGTCGTGACCTAGAACTATACGAAGGTTGTTAAATATCGGACAGTATAGCTCGATACTAACAACCGTCGTATAGTCTACGCGACGAGAAAATTCAATCGTATGGTAACCCATAGATTTGTCCCGTGTGGACAAGTTAAGAATGTATAAAGCAAACGCCTTCATTCACTTGTGTTTTCATCCGTTTCGAGATATTTCGTCGGTATCTTTCCGCTGGTTCTCCGTGTACAAAGATAGATTAGATGTTCATTTCAACGTTGTTTCACAGCTTTGAAATGATTATCTATTCTATTACAGTGTACTCGGAGAACAGCGGGGAGGTGCTGCCGAAATTTACACGAAACGGTTGAAAGCACAAGTGATGGGCGTTCGCTCTATACATTCTTAATGGGATAGAAGCCTACCCCCGACAGTCGGAACACATACATACAAACGCATAATTAGAGAGCGATTCGAGATGTTCGGGTTAAAACCAATATATGATAATATGAAACCTTCATATTCCTATCGATACCCATATATGAAACTAAAAGCGCCACTTAGTCCCCGTCTATCGGTTAACATACGTGCGATGCTCGTCGTGATCTAGAACTATACGAAGGTTGTTAAATATCGGACAATATAGCTCGATACTAACAACCGTCGTATAGTCTACGCGACGAGAAAATTCAATCGTATGGTAACCCATAGATTTGTCCCGTGTGGACAAGTTAAGAATGTATAAAGCAAACGCCTTCATTCACTTGTGTTTTCATCCGTTTCGAGATATTTCGTCGGTACCTTTCCGCTGGTTCTCCGTGTACAAAGATAGATTAGATGTTCATTTCAACGTTGTTTTACAGCTTTGAAATGATTATCTATTCTATTACAGTGTACTCGGAGAACAGCGGGGAGGTGCTGCCAAAATTTACTCGAAACGGTTGAAAGCACAAGTGATGGGTGTTCGCTCTATACATTCTTAATGGGATAGAAGCCTACCCCCGACAGCCGGAACACATACATACAAACGCATAATTAGAGAGCGATTCGAGATGTTCGGGTTAAAACCAATATATGATAATATGAAACCTTCATATTCCCATCGATACTCATATATGAAACTAAAATCGCCACTTAGTCCCCGTCTATCGGTTAACATAACGTGCGATAATTTATTCTTTTCAACGACAAACGCACACACAAAGCATATACACGGATTTTCTCCTTTGTCAGTAACTATCCCGTTCTTATATTTCTCAATATAGTCAGCCTAACCTACAATTTATATGTTATTCAGTCTAATATGGCCCATGAGTACGTCAGAGTTAAGGACTGGATGTATGTGGATTGGAAACAACGTATGCAACCTAAGTTTGTCGCAGGAGTTGCTGCTTTCCTTGAATTTGCACGAGCACATAATAAGATCATACTAGAGAAGATTCTCTGTCCGTGCGATAGTTGTGGCAATAAGTACTGGCAGAAGGTAGAATTGGCAGAGCTTCATATTGTAAAACATGGGTTTACTAGACTTTATTCAACTTGGAAATATCACGGGGAAGGAGAAGAATGCAGTACTGCGGTAGAAGAAGAAGGAGAACACAATTTTCTCAGGATCATATGTCACAACCGGAGAAGAAAAGATTCCTGCAGGTGTTGCATGATTTGAAAGTCCCCACAGGTTTCTCAGGATCATTCAGCAAGAAAATAAAAATTGTGAAGGGCCAGATCGATGGGCTGAAAAGTCATGATCACCATGTTATCGTGGAGCACCTTCTTCCATTAGCCCTCAGGACTTCTCTCCCCGACTCGGTTGGTCTAGTAATCAACGACCTATGTTGTTTTTTCAGGGAGTTGTGTGCTAAAACACTGGAGGTTGCGACGCTGGATAAACTAGAAAATTCTATTGCGTTGATACTTTGCAAGTTTGAGCGTATTTTCCCACCGTCATTCTTCGATATCATAATACACTTGACGGTTCATCTTGCAACTGAGGCGAAGTTAGCCGGACCGGTACAATATCGATGGATGTATCCCGTCGAGAGGTACGTGTAATTTTTCGTTTCGCGCAATTTATAAATTTATTGTTGTCCTGTATGCCCGTGTTTATTTATTCAACATATTCTCATTAGGTACCTTTACACTCTTAAGAAGTATATACGCAATAAAAATCGACCAGAGGGTTCTATCATGCAAGGTTATCTTCTTGATGAAGCAACCACATTTTGTTTCCGCTATCTGGACGAGAACATTGAGACAAGGCTTAACCGACCACGAAGAATTCAAGACGGGCCATATGGTAAAGCCGAGTATAAGAGGGTAGACACTATGTTTATCAACAAGATATACCGGTTTATCTTGCTTAATTGCGCATGTCTTGAACAAATTAGAGAGTAAGTTCTTTTGGATTAATTGTTATATCTGTGTTTGTGTGTGTATGAAATGACATAATATTAATATCATAATTATTTGTTGAAAACAGAACTCATTTTAACGAGGTACGTGAGGGGCATCCTGATTGGAACGAAGAGCGTTTGGAAAAATACCATCAGGATAATTTTTGTGATTGGGTCACAGAGCATGTAAGTTATTCGAATTACATTTTATTGCTATCAGTTTTAATCTAAACTTGTATCGTTATGTATTTATCGAAAAATTTGTTTTGTTAGATCCACGATCCGAACTTGTCTGCATCATTTGAGAGTGATTCAAGATGTTTAGCTCAATTTCCTAGTATGGAGGTTGCATATTACAAAGGATTTGGTGTCCTTGGATACAAATTCGAAGTTAAGGATATAGAAACATCTAGAACCACTCAGAATAGTGGGATTGCGACGGTAGGATCGGACGGTGTGATTTACTATAGGTACTTAAATTGTATACTCTGCATCCACTATCCCGGACGATCAGAACCCTTTTATATATTCCACTGTACTTGGTACGATCCGCGAACCGATACAGACAGGTGGAGAAGCAGTCTTGGGACTTGGAAAGATGAATATGGATTGACCAGTATGAACACACTTCGATTTTACGGTCAGGACGATCCGTTTATCTTTCCGAACCAAGCGTTCCAAGTATACTACTCACAGTATTTGAAGCATCCGGGATGGAGTGTTGTATGCCGATGGAAACCTAGAGATGTCTACGATGTCCCAGAATACGAGGACATCGATGAGGACGAAGAAGAGAGAAGGCTTAAAGTGCTCCGACCGTCTGTTTCGAAGGACGGGTTGTCTTCGACCGATCATGAAGTTACGTGGGTTAGAAATGACATCGACGATGAAATCCAAGTAGATATGTATGATGCGCCCACGAAACGAAAAAGGTTATCAGTAATGTTATATTATTACTTCACATTTTACGCTCTAGATCATATATAGTCAATACTTTTAATGATTGTCTAATGCGTCCACGAACCGTTTATCTAGATTTGATGACGATGTCGGGAGCAGCGAGGGGCGGCAGGAGCTCCAGCCGCGGCAGAGGCAGAGCGGTTCTGCCGCCCGGAGAGCTCCGTAGGGAGCTTCAGAGGGCCGGTCTTGCACCCAGATCGGAGACCCCTTCGGATGCCTCATTCCGTGTTGATTTGGCCACACCTCCAGGTATACTGCACGCATATCCATTTTGAATGTAATATTACAGATATTCATGCATGTTTATGTCAAAATTACTTATATTGTCAATATTTGATTGTCTAGTTGTTGGTGATGCGTCCACATCTGTGACAGAGGCCACCCCCGCTCCTCCAGGTATGTTTATATATCATATAGTGTATGTATATTGATTTAGAATGCTATATCATAAATACACACTGTTGGGGTAAAAATTTACACCCCGGTTGACCAAGTCAAAATCAAAGTCAACCCCAAGCCGAGTGGGCCCAAGTCCAGATCCAGTGGGTCCATGCCCGGGTCGAGCCCGAACATGAAGCGGCCGGCCTCCCCCCATGCCAAGATAAAAATTTTGTAATAAATAATTTTGTTGCATTTCTTTTATTTTATTTTATGGATAAATGTAAGAAAAATAGGCATAAAGCCAAATTTTTGTAAAGCCCATGGCTTATGCGCAAAAAGAAATGGCACATGAGCCATAGGATAGGCAAAATGCCATTTTGTGAAGCCCAAGGGGCTATGTGTAAAGTGTATAGCCTATAAAGGCAAAGATAATGAAATATCTCAACAACTTTTTCTCTCTCCAAAAAAAAGTTTCAGAGCTGAGCTCTTTCTTCCATCTTCAAGGTTCCAAAACCTTCTTCTTTCTTTTGAATTAAATCAAGAGTCTTACTCTTCCTTTTTCAAAACTAAATAGTTTTTCACCACAAAACCCATCAAGGGGAACTCAGATCTTCCATCAGATCTCAAAAAGAAAAGATTTTGAAATCCCACATCTCTTGATCTTCAAGATCCAGCTAACAGAGGAGGAAGAAGAAGAACATCTTTCACTAAACCCTCAAAAAAAGAAGAAAAACACATTCAGGAGTCCAACTCCTCTCTGATTTCTCTTCTGAGAAATTTTTTTAGGCTAAAAGCCTCTTGTGCCTCTCCGGCGCGCAGCGCAAGTGCGCAAGGCGCCAGTGTGCCGACACGTGGCGCGCGCTTGCGCAAGTGCGCAAGGCGCCCGCGTGCCGACACGTGGCGCGCGCGCGCTTGCGCACCTGCGCAAGTGCGCAAGGCGCCCGCGTGCCGACACGTGGCGTGCGCGCTTGCGCACCTGCGCAAGTGCGCAAGGCGCCCGCGCGCCGACACGTGGCGCGCGCGCTTGCGCAACTGCGCAAGTGCGCAAGGCGCCCGCGCGCCGACACGTGGCGCGCGCGCTTGCGCACCTGCGCAAGTGCGCAAGGCGCTCGCGTGCCGACACGTGGCCCCCACGCATCCCTTGGATGCCTTTTCCCTCTCTTTTTATGTACATACATATACACATACATATGTATACAAATTCACACATATACATACTCCGCCACATTCTCCCCTCCAAAAAAATTTTCGGGCCGGGGCGCTGCCCCGAACCCCGCAAGGGGGCTGCTAGCCCCCTTGACCCCCAGCCCGCTATCCGGGTAGCGGGACCCCCGTAAAAACTCTGCGTGGCTCCCGATATATCCAAAACCCCCTTTCAAAACACACGCACACTGCACATTGAGTTCGCATGACCAGTTTAACCCGTTAATCGGAGGTTCCCTCGCCCCAAAGGCGATGGGTAATTAACGGCAGCTTAGTCCGCGGCTGCCGGAGATTCGGATCCCCACAATCATTAAACCCCGGCCTACCCTAGGCAGGGGGAATCTGTAGTACGCCTGACAAGCGCTCGCGTATTCCCATCTCAATGGGGTGACGAAAAACACCCTACACACACATTCCTTTTGCTCTTACTTAGCAATTTTTATTATTGTCTAGCTGTAGGTGGTGACACCACCGCACCTGCGGGTATGTTTATATATCCTATAGTGCATGCATATTGATTTAGAACGTTATATTATTGATCAACACATTCTTTTTGCAATTACTTATATAATTTATTTTTAATTGTCTAATTATAGGTGGTGCGTTCACACCTTCCACAGGGGCCACTCCTGCCGCTTCCATACCCTCCGCATCGTCTGCAGGTTAGTATGAATAAATTTAAAATATTTATTCATTTTACATATGCTCTATAGAATAAATATGAACTTCATGGAAATTTAGCGTCGATGTTTATTTTATAGTTGGAGGGGATGCGTCCGGGTCCGGGACCCCGGTTGTTCTTCACCGGAGGAACTATCGTCCCGCTCGTGCTGCTGCTCGGGCCCAGGCTCGTGCGCTAGTCACCGGAGGTATATATCACACTTGAATTTTTGTTTAACCTTGATTTCTTAATACAACTTTGTCTTATTATTGATTGTCTTGATATTTCGTGCAGACGCAGGGCCTCTCCATCCCCAGAGGGGGACTCGAGGCCCGAATCAGTCCCATAGGCTGAGGCCTGATAGAGCTAGGGGGGAGGCAGCATTCCCCCTATTTTTTACCCTTGATTATCGCTATACCGGTCCTCATGCCGAGAGGTTCGGCCGGTATTTGGGGGACGAGAGCCGGATCGTGAAGAACTATCCACTTCACGTTGAGTGGGGCGAGCAGCACCAGCGTTCATTCGCCCTCTTCTTTGATCAGGCTCGGGTATGTATTATTATATATTTTCATTTGATCTATCCAATATATTTATTATTAACACTTGCAATCTAATAACAATGTTTTTTTGTATTTTCAGTTGGATTACGATTTTCAGCCTGTAGCCGATCCTGATCACCCGGGGAGGGTGCTCGACCTTCATGCTCTGTACAATGGCCTGATGAAGAACATGCAGGCCAAGGTCCGATACAACAGGAATGAGCTGAAGGCCGACTGCTACTCCCTGTGGATAGCGACCCCCGAGGCAGAGAGAGCGGCCCTCCTATCTACTCCGGCGTTTGCGAGAGTCGACGTAGAGACATGGCCTCTATTGTACGCTTATTTCGACTCCGAACGCAAACAAGTATGTATTTTAAATTTAATTCATTATTTATGATATAATTTATTTCTTTGTGTTTCTTAATTAGAAAACTAAATGTTAATGCGTTGTGCAGAAACAGGCCGCTCAGAATACGGAGAACAGGAAGTCGGCGAAGAGGGGTCGCCCCACTTACACAGGTGGCTCGAGGAACATTACTCGAGCCATGGAGTTATCGGTAAATTAAGAGTTATTCTCTAATATTCTGCAATATTAAGAGTTATTCTCTAATATTTCTAATATTAAGAGTTACTTTCTAATATTGCAGACATCTCGGACAGTGGCGTCAGGTGGTACACCGAGCGTGCTGTCCGCATATCTTGCCGTCCACGGCACCTCGACAGATCCCGCCACGAGCGAGCTTCGATATCCCGACGTCGCTACCCAGGAGTACTGCGTAAGTGTTAATATTTTTTCTACCCAAATTTGAAATTTTAGTTTTGGAAGGTTCAAGTTTAAATTTTATACTTATACTTTACTGCTTAATGTGGGTGTAGGAGCGGGTGGTTGAGCAGGCCCAGGCCTCGGGGATCGATTTTACCGGACAGAACGATCCAAGGCTGCTGACCCCAGTTCTGGACGCCGCACACGAAGGGCACTACGGAGGTTGGGAGAGAGGCCGGGGATTGGGCCCTAGCAGGGCCCGTATGAGGTTGGACTCCACCCCGGCGGTTACTTCCTCCGTCTCCAGTGACCGGCATATCCATCAGGAACTGGATAGCTTGAGGGCCACCGTTCAGGAGTTGAAGGAGATGCTGGTATGTATACTACTTTATAGTAAAATATCATTTCATATTATATACATATCAACATATCCATAATTAGTACGTAGCTTGAGCTTATTTGGTTTTAGACTTAAGTTTGATTAATCATACATACATATGTAATTAAAATAAACAACGCTTTTCCAAACTAGATATCCAAACAGGGTTTCGAAATAACTTAATAATGAAACGAATTCGAATAATACACAGTTCTTACACGCTTCTTACACACGTTATGTCCAGACGCGACAGGGTAGATCGGCCGAGCCTCCACATGCATCTCCTTCGGCTGCGGCTCCGCAAGCCACTACATCGGCTGCGGTTCCGCAGACAGCTCCTGTAGCTCCACCGCCCACTCAGACTCCCGCAGCCGCGGCTCCGCAAGCGACTATCTCGACGGCGGCTGCGCAGACCACATCTCCAGCTCCACATGCCGCTCAGACTCCCGCTCACGACACATTGCAGAGTGTATTGACCGAGGAGCAGGCGCGCGTTATTCTAACGTTATTCAGAGGTGGAGCTGGACCGAACTAGGGTAGCTTTTTGGTTCTTATTTTTTGAAGCATGTATTTATTTATATCACATTGTACTACATTTTGAAACGATATTGATATTGGTTTGAATTTATATCATATTCAGTTTTTGGGTTTCTTTTGTATATTATATATATGCGTGAGATGTGATTATGAATACTGCAATATATGATTTGATTGATGTATATAGTATTGTGCACAGGGCGGGAAAAAAAATCTAGCAGTCCATTTAAAAAAAAAAATACAGACAATATGTACCTACGGATTAAGCCGTAGGTATATATGTTGCCCCTACGGACATATCCGTAGGGGCAAACTATCAGGAAACCTGATATTTTTCCCACCTGATCTCAGTGCAGGGTGTTGGGAATGCCCCTACGGATATGTCCGTAGGGGCCACTGTCTATCCCCTACGGAGTTATCCGTAGGGGCCAAATATCAGGTTTCCTGATATTTTGCCCTTACGGAATATTACCTACGGATATATCCATAGGGGTAGAACAAGGACCTACGGTTGTATCCGTAGGTACATACAATATGTTCAAAAAAAAAATATATATATGATTTGATTACCCCTACGGAGTAATCCGTAGGGGCAACAACACCTACAGATATATCCGTAGGGGCAAGAATTTGCCCGTAGGGGCAAGTTCAGGGCCTCAACTTGCACCTGCGGCCTTTGCACCTACGGGGTATTTTTTAGCCCCTACGCAGATATCCGTAGGGGCAGTGGGTTGCCCCTATGGATAAATCCGTAGGGGCAACCCTTACTTGTAGTAGTGTCCAGTTTATTTCATTTTCTGTTATGCCACTGTTTAGGCATTGCTTTTCATTCCAGTTGTATTTTCTTTGCATGCATTGTATAAAGAATGTTATTAATAAAAGTTGCTGTTATTTCTATATTATTCGTCTCTTGTGATTTACTTTATATTGCTTAGTTACGCTTAGCGTATGTACTTCTGAGTATATACGTAGCGGGCCTCGTCGCGTCCACTTCGCCGTACACTGGGAAGCGGGGCGTGACAGGTTTTGTTGGTGGCCCATGCAGGTCAGAGCTGTATGAATCCCTGTCATGCAGTTCTGGTCTGCGTGAACAACCTAAGCAATATAATATAAGAACCAGCAACTAAAACATTCTTTACAATTCATGTTCCTTGAATCTTGCAAATTTCTATTATTTGACTCTTATCATTTCATGTATTTAAATCTGTCCTAATCCAAATTTTTCTTCAGGAATATGGATTCCCCGAACAACACCAGCACCAACGTCAACAACACCCCACCAGCACTACCTCTCACACCAGTTGTTCCCGCACCACCCACTGAGCAAACGATGTTATTTGATGCGATCCGTAGTCTTCTCGAGGGACAGCAACAACTTCTGAGTCGTCCTGAGACAGATGCACCGGGAATAAAGCAATTCAGAGCTTTGCACCCAAAGCAATTTTCGGGTAAAGGAAGCCCTCTAGAAGCAGAAGAATGGGCACAAAGCATCGAAGACGATCTGGCAGCAGTTCAAGTGCCAGATAACGCTTGGGTCCGTGTAGCGAAGCTACAGCTCACGGATAATGCTCGCAATTGGTGGAAGGCGGAGGAAACCGGTCTAGCGCAGCCGATTGAATGGAAGACATTTCGCGAGAAGTTTGACGCGAAATATTTCCCTGTGACCGCCAGGTTCGCTATGGAGCAGCAGTTTATTCATCTACAACAAGGATCAATGTGGGAGAAATCGGTAGATGAATACGATGCTGAGTTCACTATGTTGAGCCGGTAAGATATGTCACAATAGTTCAATTTTTTTTTAAAATATCACATACTACACAGCTAACACAATCTTTAAACAGATTCGCGGCATACCTGATACCGACTGACGAGATCAGAGCCCGTCGTTTTCAGCAAGGGTTGGACACAGGGATCAAGGTTGCTCTAGCCACAGGAAAGTTTTTGACTCATGAGGAAGCCCTAGAAACTGCCCGCAGTTATGAGGCAGTGATAAAAGAGAGGGGCAGACCTCAGTCTGCAGGAGTCAAGCGTCCTGCCAACCAGATGGCAGGTGGAGCCACGTCCAGACCATCTTTCGTGCCGAGGCGACCCGGAGTACCAACTCATCGTCCTAGCCCAGCCTTTTGTACATACTGCAAGAGAACTGGACATATGATGAAGGACTGCCGTCGAGCCAACCGCCTCTGCTTAGTCTGCGGTTCAGCCACTCATGATATTGGATCTTGTCCCCAAAGGCAGAACTCAGTTGCTGCACCCAGGCCAGCAAATATTTATCAGCAGCGACCAGCTCTTCAGGCACCTGCTCCCAGACTTGCACTGCCTGCACCACCTAGGGGACCACAAGCTGCACCACCTCCTCGACAGTTCCATCAAGCTCAAAGGAACGTTCATAGGAATGCTTCTCAGGCCAGGAGGAATGTGCCGAAGCGCCAAGCTTTCATGATGTCTGTAGAAGAAGCCGAGGCCACTGGCCAAGTCATTACTGGTAAACTTCCTTCTCAAACTTATCTTTTGGTCTTGTTTACCTACACACTTTCCCTATACCTAAAACCTATCCCATATACCTGAGGTACAATCCTAGTAGCTTCATTACCTGCACTTGCACTGTTTGATACTAGAGCATCCCACTGCTTTATGTCGCAACGGTTTGTCCGAACCCATGCGATTCCAGTCTCACCGCTTGTATCCAGCTGGAACGTCAGTTCCGGAAATGGTGTTCTAAAGGCAACTATGGGATACAGCATGTGTCCAGTCATCGTCTGCAGTCGAGAATTTTATGCCGCCTTCAAGGTACTGGACATACCAAACTTCGATGTGGTTCTAGGAATGGACTGGATTGGAACTTTTTATGCTACCATCGACTGTCGTCAAAGGAGAGTAGTATTTGAGATTCCAGATCATCCGGTCTTCTATTTCAAGAGTGGAGATCGTACACTGGAGCCAAGTAATTACAAAGCAAAGCCAAGGGAAGCAGTAGTTGCAGCAGCTCAGGCAGAAGAAGAATCAAGACCGGAGGTAGTTCGAGAGTTCGATGATGTATTCCCTGACGATATATTAGGTTTGCCTCCCGATCGAGCTCTTGAATTCAGTATTGACTTAGTACCAGGAGCACAACCAGTGATCAAAGCACCTTATAGACTAAGTCCGGAAGGTTTGAAGGAAGTACGAACACAGTTGGACGAATTATTGGCGAAAGGATGGATTCGTCCCAGCACTTCAAGTTGGGGAGCACCTGTACTATTGGTGAAGAAGAAGGAAGGTTCATACAGAATGTGCATTAACTATTGAGCCTTGAACGAAGTCACAATAAAGAACAAGTATCCACTCCCGCGCATCGACGATTTATTCGATCAGCTAAGTGGATCTTGTGTCTTCTCTAAACTAGATCTTCGTTCAGGTTATCATCAAGTGAAGGTCAAGGAAGCTGATATTCACAAAACAGCTTTCAGAACTCGCTATGGACATTACGAATTTCTAGTAATGCCATTTGGAGTGACCAATGCACCAGCAATCTTCATGATCCTTATGAACCAAGTTTTCCGGGAATATTTAGACAGATTCGTTGTCATATTCATCGACAACATCCTGGTATATTCTAAGAATCGGAAAGAGCATACGGAGCACTTACGGATTGTCCTGGAAACTCTTCGACAACATATGCTTTATGCCAAATATAGCAAGTGCGAGTTTTGGCTAAAACAAGTTGGTTTTCTTGGACACATCGTATCAGGAGAAGGGATTTCTGTGGATCCAGCAAAAGTTTCAGCAGTCAGCGAATGGCCTACACCAAAATCAGTGAAAGATATTCGGAGTTTCTTGGGCTTAGCTGGATATTACAGAAGATTCATTGAAGGCTTTTCGAAGATAGCAACACCCCTGACCAAGCTCACAAGAAAAGATGAAGAATTTGTGTGGTCAGAAGCATGCGAGCAAGCTTTCGTAGAACTCAAGTCAAGACTGACATCTGCACCTATTCTTGTCATACCGGATCAAACTGGAGGATTCGAAGTACATCGTGATGCATCCGGTAAGGGATTAGGATGTGTTCTATATCAGCACGGTAAGATTGTGGCTTATGCTTCAAGACAACTGAAGACTCATGAGCGTAATTATCCGACGCATGATCTGGAGTTGACAGCCGTTATTTTTGCTCTCAAGATTTGGCGCCACTACTTACTTGGTGAACGAGTGAACATCTACACAGATCATAAAAGTCTAAAGTACGTGTTTACTCAGAAGGAGTTGAATATGCGGCAGAGAAGATGGTTAGAACTTATGGCGGACTTTGACATCAACTTGCAATATCATCCAGGGAAGGTGAACGTAGTACCTGATGCTCTTAGTCGCCAACCACTAGCAATGAATCTCACCGCACAGTGGAAGTTTCAGCAGGACCTACATCAGATGGAGATTGAACTAGTCATGCCAGGTGATGTTTCAAATTTGATGAATCTACAAGTCCAATCAACTATTGTCAACCAGATCAAGTTAGTTCAAGCCAGCGATGCTAAGTTGCAAAAGATCAGAGAACAAGTGGAGAATGGACTCAGAACAGATTTCATCATCCATGAAGACGGATCTTTGAGATACTGCAGTAGATTGTGTGTACCAAAGGGTCCTGTTCGGGAAGAGTTAATGAAAGAAGCTCATAACTCTCCCTATTCAGTACATCCTGGAGGTACCAAAATGTACAAGGATCTACGTCAGAATTATTGGTGGCATGGTATGAAGCGTGAAGTAGCCAGGAGCGTCGCAAAATGTTTGGTGTGTCAGCAAGTAAAGGCTGAACATCACAGGACAGCTGGACTACTTCAACCGTTACCAATCCCAGAATGGAAGTGGCAGCACATCACGATGGACTTTGTAACTGCTCTTCCTCGCAGCATAAAGGGTAATGATGCGATTTGGGTCATTGTGGATCGACTCACAAAGTCGGCTCACTTCATCCCATTTCGAGTTGGCCAATCAACTGAGACATTAGCGAAGAAGTACATGGAGGTAATAATCTAATTTAAGATTTAAACTCTTCATACAGTACTATCTCTGATACCCATGAACTCATACAGGAAATTGTGAGACTTCATGGAGTACCGGTCTGCATTGTCTCCGATCGTGACACCAGGTTCCGATCGCAATTTTTGGCAGAGTCTGCAAGCTAGCTTGGGAACAAGTCTGAACTTCAGCACGGCTTATCATCCAAAAACAGATGGTCGGTCGGAACGAACTATTCAGATCTTGGAGGATATGCTCAGAGTATGTATGCTCGACTTCAAGGGTTCGTGGGAAGATCACCTGCATCTTGTGGAGTTTGCGTACAACAACAGCTATCAAGCAAGTATAGGAATGGCACCTTTTGCAGCTTTATATGGAAGGAAGTGTCGATCGCCATTAAGTTGGGATGACATCGGAGATAGAGAACTCCTTGGACCAGAGATGATAGTAGCGACCGTTGATGTGGTTCGTACTATCAGGGAAAGAATGCGCATAGCCCAAGATAGACAGAAACACTGGGCTGATGCGAAGAGGCGACACTTGGAGTTCCAGCCAGGAGATCATGTATTCCTGAAAATCTCTCTGAACCGCGGAGTGATCCGATTTGGAAGACGGGGAAAGTTGAGTCCGAGATACATTGGACCGTTCGATATACTCGAACGAGTCGGTGAAGTGGCATATCGTTTAGCGCTTCCACCCTCATTGGAAGGAGTGCATAACGTGTTCCACATATCCCAACTCAGAAGGTATGTGAGTGACCCCAGCCTTGTACATGATCATTCCGAGCTCACGATACAGCCCGATTTGTCTTGTGAGCAACAACCTGTGGAGATCCTGGACAGGAAAGTGAAGAAACTTCGGAACAAAGAAGTTAATTTGGTCCGGGTAATGTGGAGGAAAGACACTCCAGGTGAATCCACGTGGGAAAGGGAGGATGAGATGCGTGCAAGATATCCGCACCTTTTTGTAAACTAGTCCTTAAATAAAAGTTGTAAATTTCGAGGACGAAATTTTTGTAAGGAGGGTAGATTGTAACAACTCCAATTTTGTATACCAAAAATTTGCTTTAAATATAGTGTATACTTGGAGTATTGATATTGCTGGAAACAATTTAAGTATCTAATTCCTTACAATAATTACAAGAAGGAGCTTGTAGCTCATTGGTAATACCTTGCACTGCGGAACCAAGCCACCAGAGTTCGAATCCCATGCCCCACATATTTTTTATATAATTTTGTTTTAATTTTTTTTTAGAAGTCAAACGGTCAAACAGCCATAACTCACAATTTATTGCGAATTATAAAAAATAAACTGCACCAAAACCTCCCCCAGAACAAACCCCACCCGACGGCACCTGACTCGGCCGAGTCGGCCGGCGACTCGGCCGAATCGGCCGGCGCCGCCAGCCGGACTCGGCCGGTCGGCCGAGTCGTCAACATGAAAAAGTTTCGTGTTGACTTGGTAAACCCCCCTGTATACTTTAATTTTTCAGTACTGTTACCAATTTTCCATTAATCCTCTTTTAAGACCAAAATTAATGAATTTTTCATGATTTTTACATTTTTTAAAAATATTTTTTAATCCAAACCCTAACCCTAGCCAAGCCCTATATAAAGACCCCTACCCTCGAGAACTCGGTACGAAGAGCGAGAAGCGAAGCGCTGCCGAAATCGACGACAGATTCCGGCGACCGGATTAGAACCTTCGTGACGTTTTCGACGAATCGACAACCACCACATCCCTTGGCTTCCTTAGCTTGTCCAAACCGTAAGTCCCATCCCTTCTATCTCTCTTTTCTATACATGTAAAAATACGACTTTTTTGGAATCCGACGGAAATCGGACAAACCGATTTCCGATTCGGTTTTTCTATAAATTTCCACTTGTCACCTAATACATAATATCTACCCATACTCATGTTGACTATTAATCACCCATAAACCAATTTAATCAAACTTTTTCACATGAAATGATAACTTCTTTGCAAAACCGTATTTCTTTTCATAGAAATACCATGAAGTTCATTTTTCTTAGTTTAATTAATTCCCTCACTTCTAAATAGGTTTATCTTGATCACTAAACTTATAGAACCCAATTTGAATGAAATTTCAAACATGAAATGATAACGTTTTCGAATATCGTATTTTTGCGCTATAATACCTTTAAGTTTAACATAACATGTTTAACCTCTAAACTTCACCAAAACTTAAAATAAGTCACGAGGTAACGACCTACCTCTACACACACTCAATATAACCCTAATTGATAAATATCAAAACACAGAATACGAAATTACAGGACTTTTCACTAAAATACCCTAATCTTTATAATCTTTATTGAAAGCTTTAAGTTGTAAAGTTTCTAAATAAAATCTTTTAATAAAATGAAAACACGATTGGTCATAGACATCGATCGTTTATCTAAACTGTCTTGTGGTGTCTAGGCTAGTGGTTTTTAATTAGGCCTACGACTGTGGTTCCCTCCCACTTACCTGGCACTTACCTGGCCGCAATTGACGGTGAAGAGGCGATTTGAGGCTTCTAATGACTCATCGTTTAGACCTTAGAAATAGGCTAGTTGGCTTAGGAAAACCCTAACAAATAAAATACGGAAAACTATACTCTTTTGCAAATAAATACCCTATATTTATAAAACCGTTTTCCTAAATGAAAAGTATTTGTTAAACCTAAGCAAAGCGCCGCTACAACCCATCTTTGGGGAACCTGTTAGGGATAGTACGGTTCATCGTGCACCCGCAGGCTAGTAGTGCGAGATTCAGACCTCCGCAAGGAGCATTCGGTCTCGAAAGGTTTAAAATACGGCATTTAAGAAAAATGTGATTTCTGGAAGATAAAATATTTATTTAAAATTATTCTTGTATTAATATACATTTAATTATCATTTATACGCCTATTTTATCATAATTTAAAGATTCCACTTTTTCCTAAAAATTAAAAGATTGGAAGTTACATTAAAATACCATGAATTTCAGATAAAACAATTAATACATTTATTAGGATATATTCACTAGAATAACACAAATAAAATTCAAATTCATTATAATGATAAAGATGAATAATAAATACTTAAGGTGTATTTTGAAAACTATACAAAAGTACTTTTTACATAAAACCCCCTCAAGTTTTATAATTTACAATAAGGCCCCTAACAAAGATCGAACTTCAACTTACCTTCTTTTAGTCTGACTCGGGTTAGAGTCTGACTATTTCTGACTTGAATATGATTCAAGTCAATCTATATTCTTTTATTTTCCAATACAATTTGAATACATGAATCCCTGAATCTATTTAACAATATATTCATTTTGACTGAATCAAACCATGGATATTCATCCATTATCCTGATATTCCATTTACCTGATTATACAGTTATAACATGTTTACTGATATCATGGTTTTGGTCAGTCACCCAACTTACATATTCCAATACTACAATACTGTTAAAACATTACGGGGTTTAAGGGGTAGATTGGTACGGAAGGTGTTAAAGGTGGCACGAGGTGGTCAGATTAAGACACCTAACCTGAATCTTATTGCTGTTGTACCGTGGCATAACGGTTCCTTGTACTTTCCTTTTGCCCTGATCTCTAGCATATAGAGATCCCCCTCGTATACACTGGCATCCTTCTGTACCAAGCTACAAACAACAGCGTTACACAATGTTCCATAATATTCAACAATATAATAGTTCAGAAAATAATGTTACTCTGTCATTCTCATTCTTCCTTATCTTTGGGACTTACCGAGCGACCTGTTCGCTGACGACATTCTATTTCTTTCTTCTTTGAATGTCGTCAGGTGCGTTGGACCAAGCTGAGATCGAGCCCACCGGTGAAGATTTGGAGCAGTTACAGGGAGATCCAGAGCTCTAGATACGGTACCTTGTTCTTTCCAGTTTATTTCATTTTCTGTTATGCCACTGTTTAGGCATTGCTTTTCATTCCAGTTGTATTTTCTTTTCATGCATTGTACAAAGAATGTTATTAATAAAAGTTGCTGTTATTTCTATATTATTCGTCTCTTGTGATTTACTTCATATTGCTTAGTTACACTTAGCGTATGTTCTTTTGAGTATATACGTAGCGGGCCTCGTCGCGTCCACTTCGCCGTACACTGGAAAGCGGGGCGTGACAGACCCTCACGGCTCATAGGATTCAAAAGCCTTAAGTTGCAGGGATTTGAACCTGTTCTTAAGCCATCAAAACCCACAGACCGCCCTACAAGCGGTTCAATGCTGACCCTTGTATACAATCCACAGACACGAATAAACATTTCCCTAACAAAGTCCCACCAGCGACTAGGGATATGCTCACACGGTGAACGACCCTTGTAAGTTCTCTCGACTTATAAGGAGAAAACACTTTTGTAAGATCCATACGACTTATAAGAGAACATACACTTAAGAAGAAAAGAGACTTTAGGAAAGTGGTTCAGGTAGCTCAGCAGGTTAGAGTAAAGGACTGAAAATCCTCACTATTTTTAAGGAGAAAACGCACCTACGAGATCCTCACAACTCGTAGGGAGAAATACCTTTATGAGACCCTTACGGCTCATAAAATCAAAAGCCTTAGTCAACAGGATCCTAAACCTGTTTGCTAAGCCATCTTTGTTCGATATCAACATAGGCAAATGATGATTCGCTTCTGGCAATGTCCCAGTGGTAGCGATGCTCTTGCCTAAATTTATATCAAATTCCAAGCCCTTTCACGTCAAATGATGATTCGCTCCTGAAAATTTTCCAATCGCAGCGATGCTGATGCTAAGATAGGCATCAAGTTCCAAGTTCCATACTTGCAACAAAATCAGCAAGTAAAAGAAATGCATATGAAATTGCCGAAATGATGGGGCAACTTGCAACAAAATCATCAAGTAAAAGGTATGCATGCAAAAATAGCCGATATGATTGGGCAACTCGCAATAAAAAGTAGCGAGTAAAAAAAAAAATAGCCAAAATGATTAGGCACCACAAAAAATAGCCGAAATGATTGGGCAATTGCGACTTTCGCGATACAAAAAGCTGGAATGATAGAGCATCGCCGAAAGAAATAAAAAAAATGAAATGAAACTTTTTTTCTCTACAGGTAGTCCATACTGACCCCTGTATACAATCCATAGGCATAAACGAAAAGGGAACCACATGTCTCCCACCAGATCCTGTCAAAAGGGAAAGTCAGATCTTAACAGTAATATCTGCATCCCAGAAGATCAACAACGGCGTTCCTTCTTATTCCAGCAGGGCACGGAAGCGACACAACGAAACCGAGCCATGGCGAAGTCCCTAGTTCCAAATCTTAACGGCAACATCTACAGCTTAAAAATCAGCAACGGTGATCCTCCTCATTCCAACAGGATTCAGACGCTACATCACCAAATGAAGCCAGGGCAAAGTCCCCAGTTCTAAAACTCCACGGTTCACGGACAACCTAGAGTCAGCCAATGATTCCATTTCGGAAATACGTCATCCAATGACTCCGTTTCGGAAACAAGTCAATCGACCTCCAGGGAAATCAATGCCCTTGGCAAAACCTCTATTCAGGGAAATCAGCGTCCTTGACGAGAGCATCTCGATTCACATTGACCCGCAAGGAAACCAGTGTCTTTGCAGGAATACCTCGATCCGTTTCGACCCCCAGGGAAATCAGCGTCCTTGGCAAATACCTCGATTCAGGGAAATCAGCGTCCTTGATGAGAGTATCTCAATTCGCGTCGACCCACAAGGAAATCTGTTTCTTTGCAAGAATACCTCGATTCGTTTCGACCCCCAGGGAAATCAGCGTCCTTGGCAAAACCTCTATTCAGGAAAATCAATATCCTTGACGAGAGCATCTCGATTCGCGTCGACCCGTAGAGAAATTAGTGTCTTTGCAGGAATACCTCGATTCGTTTCGACCACCAGGGAAATCAGCGTCCTTGGCAAATACCTCGATTCAGGGAAATCAGCGTTCTTGACAAGAGCATCTCGATTCGCGTCGACCCGAAAGAAAATCAGTGTCTTTGCAGGAATACCTCGATTCGTTTCGACCCCCAGGGAAATCAGCGTCCTTGGCAAATACCTCGATTCAGGAAATTAGCGTCCTTGACGAGAGCATCTCGATCCGCGTCGACCCGCAAGAAAATCAGTGTCTTTGCAGGAATACCTCGATTCGTTTCGATCTACAAGGAAATCGGCATCCTTGGCAAATACCTTGATTCAGGGAAATCAGCGTCCTTGACGAGATCATCTCGATTCGCGTCGACCCGTAAGGAAATCCGTGTCTTTGCGGGAATACCTCGATTCGTTTCGACCCCCAGGGAAATCGGCGACCTTGCCAAATACCTCGATTCAGGGAAATCAGCGTTATTGATGAGATCATCTCGATTCGCGTTGACCCGCAAGGAAATCAGTGTCTTTGCAGGAATACCTCGATTCGTTTCGACCCCCAGGGAAATCAGCATCCTTGGAAAATATCTCCATTTAGGGAAATCAGCGTCCTTGACGAGATCATCTCGATTCGCGTCGACCCGCAGAGAAATCAATGTCTTTGCAGGAAGACGCGACAATCAACCTTGGAGCCATGACAAAGTCCCTATTCTAAATCTCGACGGTTCACAGACAGCCTAGAGATCACCAACAGCGTTCCTCCTCATTCCAATAGGATTCAGACGCGACAATCAACTTTGGAGCCATAGCAAAGTCCCTGTTCCAAACCTCGACGGTTCACAGACAATTGAGAGAGCACCTCCTGTGGGAAACAGCCAGAGCACTTCCTGGTCATATAGAACACGGCTAAAGTCAATCCGACCCCATGGGAAACAGCCAGAGCACCTCCTGGTCATGTAGAACACGGCTAAAGTCAATCTTGACCCCTTGGGAAACAGCCAGAGCGAATCCTGGTCCCGTAGAACACGGTTAAAGTCAATCTTGACCACGTGGGAAATGGCCAGAGCAAATCCTGGTCCCGTAGAACACGGCTAAAGTAAATCCTAATCCCGTGGGAAACGACCAGAGCAACCCCTGACCCCGTACGACTAAAGTCAATCCTGACTCTGTATGGCCAAAGTCAACCCCTCCTTGTCCCGTAGAACACGACTAAAGTCAATTTTGACTCCGTGGGAAACAACCAGAGTAAACCCTCGAACTCTCCGTCAAAGCAATGGTTTGACTCAGGAGCGGGTCAACTCATTAATCACTTACGAGTCCTCTCGACTTGTAAGGAGAAAATTCTCTTGTGAGATCCTTACGACTCTCAAGAGAAAACCCATTAGGAATCCTCACGATTCCTAAGGAGAAACCACACCTGCGAGATCCTCCCGACTCGTAGGGAGAAAAGTCTTTATGAGACCCTCACGGCTCATAAATTTGAAAAGTCTTAGGTGGCAGATCCTAACCCTGTCTCCCAAGCCATCATTGCCTCGCAGAGAGGTCAAGGTAGATTTTCTACAGGCCACATTCTCCTAAGTCAAACATCGATAAGAAAGAAAACAACCACTTACGAGTCCTCTTGACTTGTAAGGGAGAAAGTTCTCTTGTGAGATCCTTACGACTCTTAAGTGAAAATGCACACTTAGGAATCCTTATGATTCCTAAAGAGAAAATACACCTACGAGTTCCTCTCGACTCGTAGGGAGAAAAATCTTTTTGTGATCCTTACGACTCATAAAGTTGGAAAGCCTTAGGCAGCAGACCTGAACCTGCTTCCTAAGCCATCGATACCCTACAAGAAGGCTAGGACGAGATATTCTCTACGCTTATCAGAGTAACATAGCGACAATACAGCAAAGAGGAAAAATGACAGAGGGAGACAAGAAAAATATGTCTTTTATTCGTGAATCAAAATGAATACAAATTACAATCTATGAAAGAATAAAAAAAAATACTCTCATTCAGGAGTATGTACAAAAGAAGAATAAAAGGAAAAATATACAAATTTTCAAGCCGGCGGATGATTTAAAAGATTTTTCAGTTCATCCTTTTTCCGCTGGGCCTTGGCTTCATAATTTGTTATCGCTACGAGACGGGCCTCCGCTTGAGACTGTTGGGCCTGGTACAAGGCAAGCCGACTTTCAAGCTCCTGTTCGGTGACTTTGTGGGCTTCAACCATCTCGCGGGTAAAAATGACGATTTTATCAATAGCTATCACCTCCCTGATAGCTTCTTGAAGCACCCGCCAGAGTTCATACGCACGAGTGGTCTTGACCGTAAATTCAGCCTGAAGTTCCCCCAGCGCATTTGAAGACAGCTTTTTCTCTGAAAATTTTCGGCTGAGCCTCTTCTCGCATGACAGCATATTTGCGGCGCACCGTTCAATCAGCCCCCGCAAGCTCGCCTTTGCAGCTACAACCTATGAAGGAAGGCGTGTACATTCAAGACTATGCAAGCAAGCCTCCACCCGACGACAAAACTCAACCCAAACTTGCACCAATGTTTCACTATGGTAATCAGCAAGAAAAGGGAGAGAACTGTTGGCTTCGGCGGCAAATTCTTCGGCTGTGATCAAGCTACCAGCACGAAGGTCTTCGATCAGAGCTGACAAAGAGTGAAGACTTAGGTTTGCCATCCGTTCAGAGGCACGTAGAGCATAGGGGCCGGGTGGCATGACGATGCGAGATTCCAGCATGGTAAGAATAGGCAAATCTGTTAAGATTCATAAAAAAGAAATCAGCGAGAGTTGCAAGTAAAGAGTGGATGAAACAACGTCGAAACTTTACTTACTCACAGTCATGCAAGAAGGGTCTAGAAGATCCCCAGG
Organism: Agapanthus africanus; assembly: GCA_030015575.1. Lineage (NCBI taxonomy): Eukaryota > Viridiplantae > Streptophyta > Magnoliopsida > Asparagales > Amaryllidaceae > Agapanthus > Agapanthus africanus. The sequence continues at coordinate 41,852,130 of JASDDO010000026.1, forward strand.
CCCGTCAAGGATCTTAACTTCATCGTCAGCTTCCAGAACTACAGAAGACATTAGCATCGTTATACGAAGTAACAGTAATGCCATGAGAGGAGCAAATAATACTAATCTTGCCCGGAAGATAGGACGATGCGTTGAGGGGATATTGCCCGTGGAGCGTCCACCTCTAGCAGACGCTGAAAAGACTTCCTGGGGGACAGGTCCGTGATGGACGCCGCCAATCCTCGTAGCTCTGAAAATACAGAAAGGTTCAGATAATGACGAGATCATTAAAACAAAAGATAAAAGAATACCTTCGATGCTCCTCCCGCTCTGAACTGGAGGGATAGCAGCTTCGGTAGCCTCCTCCATGCCTTCAGGCACATCATCGAGGACATGGGCCGGTATAACAGCTTCCAGTTGAGGAGCAGCAGCCACCGCTGCAGGCTCCAATGAAAGGACGGTGGCATCGGCTACCTGTCCCACGGTTTCTGGGCCGTCCACAGAATGATCCATTGAATCTGCGGCCAATGAAGATGCCTCTTCCGGGAGAGCAAGCACTGGGAGAACGGAAACCACCAATGGAGGCTCTGTGGCAGGAAGAACAGCTGTATCGACCCCCTCCATACTTACTGGTGTCTCATCGGGGATATTTACAGAGTCCATAGTCAAGGCGCGACTCGAACTTAGATCCTTTGCCATTGCCGAAGTCCCTGCAAAGTTTTCACGAAGATAAGGTGTGTGTGTGTGTGTGTGTGTGTATATATATATATATATATGCAGTGCAAAATACTACAAAAAGATGTATAAGTATACCAATGCGCCAAGGAGCTTCTAGTATGGGTTTTTCAAGCCGGCGTTCCTTTTCAAGAATTTGTGCTCGCCGGGGTTCAAGGATAGACTCGTGGCCACCAGTCCACAACGACAGCTCATCTTTGACATCGGCCGAGATAGGCCGCTTAATGGCTATCTCGCCTCCCTCTTCCAAAAGCCCTATAAATATCCGCCGTATCGATGGAGGATCTTCATAGAAGATGACGGCAGGATAAGGCCTCTTCGGGACCCTCACGTTTTTAGTCTCATCCTGGGAGCATCTTATAGCCTCAGCCAATTGTGCGGCATCCTCGGCGGATGAACCTGGGAAAAGAAGACCATCATCCGGTTCTTGCATAGATATTGGTTCGTCTTGAATGATAGGATCAGATTACACTAAAAAGTCGAGCAGATTGGTGACTGTCTTCTTTCGCCTCTTTGACCCAGAGCTAACACCAGAAGACGATCGCTTCTTTTCCTTCGATGCTTTGGTGCGACGTTGACCTACTTCACCTTCAGTATCCTCTCTCGGTGGTGTTACCGATGATAACACTGCCATCGCTGACGACGCAGCCGATGAAACTGTTACCGGCACCTTATCTGAAGCCCTCACTTGAGCTCTAGTGCGCATCGGCAGCCCAACGGTAGGAGGAGTCAGGCCCGCGTCCACCGCCTCAGGAATAAGTAAGGCGCCAGTCCCATTCAAGGGAGGGCGAACCATTACCCGTGGTCGCGGCGGGATTCCCTTAGCCTGGAGCAGGGTGGGAGCCCTAATCCCAAAACATATCCTCCTCTCCTCAGCAATGATTGGACTAACCCGGTGGCGATACCAACCCGTGAAAGCCCCTACGCACATCGGAATGTAGTCGGCCTCGGGGATCATGAAATGAGAACCGGTGTTCAGCCTCATGAAATGGTGGGTGGCTTCATGAACAACTTCCAAAGAAGAGCTAGGCTCCACCATGAATGCTTCAAAGGGAACACCCTGGTCATAACCCAATTGCCGGGCGAAGCGGTGCGGATTATACCGTATAAAAAGAACCGCATCATTTCGGCGGAACACTAGATAACCCGGCCTGATCGAGTACAAGTGCATGGCTTCTTTGGGATTCAAGGATGGTGCTCCCTCTTTCGATAAATCAAACAACTTTTGAACAGGTCCCGAGGGAGCAGAGAGGATTCGATCATTAAATACCATCCCGCCTTCGTTGGCATACGGATTGAGCAGCACACGAAGAGCCCCTAATTAAGTTGGGTCAGGATCAGAAGCGTCCACCAACCTCATGAGCCGCGCAAAGGTATAGGCATCATAAAAGCTGGGTCTCTAGTGCTCAGCAAATGCCCCTAGCACGTGCATCTCAATCCATGATGTAAAATAATGAAGAGAGAAACTCACTACGTTCACGCCTGGGGTTGAGGTATTGGCTGCAGTGCTTAGCCCATGGTACAGATGCGATAGCCCTGCAATGCCCACAGCTAGTCGTGTCCCTTCGGCAATGCGATGAGCAGGGTAAATGACCGAGGCTCTCATGAATCGACGGTGCGTTGGAACGACAAACCAACTTTGCCAAACGCCGATAAAACCGACGAAGAAAGTTTCTTCATCCATTCCAGGAGCTGCGATCGACTCGAAAAATACAGCCGACAAGATTGGAATGTAGAACTGTGGCAAATTCTCTTCTCTAGCCGGTAGCTTATTTAAACCAAACCCGAAGGGGTCATTAATATTCACGAACTTCAGAGCCGCCTTTGATAGAACGTCTCCACGAAGGAAGCAGGCAATAAAGCTTTTAAAGTGACGCCCTGCTCCTCTGACTCTGTGAACAGCTTCTCAAAAATACCCAGGGTCTTGATTAGACTCGGGTACTTGTGGCAGACAACATTTTCAGTTGACAAGCCATCAAGCGTAGCGGGCGCAGTCTCGAAGAAATACTCGTCAGAGGGCAACAATTCTTCGTAAGGCGCTCCCCTGATCGGTAAACCCGAGATCTCGCGAAACTCTTCCAAAGAAATCGAAACTTCGCGGTCCCCTAACAAGAAAGTGTTGGTGGGAAGATTCCATTGATTAAGGAAAGCTTTAACCCACCATACGTGAGGAGACTGATAATGGAAGAGAGACGCGTACACCGCCTGGTAAAGCCCGACCTTCTGCAGTCTCGTACGATGGACGGACAGGATGTAACGAGCCCAGAGAAGATAGCCCGAGGGATGGCGAGGGGTAAGCCCTGTCTTGTAGACTTGTCCCCAAGGCTGGGCTTTGCCTTGGCAAATACGACGCCCCAAGATATCTATGGCCGACACAGATTGGTTTGGTATCCCAACTGTCGACAGCTTGAGCCGGCCTGTAGGAGTCCAATCCGCCACCTCTACAGCAAAAGCAGTCTGCGGACGGTCCATCGGCAAGAACGGGCGGAGAGGTTCTGTTAGCACCTCGCAAAGAAAGCTTCGGCGACCGCGGATGATATGCCCGTACCAGGTTCCCTATAAAAGTAAGTTGGTGAAATCCGGGTCATGAGCCCTGATCATTGCCATCGCTTCTTCGTCCGACGGTGATTGAGGAAAAGCCGCCTCCGAGCGAGTAAAGGGAAAATATGGAAGAGAAGCCATTGTTCCTGAAATAAAGGAAGGGAAAACTGTTAGTGAAGCCCACACGTGTGTGTATATATATATATATATATATATATATAAGTATATATATATGAAGACAAAGGAAGAAAATGACAAACAACTAATTTCATGGGCCCCACAAAATCAATATGGCGGCTCAGTAATAATGAGGCCGAGCAATCATCATGAGAACAAAAGGAAGATTCTCAATAAATTCAAATAACTCTACACATTCTCCCAAGGAGAAAACCCATTATAGAAACTCTGTGCAAATCGAGAAGGATCTCTACTAAAGTATTTTTGCTAGAACAACTCAGGATAAAAAAATCCCAAGAAGTCTTCTTTTAAGAACTAAGTTCTCTAGGGGAATTAAATTCCTTTTGAACAGAGGAATTAAATTCCAAGAAAATTTTCAAAGCTAACCTCTTTGAAATGGAATTAAATTTCAGAGGGAAAACAAGTACAATCGTCAAAACCCTATGATCCGAAAAATAGCCAACATTTAGGGTTTGTTACCTAAAGATCGAGCGTTCTTAGGACATCAGAAAGAGGAGTTTTTTTTAAGGAAAAACCCTTGGTGTGGACTTAAAATCCAAAGAGAATTGTTATAAAAGTTCTTCGATCGTTCAAAACCATTACCTGATGAAAAGATTCTTTCTTGGACAGAGTTAAACTCTGAAATTTTTGGAATAGAGAACTGAGCTCTGAGGAAGAGAATTAAATTCTCAAAGGAAAATGAACAAGGAAGAAGATGAAAGAGTAGAGGCGCTTCTGGAGAGACCCTTGCATTTATAGGATGTGACTGGAAACTGTTCATCTGCCCCCTTCTCTAGGCAAATCCAACGGCCACAAAGATGACAACGTTGGACTCACGTGCAAACACGTGAGAACAACGCTGTGGGGGCATTTGTTCCCTCGTAAAATACAAGGAAAACCCCCAATGGGGCATCATGTGCCCACACGTGATCGCGGGTCACGTGCCAATACGTGATGGCTTCCCGAGGACTCTGAAATAATAAGAATTGAATCCTAATCAAATGGGGTCATGTGTCCATACGTGATGGGCCTTTAAACACACTGAAAGGAATTAAAAGATAAAATAAAACAGCAAGTAAAAAACTCCAATGGGGTATCACATGCCCACACGTGACCAGGGGTCACGTGCCGACATGTGATGAGTTCCCGAATTCTTTATAATAATAAAATCAAATTCTAAATCGAATTCTTAATCAGTGGGTCACGTGCCACTACGTGATAGGGACTTAAAACTCTCCGAGTTAATGGAAAGAAAACCGTGAAGGGGGTATCACGTGTCCACACGTGACAGGGGGTCACGTGCCAACACGTGATAGGCTCTTAAACCCACTGAAACAATAGAATTAAATTCTAATTTGGATGCTTTAACAAAAAAGGTCACGTGCCAACACGTGATAAACTCCTAAACCATCTGAACTAATAGAATTAAATTCTAATTAAGAGGGAAATAAAAAACCGTAATAATTCTCTAGATCTTTCCAAACAATAAGGATTGTGCTCTGTAAAGAGGAGCGCCGTTGGATTAAAAATCCAATGGTGATTAAAATCACCAATTTATAGAAAGATTCTATACAAGGAAATATTTTCCTAAAATCTGCCATGAACAACAAATAAAATATTTTTTGGATTAAAAATCCAATGCTGAATAAAATTCATCGAGTGATCTAAAAGATGATGTTGGTTACAAAATCAATCAAAATATTTCAATGAAATATTGACTAAACAAACTGATTCTTTTCATTCTCCTATAAATAGGAGCCAAGGGGGAAGAAGAAGGGAAGATACAACAATATAGAGAGAATACAAAAGAAAAGAGAATTTAATTCTCCAAAGAGAAAAGAAGATTTCTTCAAAAAAGAAAGAAACCTAGGTAAGAAAGTGAAAGAGATCATCCAATAAGCTCCCACAAAATAAAAAGAGAATTTAATTCTCAAACTAAGAGTTTAACTCTTCTGAATAAGAACTTAGTTCTTCCTTTGGTTGATGATCTGCAGAAGCAGATCTCCCTATAAGTTGAGAATTTAATTCTCATCGGGGGGATTCTGCCATGCATATCTAAAGCCTCAGGGAGGACTTAAGTTCAGAGAATTTTATTCTCCCACAAAGCACATAGGAATTTAATTCCTCCAACAAAGATAGGGTTTAACCCTTAATATAAGAACTTAGTTCTTCTTTATGGTAATAGATCTGCAGAAGGAGATCTCCCTAATAGTTGAGAATTTAATTCTCATCGGGGAGATTCTGCCATGCAGATTCAAAACTTAGAGGGGGAATTGAGTTTAAAGAATTTAATTCTTTCGAAAATATAGGAATTTAATTCCTCTAAATAAGATTAGGGTTTAACCCTATGAAATAATTTAATTCTTAAATAAGAGACTTAGACTTTGCATGCACCAAAAAAGATCATGTACCCAACATGATCACGTGGCAATACGTGACCCTCCCCTCAATGGTCAAAAAAGAATGAATGAGATGGGGTCACGTGCTCCCACGTGAGCACGTGACCCTTGGATATATCCCTCCAAATAAAGAGAACAAAGCCAAGTCAGAACAGATTTTGGGCGTCCTCACGTGTCCCCATGTGACCCCTAGCAAATCCTTTTAATATCCAGTGCATGGGTACCCATCACGTGCCCACACATGATTGCCATGAAGATTAAATGTTTAACACTTATTTGAATATTCTGAGAATAAAATAAAGGAAGCCTGGCCCAATCCTCAGGTGCCTCACGAGACCCTACGTGAGCGCTTCACTTTTAGTGTTTAACACTGTTTTGAGTGCATCACATGGGAACACATGATCGCCAAATATGTGCTAGTGTTGTAAGTGCACGGCGGCGCCCCGGCCGTCAATCCGACGGCCAAACGCGGAAACGGTGGTAAACTTTAACTTTTGCGGACTTGGCAAACCGGCACCACCGCGCACTAAACCCCGGATCGTGCCATTAAACTAGTCTAAGCTAACAAGAGAATGAGTTAGAGATGTACCTACAGATCCGAGTCCTCCGGTCTTCATCTCCACTCCGATTTCCTCGCGGGATCTCCGGTCGTCTCCTCCTCGTCGGAAAGGGCACCACGAATCCGGGTACTTTTACGGGCTCCCACCTCAATACCGAGGCAACTCGGGCGCGAAGCTGGCGAATCGACGCGTCCAAGATTTGCTGTAGGAATATAGTGTAGAGTGTATGTCTCACTTTGGGGTTGGTTGCCAAAGATGGAGGAATGGTGTATAGAAAATTGGTGCTTTCAATTTTCTAGCAATGGAATGAGATGAAGAATGATATGCACAAAAATGAATCACTCTCATTTTTCTTCCTCTCTTTTCTTTTCTTCTTCTCTCTTTTCTTTTTTCTCAACCATGAAAAAATCTCTCTCAAATTAGAAATGGTGGAGGATAACAATATGAAGCAAGAGGGAGGTGAGTGTAGTAAAAGGAGGAGGGTGACCACATCCAAACATAATCATCACTAAACTTTACATCAACCTCAAATCCATCTCAAATCCATTCTAATCTCATAAATACATGAAAAGCAAAGATGCTTATCATATCAACCCTTATGCAAATAAAACCTCCACAGAGTGTTATTTGCATTCTTGCAAATAACACCCTCCATCGGAAAAGTCCGGCCGGGAAAGAACAAAGGAAAACCGGCCGGAACGGAATGCGAACTGGCAACTCCAGAAAACTGGTCCCGTAATAAATTACAGGAAAACCCCGATACTGTGCATACACACCCGCATCTGTATTCCGTCCGGATACAAATGCAATGAGACAAAATCTACACTGTACTAAACTAGGACCAGCTTAAACCAAAGCCGGCTAGTAAGATCCGTCCGATCCTGATCCGTGCAATACCGCACGTATCTGATCGAACGCTGCCATATAACCATACGGCCACTAGTACAAACCGTCCGATCCTGATCCGTGCAATACCGCACGTATCTGATCGGACCCTGCCATATCTCCATACGGCCTCTACAGCGTTTCGCCCGAAAGCTTGAGTAACTGTAAGTGTGGTGGACTCTAAAGACTCGTCAATACTATGGCTATGGATTTAACCACTAGCACGTCAGAGGTATAAGCCAATACGTGATGGGCCACCGGCTATTGACCAAAAGGGACGTCGATGAGGAAGCTCACCCCGACACCCAACTGAGCCTGTCAGTGACAATATCCGTACAGTCCGGTCCGTTCGTCTATGAGCATCGCATGGCGGGCCTAGGGGGTTGGTAAAAGTCAGACCCCCAAAAGCGGTACAAGTCGTGTCGGAGTGTAGCCCAGAACACCCTGAGATACTACTGGAATACCTACCAGTAAATCTCCTGCCTTGGCCAAGGTCTTTATGTAATGGCTCTCCTAGACACAGCGCGACCTCACCCCCAATACCGGGAGAGACGAACCCCTGAAGATCCGCTCACTGCCTCCATGTGGCTCGGGACTGTACCCAACTAAAACCTGTTTGCACGACTCCTTTGAGCCGTGGTAGGGTAGTAATCAAAGTACAGTGGGAACTCACACGAGACAAATGACGATCCCCAGGTCGATGAACTAACCTGTACACATGTCACCAGGGAACTGCTATCTGACGTCAGGTATAAGACCAACTAGCATGTTCCCGGCGAGTCCTGTCCGGTGTACTCATAACCCAATGAGCACCTGTATACATCTTAGGTGAACCAACTGACACCAGTGGCTTGTGAGACCGGCCACCGCCCCTCGTCGGGGTCTCGACTGTATACACTAGTCTACTCTGGAGTATCGATGCCCTGTCTCGAAACTCCTACGACTAGGGACCTTTTAAGGATGTGCTTATAGACTACCAACTCCCACGTATATGATCGCCCTCATACTGCCGGTAGTCAAGCAAGAATCCTAGGGGCTCTATCAACGTGCAATAGCGACATGTCAGGTCACTTAAAGCAGTGCACGATGATAAAGGTAAACCAGATAGCATACTATCATCTCGAGTAAGACTGTCCTCCCGGGATAGGTCCTCCCTCAATCATTGCAATCACGTGCCTGTGATGTAATAATTGACTCTGAGGGCACTATCTCCAACAATCTCCCACTTGCACTCGAGGCTAATTATTGCGATGTCGCATACTCACAGCCCGTGTGATACCGAACACCCAACTCCTCTACTTGTCAGTCTCACAAATCTCGTTTGCGAAACTATTGCGGTCGAGGAATAGCCTCAGTGAGTGGATCCACCTTGATGTTTCTTTCTATATCTCTCTCTATATCTCAAGTTCGCGGAGAAAGCCATCTCCCGAAATGAGCAATACCTGTCTTAGAATGTCTGGATGTCTGATGGGACCTAGCTCATAGGTGAACTCCAAATCCAAACTCCTTAGACTGTATCGTCAACTGAACTTAATCAGTATCCTGCGCCATGCCACCTTCAGTATTGCCCTGGACCACCTGTCCAAAATACTGCCCCTCGTCAGAAGGATAACTATAACTCTGACGATCACCCTGTCGTCCATGTCACCTTGGAAGCCTGGAATGATAACTTTTTCTCGAATGGGGCTTTTGTTATCATATCCCTAGAACATCCATTTATGTTCTAAAACTGCTTCCGACTGTTTCTCCAGGATTGGATCAATGTCAACTTATTGCATCTAGTGCAAGAACAACATCTAGTGTGGTACTTGACATCTCATGATTGACTCAATTGCCTAAGCAAGTGATCTGCCAATCATGAACATCCCTTTCCCCTTTAGTCTGTAAGACACCTTTAGAGAGGGTGACTCCATCACCTGCAGGTACACTACCGTGCCAGGAGTCGTCCATTCTAAATACTCTTAGAATGCTGTCAAAGTACCCTGATTGGGAAACCACCCAAATCTAGATCTGAAACCATAGATCTAGTAACCAGTATGTCTGATATAATGTCCAAGTACTTTGTGGAGAAAACACTGTGTGACGACCAAAGTATAACCGATCGTAGTATAGGAATATCACTTCCTACTACCTTCTCAACAGATCCATCCTCTATTCTGATGACGCCAAACCTATGACTGTCACATCAGAAATAGATGATCTATCTCCGCTACATCTGCTTTAGTCTATAAATAGACATAAGCCTGATGTCCACCAATGCTTCCGCTGCTCCCACTGACTGCGACAACCCTCCGGCAGAGTCATATAGACGTGCACTTCTAAAGCTAGTTTAGAACGACGCTATACTCATCCTCCCACCGGGTCTCGCAGCCTGGAACAACAGCAATGGCAAGTGTGGGTAAACAAGAACTTCCTTGTCACCGTCCTTGAGGCTATCGGAGTACCTCTCGGGTGCCTGAAGTTACCCACCTTATCTGCGGAGTGGCCAATGGAATGTCAAATCAGATTGAATCTTCAGGTTCCTTATCAAATCTTCAGTAATCGTTTGCGGTTCTGGAATCACTTCCAGTTCTACCATACTCCCACTGCTGTTTTTGAAAAATCCATTTTTAATAAAACTGTGGCGAGTCTTGAACAATATTTCTATTGATCTTCCAGATGGTAGAAAATCAACCCTCGTCATAGCCTGGGTCAACCCACAAACAGCCATTACAGAAACGTGCCTTGAGTTGTCCAGAGTCTGGTTTTAATCATAAGCCAGACAACTCCCCGTACCTTAACAACGTTAAGATATGAACTGTACTATATCCAATATAGAACCAGAGGCACTGATTTAATTTTATCAGATTCAAATCATGCAGCTTGTCTCCAGTGCATGTCAACTAAATGGAGAGAGGCCGATCAGCGTTACTCAACTTAGGAATACTTCCAATTATGAGTAACCTGAAAGTGAAGCAACTTCTCTTCATCATTACTATCAACTGAATACCATACACAAGTATCTACATCTTCGATCACTTTGAAGAATCCCGATACTTGCTACACCTGGTTCTCTACTCTATTCAAATACCTATAACTCCTCAAAACTTAGACCCTGTGTTTCTACGAAACACATGTCCAAGAACTAGAGAAGTTAAAAGTAAACAGAATATAGTATGAGGATCAACCCCTCTTTCCTAATGGACACTGGACAACATACAATGCTCTGTATAAGTCCGCTGAGTCTAACAACTCTTTCACTGTGTTTCGTAGGTTGAAAACTGTACTTATGGTTAAGAAGAATTACACCGCTGTTTAATGCTCCTTACCTAACCATCCACTGATATAGGTAAATGTCATCGACATAATATCAAAAGGTATATCTCACTCTATGAAAATAGACGTACAGATATATCAATTTGAAATTGGTGCACAACAGCGGATATTCAAAACCAAATATTTGCCGACCGGCAAACAGCTCAGATGATCTCCTCAAATATCACCGATTACAACGAATCCCGATATAATGAGGATGATTACCCTATTCCCAATAACTTACTCCCACTCATCATCTGTAAAACCATACAGATGTGAGAATCAAACCTGGTAAATACATACCCTGGAGCAAGTGTCTAATTGGGAAATCAGTTTTCTTTTAACAGTACACAGCTGAACTGAAAAATTGAAATGTTTCGATGGGGTATCCTGGTATTCCTAGTAATGCCTCTTCCATTATCCAGATTCACAACTATAACCGTATAATTCTTTGCCACCTCCCCAAATCCCTTTATATGTCTTTAGTCATTACCTTCTGTACACCCCTTTAGGCCAAATGGTTTTCTTCCTTCCCTACCGTTCGGCACCAGCCTATGGTTTGGAAGAAGACTATCCAATAAGCATAAAGGGTGTACTGTCCTAATCCTAGGAGCACTCGCAACGCGAGAGAAGGTGAAGATAAAAGACACCTGAATGTACTTTATTCCTATTTCTCCTGGACCAGAATCCATCCCCGAACTGGAACAAGTTCCTTTCGAGTTCGTATATAACCATACGATGGAGTATCCAATAAACTGTGGATCTTCGTAGTGATACGGAGTGTCCTGGAGAAATACAAAGGTGATTTAGGATTGGCGAAGAAATACTTGGTTTGGTCGTGAATAGCAGTCGCAATTTACTTTGCCCTCTTACTAATCCCTTGCTTTGTCTGAACTTAATACCTTCTGTACACCGTTTAGGCTAACTGGTTTTCTTCATTCCCTACCGGTCGGCACCAGCCTATGGTTTGGAAGAAGACTATCCAATTTGCGTAATAGGTGTACTACTCCTAAACCAAGGAGCACTCGCAACCTGAGAGAAGGTGAAAGAAAAGACAACTGAATAATCCTATCCGTTTTCTCCAGAACCAGAAACCATCCTCGAAGTCCTTCGAGTTCGTATATAACCATACGATGGTTTTGTCCAATGGAAGTGGACGTTCGTAGTAATACGGGGTGTCCTGGAGAAAAGAGTAAAAGTAGGAGTGGCAATGAGGTCAGCGACTCTGACAATCCAAAAGCCAGTGTTAAGTAGGTTCGGTCAACTTGGTCTCTGAGTCGTAGTCTTAGGGTCGGGTCAATGGTCGCTGCCAGAGAGAGAGAAAAGAAACACGCAGCGTGCACTCTATCCTAGATCAGAATGGTTACCAATTTATCTAATCTGGAAACCTCCCACTGTACCTCAAATTCTCTTCCAAACCAGAAAGAAGAATTAGTCGGGGTCACCCGAGGAGTAAACCAACTCATCAGTGGGAATCGGGATCCAACTATCATTGCATGATAACGTGACGGAATCCGCTCACGTTATCACACTCCAGAAGGTATGCGCATATCTGGCAAGTTTCAGTTCTTTTGAAACTCCCGATGTGATTTCTGCCCCATGCTCTTATGACCTTGACTTGGCCAACAAATCATAAGTCACATGTCAAGTTCTGCCCGTCATTCTCCAGGTTAATTTGAGCCCACCCGTACAAGCCCTTGACTTTGGCCAACAAGGCTATACGACTGCCCCAAACCAACGCATCTATCTATGCTGCATATGAATAACCAACAGCTACCAAACACTGTGCCTTGACTTTGGCCAACAAACACAGCTTGAATACTATTGACTACCCATATGAAACGACGGAGGGCTACGAATGGTTTCTGGCGAAAACCTTTAACGTAATGAACTTGATATCGTCGAAGGAACGGATAGCTTTTAAAAATATAGTGACGAAAACCGTTGCTAAAGAGGTCACTCCCGGTGAAGGGATCTCTGCTCTTTCCCCGTAGAATGGGGTGCAGGATATTCCAAATGAATACCGCGATGCAAAGCAAAAGTAATCGGCTATAGTGAAGTTAATGCCCTGACACAAACTTCTGTCCAAGGGGTCACTCCCGGTGAAGGTATCTCGGCCCTTGCCTCGTCGACTGAGGAGCAGGATATTCAAACTGAATACCACGATGCAAAACAAAAGAGAACGTCCTTGCAATAACAGCCTTTTGAAAAGTGTTCCAACAACATCAGAATAGGTTTGTTTAACTTGCATTGATCCGAATCAATGCAGTCCCATCATTGATCACACCACAAAGAACGAAAATATACTGACGTACGTATATGCCATCCGCATTCGCCACTGGGTCCCGTCATCACCCGTTAGGTTAGCTAACTAACGGCAGAGCGGGGACTGGACTAGCGCGGATGAAAAGCATATACAACATCTACTAATATATATACCAATATATTATATTTCGCTCAAGGCGTGAAAAGAAATGCAACATCACAGAAATGTACAGCATCACAGAACAATACAGATATCTGGGATCCCCGGGTTTCACAGAGCCACTACTGAAACCCGACGTTCCCCTGGTCGTGTGGATAGCCTGTGCAATGAAATCCTAGACCCCTACGGGCGCGGCAAGTCACCCGCCAAAACCTGAAGCGAGGCAGCCCCCTTCAGCGCCGTGAATGGACCACCCAGCACTTCACGGAATCCGGTAACTTGGGCACCCCTCCTGGGTCAACCTGTACCCCCTACGAGTGCGGCGAATAGCCCGCCAATTTCAGAGTGAAGTCCCCTCCGTCCCAATGCCATGAGATGCGGGCTTGTTGCCCTCTAGAACCCGGCTATCCGTGCACCCCACCGCGGGGTAATCCTAGTACAGAAAATAAAATATACATACACCGGGTACATCGACCGCAACCAGGTCGTGCCCCAAAAGAATAATACAAACAGGCAGTGACGGCAGTCCACATGTCGGACGCTCGCCCCGCAATATCAAATGTACATGATACAACAACACTGTACTAGCATTGCATCCAGGCTATCCCCCACGACCGATCCGCAACATCACAGCATAAACATAGAACATCAACGTGAAAGTCACGTTCGCAAATCCGTCTAACCGGGCTATAGCAGTTAGACCGGATTTACCGATCGAGTGACATTCACGGTCGCAGATATAATGTAAATACTGTGAAATAATGTGTTTGAAATATCCGATCGATCAAAAATTAACAAGTGGGCCCTCAATCAAAACTGTAGCACTCACAGAAATCCTGGGCCCAATTTTAATATTCCAAAACCCATATTTTAAGCCCAGAAGACCTCTGAAAAAAAATGGTGAAGTGATCTCCACAGTGCGCGGCGGAAAGGCGGCGGAAAGGGGGTTTTCGCGGCGCTTCCGCGCTCCCACTGTGGAGTTACTTCGTCGAATTTTTACAGAGTTCTTAGATTTTCCATTACATCAATATTTTACAACCTGAAAAATTTTTCGAGACCAAAAATTTTCAACAGAAACTGATGCGAACTAAAATGCAGTTTTGGAACATTCGATCGATCGAAACAGAAAAACACATTACACCAAGCTAGACTATGTTAATGGCGAGGCTTTGATACCACTGTAAGTGCACGGCGGCGCCCCGGCCGTCAATCCGATGGCCAAACGCGGAAACGGTGGTAAACTTTAACTTTTGCGGACTTGGCAAACCGGCACCACCGCGCACTAAACCCCGGATCGTGCCATTAAACTAGTCTAAGCTAACAAGAGAATGAGTTAGAGATGTACCGACAGATCCGAGTCCTCCGGTCTTCATCTCCACTCCGATTTCCTCGCGGGATCTCCGGTCGTCTCCTCCTCGTCGGAAAGGGTACCACGAAGCCGGGTACTTTTACGGGCTCCCACCTCAATACCGAGGCAACTCGGGCGCGAAGCTGGCGAATCGACGCGTCCAAGATTTGCTGTAGGAATATAGTGTAGAGTGTATGTCTCACTTTGGGGTTGGTTGCCAAAGATGGAGGAATGGTGTATAGAAAATTGGTGCTTTCAATTTTCTAGCAATGGAATGAGATGAAGAATGATATGCACAAAAATGAATCACTCTCATTTTTCTTCCTCTCTTTTCTTTTCTTCTTCTCTCTTTTCTTTTTTCTCAACCATGAAAAAATCTCTCTCAAATTAGAAATGGTGGAGGATAACAATATGAAGCAAGAGAGAGGTGAGTGTAGTAAAAGGAGGAGGGTGACCACATCCAAACATAATCATCACTAAACTTTACATCAACCTCAAATCCATCTCAAATCCATTCTAATCTCATAAATACATGAAAAGCAAAGATGCTTATCATATCAACCCTTATGCAAATAAAACCTCCACAAAGTGTTATTTGCATTCTTGCAAATAACACCCTCCATCGGAAAAGTCCGGCCGGGAAAGAACAAAGGAAAATCGGCCGGAACGGAATGCGAACTGGCAACTCCAGAAAACTGGTCCCGTAATAAATTACAGGAAAGCCCCGATACTGTGCATACACACCCGCATCTGTATTCCGTCCGGATACAAATGCAATGAGACAAAATCTACACTGTACTAAACTAGGACCAGCTTAAACCAAAGCCGGCTAGTAAGATCCGTCCGATCCTGATCCGTGCAATACCGCACGTATCTGATCGAACGCTGCCATATAACCATACGGCCACTAGTACAAACCGTCCGATCCTGATCCGTGCAATACCGCACGTATCTGATCGGACCCTGCCATATCTCCATACGGCCTCTACAGCGTTTCGCCCGAAAGCTTGAGTAACTGTAAGTGTGGTGGACTCTAAAGACTCGTCAATACTATGGCTGTGGATTTAACCACTAGCACGTCAGAGGTATAAGCCAATACGTGACGGGCCACCGGCTATTGACCAAAAGGGACGTCGATGAGGAAGCTCACCCCGACACCCAACTGAGCCTGTCAGTGACAATATCCGTATAGTCCGGTCCGTTCGTCTATGAGCATCGCATGGCGGGCCTAGGGGGTTGGTAAAAGTCAGACCCCCAAAAGCGGTACAAGTCGTGTCGGAGTGTAGCCCAGAACACCCTGAGATACTACTGGAATACCTACCAGTAAATCTCCTGCCTTGGCCAAGGTCTTTATGTAATGGCTCTCCTAGACACAGCGCGACCTCACCCCCAATACCGGGAGAGACGAACCCCTGAAGATCCGCTCACTGCCTCCATGTGGCTCGGGACTGTACCCAACTAAAACCTGTTTGCACGACTCCTTTGAGCCGTGGTAGGGTAGTAATCAAAGTACAGTGGGAACTCACACGAGACAAATGACGATCCCCAGGTCGATGAACTAACCTGTACACATGTCACCAGGGAACTGCTATCTGACGTCAGGTATAAGACCAACTAGCATGTTCCCGGCGAGTCCTGTCCGGTGTACTCATAACCCAATGAGCACCTGTATACATCTTAGGTGAACCAACTGACACCAGTGGCTTGTGAGACCGGCCACCGCCCCTCGTCGGGGTCTCGACTGTATACACTAGTCTACTCTGGAGTATCGATGCCCTGTCTCGAAACTCCTACGACTAGGGACCTTTTAAGGATGTGCTTATAGACTACCAACTCCCACGTATATGATCGCCCTCATACTGCCGGTAGTCAAGCAAGAATCCTAGGGGCTCTATCAACGTGCAATAGCGACATGTCAGGTCACTTAAAGCAGTGTACGATGATAAAGGTAAACCAGATAGCATACTATCATCTCGAGTAAGACTGTCCTCCCGGGATAGGTCCTCCCTCAATCATTGCAATCACGTGCCTGTGATGTAATAATTGACTCTGAGGGCACTATCTCCAACAAGTGTTTAACACTATATTCGAACCAGTCTTCCAGAGGCAAGACTTCTCTTTGACTGAACCTCAAATACACTCTTGTCTTCCAAAATTGGTCATCTCATATGACATTCAAAGCAAAACCCAGATCCTTTCAATCAACTTTGGTTCAAGGGTATATCTCTTCACACCTCTGATACATGTGTTTGTAATTCTTCAACGTCTTCAGAGAGGTGGTGGGTCCCAATGACCAATAACTATCTGTGCATTTCCAAACCCATGTTTGCATCTGAACTTGGACCGCAATGTCCCTAAACTAAACAATAGAGCCCTAATGCTCTTTTGTGGGATCTAAATGATCCTGTTAAGTAGATCTTAGTCTAAATATTAGACTAACGTGTCCGTTCCCAAAACCAGTCTTCAACCGACGCTGGCTCTATACCGATACAACAACTGTAGGGCACCCGGAGGGCGCCCTTTTAACAAACATTTAAGTTGATCTTAATCTCAAAACGAGATTAACGATCCTTAAATCAATCCAATTACAGATCTCCCAACCAAAATTGGTTCAAGGGTACATCTCCTTACTCCTCTGATATCTGTCGTTGTAATCCTTCAACGTCTTCAGAGAGGTGACGGGTCCCGACAACTAAACACTTTATGGACTGTGGGGTCCTTAAGCCCATGGACTATGATGTCCTTAACCTCGGACTGTGGGGTCCTTAAGCCCATGGACTATGATGTCCTTAACCTCGGACTGTGGGGTCCTTATGCCCATGGACCGAGATTTCGTTAAACTAACATAGGACCGTAATGTCCTTAAACTAACAATAGACCGCAAAGTCCCTAAACTAAAACAATAGAGCCCAAATGCTCTTTTGTTGGATCTAAATGATCCCGTTAAGTTGATCTTAGTCTAAAATTAGACTAACGTATCCTTAACAAACCGTTAAGTTGATCATAGTTTAAAAATTAGACTAACGTATCCTTAATAAACGTTTAAGTCGATCTTAGTCTCAAATGAGACTAACGTATCCTTAAACCCAACCCAAACCCAAATCTAAGAAAATACGGATTTGGACTAATCCACGCCCTACGGGCGACAACATAAATTAGTCTCCGTATACAATCCACGGGCAACCAAAAACAAAACAAACACCCATGACACGAAGTGACCATCTGGAGAAAGAGAAAGTGGTTACTGCGTTGCGGTAGCGTAATTAACTGTAAGGGCTTGCGCCTGCAGGGAAGAGCGTCCCCACAATCAAAACCCCTCAAATGAGCGGGAATCTGACGAAGTCTGCTATATCGGCCGCATCCGTCTAAACCTTCGATACATGGTGCCATAAATCAACTTGGCATCTTTGGAGAGGTGGACGGATAGCACCAATTAGCATCAGCCCTCGAAATTCAGGCAAGACGAGCCTACGCGGTCGCGTCCCTGTGTTCGGCGGAGAACAATGTCTTCATATGCCAGGAATGGTTCCGCGTACTTTATTATATTCACCGATGTTCTCTTAAGATATGGACATATGTTCTTGTTGAAACACAAAACTGAATGTTTTGAGAATTTCAAGGAATATAAGTACGAAGATGAGAACCAGATAGGTAATGGTATTCAAATCCTTCGATATGATCGGGGAGAAGAATACTGGAGCACGGAATTCCGAGACTATTTATAAGAGAATGAGATTCTCTCTCAGCTTACTCCTCCGTATACATCACAACACAATGGTATATCGGGGTGGAGGAATCGCACCCTATGAGATATTGTACGCTCTATGATGAGTGCTGCTGAGTTGCCTATTTCCTTTCAGGGACATGCACTTGAGAATATGCATACCTATTGAATAGAGTTCCGATCAAATTCGTTGCCTACCACTCCATATGAGATATGGAATGGGAAGAGACCATCTCTTAAATGAGTTAAGATATGGGGTTGTCCGATCTATGTTGAAAAAAAATCCGGACAAGCTCGAGGCAAGGTCAGTTCTGTGCAAGTTTGTAGGATACCCCAAACGTCTGCGAGGGTATATCTTCTACCACACTGAGGAACAAAAGGTGTTTTGTTTCTCGACATGCCACCTTTTTAGAAAAGGAATTTCTTGTGGTAGAAATTAGTGGCGATGAGGTAGAACTGGAAGAAGTTCCAGCAAAGCAAACTATAACCGACGATTTGGTGGAACTGGAGTATTCAATAGTCCCCGACGAACCGCAAACACTCCGCAGATCTAGTTGGGTTTCTCATCCAACTGAGAGATACTACGGTTTTCTCGTAGATGGTGGGAGTGAGGATTGCATCATGGAGATGATGACTGAACTAGTTTCGAGCATGCCATCACGAGTGGGGACCCTATGAAATGGCTGGATGCTATGCGATCTGAGATGGAATCCATGTACACCAACAAAGTGTTAACTTTGAAAGTTGATCCTGAATGGGGTAAAACCCATCCGGAGCAAGAGGATCTTTGAGAAAGATAATTTGGTGTAGATGGAAAAGTTGAGACTTTCAAAGCTATACTTAAGTCCATCAGGATCCTACTTGTCATTGCTGCATACCATGACTACGAAATCTGGCAGACTGCATATCAAAACCTCTTTTCTAAATGGTGATTTAGAAGAGAGCGTATATGACACTGCCAGAGGGTTTCGTAGACAGTGGGAGCAGTGGAAGCATGTGCAAGATGCTTAAATCCATCTACGGGTTAAAGCAGGCACCGCGGAGATGGAACATCTGTTTTGATGAACCTGTCAAAGAGTTTGACTTCATCAAAAAGGTAGATGAACCATGTATATATAAGAAGGTTGTAGAGAGTATGGTAGTCTTCCTCGTATTGTACGCGGATGGCATACTCTTGATAGGAAAGAGTGTTCCTATGCTACATTCGGTAAAGCACCTCTTATCACACAGGTTCTCAATGAAAGATCTAACTGATGTCTCCTACATCCTGGGGATATAGATCTATAGAGATAGATATAAATGGATTTGGGATTGTCCCAATCCAGGTATATAGACACCATGCTAAATGGGTTTAGTATGGATGATTCTAAGTGTGGTAATGTACCCGCTTGTTCAAGAATCACTCTCTCCAAAGAGATATATCTCGTGACTGATTTGGAGAGGGCTCGCATACAAGAGATACCCTATACTTTGGCAGACGGGTCAATCATATATGCGATGTTATGTACCAGACCAGGTGTAGCTTACTCACTAGGTGTAGTGAATAAGTATCAAAAAGATCTTTGGGAAAACCACTGGACAGCTGAAGAACATTCTTAAGTGCTTGAGAAGGACTAAAGAGATGTTCTTGGGGTATAGTAACGGTGAACTCCAGATGGAGTCCTTTACCGATTCGAGCTTCCAGTGTCATGACCCGAAATTTGGTACGTGACGGCCCTTAAACCACATAACGTCTACAGGTGTAACGCAATTCAAGTAAGCCGAAAACCCAGCAATCTAAACCATCAAAACTAGTAAGTGATAAGAACATTGTTTAAAGCTTTTGGGAATATCAAGTAAAAATCCTTTAAAGTCCAAATTTACTTTCTTAAAAATTTGGCAGCACCTCCTTTGTAAAAACTAGCCCCAAAAAGGGTACAACATATAATATAAGTAAAGCATCCCCAAACGGGAGCAAATCCACGCCCAAAAGCAGAAACAACCACCACAACAGATATACGACGCCGTAGCGAAGAAAATGGACGATATAAAGGGACAACAGCATAAAAGACATCAAAAGTCACAAAACAATTTACAATATCGTCCTCACATCTCGTCTCTAAGTCAATACATGAAAGTAGTAGATGGAGAGTACTAGATACAACGAATATACAACTGAGCATCATCAGATAACCGCAAAACCCACCTGTAGCAAAACTGCACACAGTCAGCCGTAGCGGTATCCGCTGCAAAAGATGATACGATAAGAAGAAGCCCTGCCGCTACCACTCTGAGGGACACCTGCAAAACACTGTGGCACAACGGGGGTGAGTTGCCAACTCATGAATAGTAAATAACATATGCAGGTAATCGTAGGTATGCACGTACTGCGATAATCTATTACATGCAACAGATAGTAATATGGCAATATGTATATGCATCAGTCATGAAAGATACTCTATCATGTACTACTAAAACATGAAGCAATACATATCAAATAAATGCTGAGTATGGGATAAAACATATCATTAACACAGAAATCCTCATCTTGGAGAAACTAGTGTCCATCAACGATACTCCAAATCCTAATACCTCAGGCACTACATTCTCAGATCGGCCCTCATATCCTGTAAGTCTCATGGAACCTGAGTGTCCAACATCGACACCCGAAAATATTATGAAAACTAGTGTCCAGCATCGACACATAAATCCTCATATAATAGGCTCCGTCTTCGGGATCGGCCCACGGGCTCCGGCAAAACGGGTTGGCTTAAATCCATCTCATGACTCCGGTCGGTATCCTCCAGATAACCGCCGAGTCCAAATACTGTCACCGGTAGGCAGTGCACCTCCCCTGCCAGGCTCATCGGCTAATCCATCGATATACCTTTCTTGCCCCGGGGTACCATACCGGGTCCACCATGTACCCACAAACGGCCACTCCACTCCCCGCATCAGGTTTCTAACACAAGTCTCGGAACCGAGAAAACTCATGGTGGACGCACTGAAATATCATATCAAGAGAAACCGGGTTTTCAAACAATACATAATTTCTTGAAATACCCCAACGGTTCTCAAATCCATAAAACATCAAGTAATGAATAAGAATATTTGCATATATATATATATATATATATATATATATATATATATATATATATATATATATATATATATATATATATATATATATAACAGCGTCCCATACCACTGATATATACACACATATATAACAGCGTCCCATACCACTGATATATATCCTCAGGAGTAAAACATCCAGAAAACATCATATGAAATCCATATCTCAATGCGTAAATCCATGAAATATAATATATGCAACATAAAACAGTAATATGAGCATATAAAGGAAAACCGCTTTTTAAATGCAACAAGTTTTTAAATATATCATGCGGTTTCTAATTTATCCAAAATCCAATGCAACATCATATAAGGGTGAACATGTAGCTATAGCAAGGTATATGTGTGTACATGTAAGTATGTATGCAAGATGTACATGTAGCTATATCTCATATGTGTATATACCTGTCAATAATGATACAATACCCTATAGGTATATGTGTAGCTATAGTAAGATATGTGTTTATACCTGTCAATAATGATACAATACCCTATAGGTATATGTGTAAGCATATAGGTATATGTGTATGCTATCTCTCATATACACAATGGAAATAAGGATCAAATCTCAATGTCCCTAACCAATACAATATCTCATACATATGCACAAAGGAAATAAGGATCATGTCTCAATGTCCCTAACCAATACAATATCTCATATGTATATGTGTTGTGCGTGTCATGAAAATTATCGACGGAGTGTGTGGCATACAATTAGTGCTCGTGAAACATGAACCGTCAATAATAGTGTTGTGTCTCATTAATACTATGTCCATATGCAATAGGAAAATGAGGTCTGCAACAATGGTACACATGCACAATCAAGTAATGATATGCAATGAAGTTCATGCACAATCTCTATATGTGCAATATACTTAATATCAAGAATCATATCATTTAATCTAGCCTAGACGCATAACACCATGCGGGTGATTCCCTGTAGATGTTAAATCTACTTACCGATGACCTCGAAATAAGTAAATCCGACCACCTACTTCCATTCTTCGCAGCGTCTGAAGTCCCTGCTCGCGATCATAAATTTCACAAACACAACACATAAGATTAAATATCCTGTGCCGACACAAAGACAACGAAACACAAGGATAACGTCCACAAGATATAGGCACTGTGCACCTAGTGCACAAAACGCACATGATATCGGCACAACCCCAGCTAGGATAACACAATCACCAAGCCTAGACCCCGATCGTACCGATCGCGCATTCACAACACAATATATATCGTGGAATATAATATATATAACATTGCAACGTCAAAAAAAACCCACGCCTAATTTATCTGAAACCTAGTAAGCATATTTTAATTATTATAGCTCAAATCTAGAAGTTTAAACAATTCTAGTAGTCACAATCAACACATAGTAGCTTAACTAAGTCACCCAAACCTTTACTACAATTTTAATCTCGCCCATAAAAGATTTAGTAAAAGTTTAGTTTGCACTTAAGCTTAATTAGACGATTAGGAAAATAACAAATAAAATTCTCACATCTAGGTTAAGTTTTCCAAGTCTAAACCACTCACTTAACCATTACAATGATCAAAACCTTAACTTGATCTACAAAAACCGTTTCTTGAATTTCTAAACATGCAAATTAAAGCTTTATTTAAACATCTAATAAGCTAGCTTAATGTATTGAAACAACAACTAAGTTTATGGTTATGATTTTATACCTCTACTTGAAGCACAAACTTGCAACAAGAATTCCAAGATAGCCTCCAAAATGCTAACTTTCATGAAGATCCATGCAAGATTAGGCTAAAGAATAATGGGTATGGATTTGTATTTAAGTTTGTGGGATTATTTGTTGAATTTTGATGAATTTTTGGAGCTTGAAGAAGTGAAAATGGAGGGGGGAAAAGATTGGGGCAGCAGGGGGGTTGGCCATTTCAAGAAGGAGGTGGAAAGTGTGGAAGTGTGTGGAAATATCTAGTCTAAAAATATCATTAAAGCTTAATTAATAAACTTATATTTAAGCCACCTCTTAATTCCTTTAATTAAATTTCTTTAAACCACCAAAATATCTAGATATTTATCCAAGATATTTTCAAAGAAGTCAAAGTGTTTAATCTAGTGATTAAGTTAGCATAGATTCACATTAGCATAATTAACCCAATTCAAATAGTAATTACCACTAATTAAGTGCATAATTAAAAGCTTATAATAATATTTTAATTAAGGAAAAATATTAAAGTGAACTAAAATTTTCAAGTGACTAATAAAAACCGCAAACTAACAATTTCCCAGTTAAACTAGGTGCAGTTACGTCTATACTGAAAAATGATCACTTCAGGGTTTTTATGGAAAACACAGCTTATTTTACCTATTATCGGAAATCACCTAAACGATTTCTAAAACGTTACATCCAGAGTGATAAAGACGACTGAAAGTCAGTCTCGGGTTTTGTCTTCACTCTCAATGGAGGGACGGTATGTTGGAAGGGTAAGCTATATACCGTAGCGGACTCGTTGATAGAGGCTAATTACTTCGCTACCAACGATGTTGCCAAAGAGATTGTCTGGATGAATAGAGTTCATGAGATGAACTAGCTTCCTACCATTGATCATCCAATACCTGTGTATTGGGATGAAAATGGAGCTGTGGCTTTGGCCTAGGAACCCCGGTCCCGTCAACGATCCAGACATAGTCTTAGACAGTATCTCCTGATCAGGGAGATCGAGGTCAGTAGTGTTGACACAGAGGATAACACAGCGGATCCACTGACCGAGGCCATCCCCCAGATGCTATTCGAGAGACTTTTGGGACGTTGGGTATGAGATACTACAACAACCGGCCTTAGTGCAAATGGGAGATTGTTAGGAATATGTATGCCCTAGAGGCCATTATTGTTGATATAGTGGATGCTTGGACATATATTTAGAGGACTTTCTTGCTCGACATGATAGTATACTATCAGGTTACCTTTATCTTAATATGTAGACTGGTATTTATACTGTCTGTCTCTTACATGTTTATAAAGCCCTTAGGATATGTACTTGACTACCAGGACTATGATGAGATCATACTAGTAGGGTCAGGGTGGTCCAAAAGTACATCCTTTAATAAGTTCCTAGTCGAGAGAATATCGAGACTAGGGCATCGATATTCCAGAGTAGACTAGTGTGTATGTTTCTTGTCCCTTAGAGGGCGATGGTTGATCCCACAAATATTGGTGTGTGACATCAAAGATTGTACACAGGTGCTCATTGGATAATGGGTACACCGAACAGGACTCACCGAGGACTCCTATGTGGTAGTATATCTATCGTCAGATAGCAGTCCTCTAGTGACACTGGTACAACTTAGTCTGTAGATCCGAGATCGTCATAAAGTCTTGTGCGGCTCCTACTATGCTTTGATTTCCTTCTTACTACGCTCAAAGGAGACGTGCAAACATATGGATTTTGGGTACAGTCCCGATTCGCATGGAGGCAATGAGCGATAGGAGGGGTTTCGTCTCTCCCGGTATTGGGGGTTGATGTTGCGCTATGCTCGATTGGCTATAACTGGAAGTCCCTGGCCAGGGCTGCTTATGATATTTACTGATAAGTGTTATCAGTAGTTTCTCAACCTGTTATATGCCAGATATCGACATGACTTATCACGTTACTGGGGTCTGACGTTTACCACCCCTAAACATGATATACGACATATCAGACGAAGAGACCAGACTGTACGCTAGTGTTACTGATAGGTTTCATGGAGACTATGGACAAGCTTTGTAACAATCTAGTTCGTTTATATCTATTCCAGTTCTCATATTTCTTTATTTGTGGTATTTTCTTGATTTATCATGTTTTGGGTACGAATGGTATTTTACATTTTACATTGCATTCGGCCCGACCCGATTGCTTGAACCTGTTTGATTCTTATTTATAGATTATCTTGACTTGTTACATAGACACGTGCATCTCATGATTAGTACATACTGGCATTACATCTAGCACCGCATGTTTTACCATATAACATTTTAGATCTTGTAAATAAATTAAAATTGCATTTCACAGCCTGCGTGATACCCCTAACCCCGTGGTAGCATCCGCGCATTTTGTTCTCGTCCTGTTCAGTGAAACAGACGTGTTTGGGTGGCTACGCGCACGTACGTGCATCCGTTCTTGGGGTATGCATTTTCGTTACCAGAGCGTTCATTTTGAAATTTGGAAGTCGCATATATTTTTCATATTTTAAATCTGAATTTTAGAACCGACCCGGGCTTGTTTTGGAGTAAGTTTGTATTTGCTAAAATCTCAAAACGGACTAATATTATATTCTTTATATATTTATAAACTATTAATATACTTTTAACTAAAATATATTATTATATCCTTTTTATATACTAACAGTATAATTATATATATATATATATATATATATTATATTTTCTTTAACTAAACAAATCTCTCCTCGACTCTTCTCTCTTACTTTTTAATAAAATATTAATCCTTTTATTTTTTTTAAGAAGCATGCACGTCTCTCTCTCTCTCACTCCCTCTCTCTCTTCTTTCTCTCTCTGCTCGCACTCTCTCTCTTCTCGGGTTTACTGTTTCTTTCTCGAGTCCCGTCACCCCCTCACGCTTACACTCACCTCCCTTCTCTTTTCTTCCTTCTCTATAAAACCCCCATGAGAAGAGCCCACAACCCTAACCTTAACTCCGCCGCCTTCTCTTCTTCGTCGTCGCCTCCAACTCCCCGACCTCATCTCCGTCTCGACTTCACCTCCTATCTCCTCTTCCTACCCGCATCCGATTCCTCGCCGCCGCCGCCTCCGAAGCCCTATTTTCCGTCGGCTTCTTCCCTGTCACGGCCTCATGTGATCCCGCCGTCAACGATCATCGCATCGGAGGGAAGGATAACACTGAAATTCTGGTCCAAAGTTCTCATAAGGAGGTTCCAAAAGAATTCTTTGATGAATTAAGAGCTATTTGTGGAAGTAACATGACTTTGGACTATGATGAGAGATACTTCCATGGAAAGCCGCAGAATAGTTTTCATACAGTCGTGAATATTCCCGATGTTGTTGTCTATCCAAGATCACAAGATGATGTACACAGGATCGTATTAACTTGTAACAATTATAAGATTCCAAGCTACATCGATCGAGGGGCACACCTTAGCTCCAAATGGAGGTGTATGCATCGACATGTCGCTGATGAATAAAATTAAGTCGCTGCATGTTGAGGACATGGATGTGGTTGTTGAACCTGGAATTTGATGGATCGAACTCAACGAGTGCCTAAAGCCATATGGGTTATTCTTTCCTCTTGATCCAGTTTGCCGATATCCGATCGTGCCGACGACGATCCCGACGACCCAGCGAGCGTACCTGACCCGTGTGATCATTTTGTGCGTTGTTTGGATTCGTTCCGTGTACCGTGCGCGCGTCGCGACTTTTCCCGCCGACGTGTGACGTTCCGTATACCCGTATCGCGATCCGTCTAGGCAAGTAAAAACTTGCTACATGCTACTTATATTATTTTATACGTATTTAATTGCATATTGAACCTGTAGATTAAATTTAATGCCTAATGTTCCAATTTTTGTAACATTTCGATATCCATTTATATCATTTTAGATTTATGACTTGGAACATACCATGTTGCATTTTGATTTACTATACCTAGTACCTACATCCGTATTTAAATCACATAATAATTATTTACATAGCCCATAAAACCCTTTTTAAATAGTTTATAACCTTGCAAACACCCGTTTGCACCCATCTTGTCCAGTATACATATTATTGCATCCATAGATCACTTGAATGTATAACACTGAAATATTAACATTCCACATTTGATACATTGTAGTTTAATTAGTATTGTAAGTTTAACTGTAACCCTAACCATAACTGTGCATCTATGTGCCTTAATCTGTACCTGATTGCATATCACATTACAATGTTCCATTTTATTGTTCCATTAGTACTTCATGCTTGTTTTGTATACCCATGCTTATGTTAGTTTGATTATAAGCACCCACATGACATTTTGTGCACCCTGACACGACTTGTTACACCTACTACTTGACACGACATGGTACCGTGCAACACTTGACTTGACATGATACATATATACTACCTGACTTGACATGATGTAACATTGCTCTACCTGTTACCTGATCTTGTACTAATGCCAACAAACCTGACCTGTTGTCCCTACGGGTATTTCCTGTTGTCTATCCAGACAAACCTGTACCTGCCTGATCCTGTGTTGGTATTAGCTCCAGATTATTTAATACCTGACTTGAACACATGTAACTTGGGGGTATGGGGAAATCAATGATGAAACCTGACTTGTAACTCGACAGTTCGCTACCTTTACTGATCAGTTTTAGAGGCTGGGCCAGCCTTGGGATGATACTGCTGACATCATCCATCGTTACCCACTACCTTTTAGAGGCTAGGCCAGCCTTGGGATGATGCTGTTGACATCATTCATCGTTACCCATTTTCCTTGTAGTGCCTAGCGGCATGTCTCGGTTTCAGCCCGAGAATCTTCACCGTGATCCCGGGCACGCACGGGATACTATTGAGTTACATCGATGATTCATCAAATTGATTTCAAAGACTTGAGAGTAGTTAACCCAATAGACCAGTTTGGATTACTCACTACACGTTACCCCACTGTCCTTATATCACTGTTATGCCTGTTTTATCATTTATACTTATACCTGTATGTATTGCTACCCTTGTTTATAGTATTTCTTGATATTATGACGCACTGACGTCTGGGTTTTGCATGGTCCAGATTCTCTACCTTTGTTGCAGACTGATCAGGAGTACAGCCGCTGTTAGACTGAGCGGTGAGGATCCTGTTAGTATCCAGTTTAATTTCCAGGTGTTTTATTTATTGGATCTTTTGCTTTCGCATATTATATTATTTCTTGACTCATTATTTCTGGCTCATGGACATGTATTAGATAGTTTAGTTTACTTTCCTGTTCTTGATATCTCTACAGCCGTAATGTGACTATGGAGGGATTTTTCCTATCCACAGGTAGCATGGTTGGCTATGTCACGTGCCTATCTTAGCGTACTCTGAGAAGCGGGACGTGACAAGCTTTCTTGTTGATCTTCATATCGCTCAATACCCGGGTAGCCGTTACGTCCATCTAGTACCGCTGACGGCTTGTAGGTGACTGATGTGATCATCACCTACTGCTGGCGTATTGACGAGTCTTTAGAGTCCTATACAGAAGTTCCCTGGTTTAATAGAAACGAAGTAATACACATATGTGATATGTGTGTGGGCCTGATTAAATATGTGTATGTGATACCGTATTGTAATCTGACAGTTATCTGTTATCGGTTATATGTGATAAAACCAGATTGTCGAATCAAGTGTTGATTTGATAATGTGATATACAGATAAATGATATTAGTTGGTCATATGTGATATAACCAGATTATTAAATCAAGTGTTGATTTAATAATGTGATATACATTATATGTGATATAATTATATCTTAACTAATATCATTAGCTCACTAATTATTCTTCATAATATATATATATATATATATATATATATATATATATATATATATATATATATATATATATATATATATAATGAAACATAGCATAATTTCTATTTTTGATATAATGAAACATGGCATAATTTCTATTTTTGAGAAAAATAGAAAAGAGGTGGAAAATGATAGAATGGTTGCAAGTATGGACTTTATTCATTGTTTATTCATCTTGATTCACTATTCAAGTATGGTTGCAATTTTATATTGCAAATTTCCATGCTTGAATTAGTGGGGGTCAAGGGTTACCATTCATTCTAACTTCACTCTCAACACTTAGCCATTTTCTTGAGTTGCTCCCAATTGCTCTCTAGCTTCTTCATCTTCCTCATTTCCATGGTTCAAGCTTCAACCCTCACATGTGATGTGAACCATGAAGTTTGAACATAAACTTATGAGTTTTAAACATCCCCTACTTCACCATCCTACACTTGACTAGCGATCGAGTGTAGCGTGTTTACTACGCTAAAGAGTTTAGTGTAGAGGAAACTTGAGTTGAAGGGACTTCGCGTGGATCACCTTCGGCACGAAGGTCATCGGAGGAAGTTCGTCCAAAGCCTCAAGTAGAGCCTAGTAGAGTCGCGGTACTACTACACGGAGCATGTGAAGTGAAGGACTCGATCTACGAGGGTATAGCCATCTTTCATTTCTTCTAGCTTAACTTAAAACCCTAATATTCTAGTAAAGATCTTGTATAGTCTAACTTAGCACCTAATAAAATTCAGAATTAGCATGCTTGATTCTACTAAAATCTCATGGTGGTGCTAGGGTCGACTTTCAACTTAATAGTAAAATATTATATCACATTATAGATAGTAACATATGCAATATTAGTATCCTGAGCTTATTTTGTTGTAGACTTATTTTTGATTAATCATACTTATATAAAACTATCTAATTAAAATAAACTATGTTTTTCCAAACTAGATACCCAAATTAGGCCTAAGTCCCTAGGTATTCTTAGATTGGGGTTTCGCAATAATCTGATAATGATACGAATTCGACTAAAATCTAATACACCGTTCTTACTCGTTTATTACACATAAAATTTAACAGATTCGGCAGGCTATTGCGGCTTCGGCTCCACATGCATCTTCTTCAGCCGCGGCTCCGCAAGCCACTACCTCGGCTGCAATTGTGCAGACCACTCCTACAGCTCTACAGCCCACTCAGACTCTCGCACAGTCCGCTCCTTCATTAGTCGAGTTTTTGATGACTCAGGGTTGCACCGAGGAGCAGATGCGCTAAATTTCGGCGATTATCAGAGGTGGAGGAGCTGGACCGAGCTAGAATAGCTTTATTTATATTTTTGAGGATGTATGTACTTATCTGATACATATTGTATATATTTTGGACGATATTGGTGGTTGTTTGCTTGTTCACGATGATTTAGATTGATATCGTATTCTGTTTGTTTATTACTTTTATATATTATGCGTGAGATGTTGATTATGAATATTTCTGTATTTGGTTATATGATTTATATATTATTGTGCTCAGGACGAGGAAAAAACGGGAAGTCCCTTTTTAAAAAAAACCCTGATATTTTGTCCCTACGGATTAATCCGTAGGGGCAGATGTTGCACCTACGGATTAATCCGTAGGTGCAAGGTTTTCCCCTACACATTTTACCGTAGGGACAAAATATCAGAATATCTGATATTTTGTCCCCATGGACTCAGAAACAGGGGCAAAACCTGCCCCTACGAATTAATTCGTAGGAGCATTTATTAGGCCCCACGGATAAATCCATATGGACAAGCATTTTATTTTATAAACCAATAAATTAAATAAAGATTATTTCCATATGGAGTAATCCGTAGGGACAAATGCCTATACGGAGTAAGACGTGGGGATAATTATTACTCCGTAGGGGCATGTTCAGGACGAAGACGTGCACCTGCGGCCTTTGGACCTACGGAGGAATTTTATGTCCTTACGGATATATCCGTAGGGGCAGTGGTTTACCCTACGAATTTAGCCGTAGGGGCAACCCATTATTGTAGTAGTGAATGTTGCTTATTTTTCCAAAATTATTGATAAGATTTTGACAGCTTACGTAATATTTTAGTTTTATAGGAATAGAATGCTGAAGAATTTTGAGGATTGTATGAATTATTTAATTAATAAAATAAAAATAAATATCATTTTATGGTTACTTTCGAGGGGTAGTTCACCAAACCCCCCTCGAAGTTTGCGGTATTGTCCAGAAACCTCCTATAGTCTTGCCGTTGGTCCAAAACTTTCTGAAGTTTGCAATCGTTACCCCTTTGCCCTCCTAACCGTTAAATCCGAATTATAAGTGGTCATGTGACCTATTACATGACCACCCTTAGGGGTTTCCCCCCATTTTCCCCATCTTCTTCCTTCTCTTAATACCAAAAATAAAAAATAGAATGAATCTCTTACCTCCTCCAACCCATCATCACCCAGTCCCCAACCTCCCTCTCTCCTCTACTTCCATCACTTCCAAACCCAAACCCCCTCATCCCTTCCCCTCCCCCTCCTTAAGCACTGCCTCCTTCGCGGCTGAGGTGCATCCACCGTCTGGACCGTGCCCTCTCCCGACATCATCACCCCTTGCACCTCCTTCACTCGCGGCCTCTCCGCCTTCGCAGCACCTCCGCCGTCTGCTCTGTCACTACTTGATACTGTAAGTAATAAAGACCGTACGAAAAGGCCTCTAATACACTATGGACAGTTGCTAATAGGTATTAGCGACCGTTTAAATTATATACGATCGCTAATACCTCGGTCGTTGAAACGTTAGTCGCTGATAAAGGTATTAGCGACCGTATAATTAAATGATCTCTAATACGACCGGTCGTTCATATGTATCAGCGACCATCTAACATGGTCGCTGATACGTACACGTGGATTTGGCATCGGCGCTACGGCTGCTCTCCTTCATCTTCTTCGGCAAATGCACGGGAAAAAATTATGGGGTTCTGTCAAAATTCTTTAAATTAGTTTACCTATACTTTCTAATCTAACAAATAATTGAAATATATTAATATCCTACAAAATCAAGGAATGCATAAGTAACTGTTTCAAATAGCCATCTAATTACACACAAGTCCCAATAGACCAAAAAAATCAAACTAATTTTTATTTTACTCATTAACCTGTTATCTGTACATAATGAAATCTACAATAATTTTTCTTATTTTATCTTTGAAATATTGTATTTTTTACATGTATCTCTCTATAGATTGACTATATCACATGCATTGCACCTCGGCGGATGGAGCGGGTCACCGACTTCTTCTTGGGGTCGTCGCCTTTGCGACCGCTGGCGTCCTTCTTGATCTTAAGGGACTCCAATGATTGATATCTGAGATCTTCTTTTGAATTTTGATTTGGGATATAATGTGGGGGAAATGAAAAGGATTGGGAGTTATATAAAGAAGAGGGAGAGGGAGACGGGGTCTGTGACTGTTGGATTGTGGAAGAATGGACGTTTGGGATTTGGAGGAGGGGTGATTCGCGGAAACATGTTTAGACCAATCAGAAACGAGATGGTATTAGCGACTTTCTATACGGTCACTAATACTTATAGCATGGTCGCCAATACGAGCCTAGTATTGGCGACCGTGTATTAGAGACCGTATAATTATATATGGTCGCTAATACTTTATTAGCTATATAATTTTATGGTCGCTAATACCCCGTCTCTAATACACACAGTTCTAATAGCGCGTCATCGACTTCCTCCTCTCCTCCTCCACCTCGACCCTCAGCCTTATCGTCTTCAACGTCATGATCTTCAACTACTGCAATTACTCTCACAACCCCCTCTTCGCCATCGCTCTATTCCGCTCCATACCAATTGAGTTAGTAGGTATCAAATGAATTTTACTATATGTGTCAAACTAATCCAGTTTATGTTGTAATAAAATTATGTTAATGAATGATGCTTGTAATGTGTTTATATAAATGCTTGAATATTGATGATGATATTGTTTGTTGTAACAAATTTATGTTAATGAATGGTGTTTGGAATGTGTTTGTATAAATGGTTGAATGATGATGGTGTTGGATATAGTACCCTCAAGGCAATTATTGTAATCGTAGATAGGCGATTATGATGATTGTGGGTGGAGCTATACGGATAGAACAGTCTTCCTCGAGATGATAGTATGCTATCTGGTTTGACTTTATCATTATGTACATGTCTTGTGTGGTATAGCATATCACTATTACATATTGATAGAGCCCATAGAATTCATGTTTGACTACCGAGGTTATTGTGTCGATCACACTTGTGAGAACTGGGTAGTCTATAAGCACATTCTTAAATGTCCATAGTCATGGGAATATCGAGACTGGGCATCGATATTCCAGAGTAGGCTAGTGTATACGTTTCTTGACCTCGACGAGGGGCAATGGCAGGACTCACAGACATTAGTGTTAGTCAATCATCGAGATTGTATATAGGTGTGTAGAGTGTTTTTCGTCACCCTATTAAGATAGGTATACGCACGCTTGTCAGGCGTATACAGGTTCCCTTTGCCTAGAGTAGCCTGGGATTTATTGATTGCAGGGATCCAAATATCTGGCAGCCGCGGACTAAGCGGTCATTAACTACCCCTCACCTTTGGAGCGAGAGAACCTCCGATTGAAGGGTGAAACTGGTCATGCAAACTCAATATGCAGTGTGCGTGTGTTGTGTTTTGAAGGGGTCTTGGACGTATCGAGTGCCTCGTAGAGTTACGGGGATCCTAAGGACGCGTGAGATGTGTTTTGAGCAGAAAAAAGAGGGGTGGGGAGTGTCCTAAGGACGTGTGAGATGGCACGTGGGCGCTGGGCACCGGCGGGTCACATGCATGGCGTGTGGGCGACGGGCACCATTGGGTCATGGGACCGGCACGTGGGCGCTGGACGCTAGTGGGTCACACACCCGGCATGCGGCCGCTGGGCGCAAGCAAAAAAATGGGCTTAGCCCCTGGATTGGGAGTTAAACTCCCGACAGACTTTGGAGTTAAACTTCTAGGAAAAAAAGGATTTTTATTTGGAGTTAAACTCCTAAAAAATCTGGATTTGGGGTTAAAATCTTTTGAGGATTTGGATCTTGGACTTTGAGTTGAACCCCTAAAATATTGATTTAGAGTTAAACTCCAAAATGGTTTAGATCTTTGATGGTGAAAAAAGAACTCTTTTCTTTCTCTTCAAGCCTTAGACTTCCCTAAAAAGAGTTCTATTAAGATGGGTTCCTTCTTCCTCCTCTCTTTTTGTTAGATCTTGGAGAAAAATGAGTGGTGAGATTAAAAATCTCCCTTTTAGAGATTTGATGGAAGATATGAACTTCCCATCGAGGGTTTTAAACTTTATTTAGTTTTGAAAAAAAGAGAATTAAACTCTTGATTTAATTGGAAATGAAGAGAAGAGAAAAAACTTGAGAGAGAAGACGGGAGGCACAAACCTTAATGTTTTTTAGGGAATGAAAAATTATGTTTCATTTCATCATAATGTTGCCCTATATAGGTTTACAAGTTTACACATAGCCCCTTTGGCTTTACAAAATGGCATTTTTTCCATCCCATGCCTCATGAGATTATTTCTTTTTGCACATGAGCCATGGGCTTTATTAAAATTTGGCTTTTTGTTTTTTTATTTAAATATTACATTTATTTTTTGTACTTTCTTAGCATGGGACCTGTTCAGTCGAAAATATCGCACTTTTAATATAACATGTTCCATATTTTTCTTAAATATCTAAAAGTGTTTTTTTATAAATATGACATATATGAGGGTTTATCTGTAAAAATATCTATTGTCATATGTTTATATATTATAATTAACATTATGAAGGAAAATATATGCATATAATATTTATATAATATTTTTATTATGCATATCATATCAAATATTCTAATCAAGATTCTTTAAAAGATATAATATTATACAAATGGTTAGAATATATCTCCGTAACAAATATTACCAACATTATTCATGAAGATATAGTGCAAGATTTGGCTCAGGTCAGGAGATCGGGATATCGAGAATCAAAAATCTGCCGATGAAGTTTACTTAAATCGTAAAATCAATTGGCAGAGACTCAGAGAAGATATGAAAATTCCAGATATCAAAACAATCTCTATGTGTTATTATGAGGCTACAGAAGAAATTTCATCACCTGGTCCCACCAAACGGCCGCGATTGCGCGGCAAATATACCCTAAACGCGGTGGATCCGCGGTGCTTCTGTGGAGTTAGGGTTTGGGATTTTATGGGTATGATCATCTCAACAAACACTCACATATGATATCTACGGTTTGTATCTTCTGTGACTATAAATAGGACCGAGGGCTAAAACTAGAAATCATCACCTTTTTCACGAAATAAATCACCGTCAAAGAACAAGTGATCCATGACAGGTCCACGATTCGACATGATAAGGCGACGTGAGATTCGACGGAACATCTACTTCCTATGAGGCAGAGATCGAGAGTAATTTCTTCTTCCTCTTGTAATCTAAACTCGAAGGTTTTGTAATTATGAAGTTGATTAATAAAGGTATATCATTAGATTAATTAGTTCGCATTTATTTTCTGTATTTACATTATGATTTCATTCTCTATCCATTCTTCTTCTATCTGCATCATGCATGAGTAATTCTCCGCTTGATAGGGTTCATAGGATTAAGGTAGAATAATGGATGAGAAAATACTTTAATCTCTTTTAAATCTTGTGAAGTTTATAAACTTTAGCAAAAGAATCGTTAACATCTTTATCGGGCGCGCTACCAATTTATTGCTAGTCTCGACCACGATTTGAGATTAGATTAACAATTGTTTTTTTAAGGGCTAGACATGAATAGAGATCAATGAAAGGAAAAAGGGTCAATAGAGTGGAAACCCTAGTTTCTTCCAAGAACCCTAATCCTCATTCATCACTATCAATCTAGTTTTAAATATATCAATAGATAAAAGGAGTCATCTTTATTAGTCACCCATGACTACTATATCCTAACGAACCCTACAAGCCGTCTTCTTATATATTCTACATCCGTGATTACCATAGATCTAGAATCTATTCTCCATATTCTTTTATTCTTTAATCAACTCGTTTAAAGAAAGATTAAAAGTTTCACGCATCCCTGAGGACGACTCGTACTCATCTCGGCTAGCTACACGCGACACCGTTATTGATTGCGGTTACTATTACACACTCATATAGAATCAATCAAATGGCGCCTTTGCCGGGGATACGTGCGTAATTTTATTCTTACTATTCGTGTTGAATTCTTATTCGATCTACATCATTAAAATAAAACAAAACCGCATCTTGCATATTTAACGATTAGTGTGTGATTTTTACGAGGATATCTGGAGTCACTGTAGCGAGGAGATAAAGTTTCAGAGACGTTCATTAAGACCCAGAGGAACTTAGAAGGCTACTGTAGAAAATTCATCAGAAGAAAGCACCAAGGCGCGGCGGAACCGCCGCACTATTGCACATTTAGCCACGGAAGCGCGGCCACTTGTAGTCTTGGTTATCCAAAATCCTCTGGTATATTCCTCAACTCTTTCTCTCTCCTCTAGAAATCTAATAATATATTTTTCTGCAGGATTCTTTGCAAAATATCGCTGCTCAAAAATCTTTTTGCGTGTTTTGTTTTGCGAGTTGTTTTTTTGCATATTTTTAATACAGATTTTAAGGGGCAAGACCAAAATTCAGATTAGATGGGGATTTCATCACCCTTCATAGGCCCCACAAATCACTAAACGTGCATGCACATAACCCTATATTAATTAAAAAAATATCTAGACCAAGACTCTAAGGACCGCCGCGCTCAATTATGACAGAAGAAGTTCGTGGGTAATCTATCGCTTATCCGCATTACTTTTTTGGTGTCTAAGACAAGTGTGACTACGGAAAATGGTTACTTAATTAGGCCCGCTATTTTCGGTGATTCGTATAGCGGGCACTTACCTGACCACAAGAGTGATAAAGAGGTTGTAGAGAATTCATCATGCGGCTTGTCTTTTGGAAGTCTAGGAGCGGTCTAGTGCTTGAACTAGGTGACCTTAGTTTTAGGGTTTGTTTGTGCATTTTGTGATTTGTTGAGCAACCCTCAATTCCCACTTTCAAAGAAAAACAATCCAAATAGAGCTTAAATCTTTCCCTTTTCACCCTCTTTTCTTTTTCACCTTTTTATAATGGGTAACCCAAACAGACGAACTCTTGCCGAGCTTTGCTATCAAGAATCAGATATTTCTTGTTTTTGTAATTACTTTGGTCAAAATTCTGACTCTACTATGTCTTTAAGAGATCAGATAGAGCAAGCGGAAAGAAAAAGTTGGACATCTCACTCCAGGTTCTATCAATCGCATCAAAATTCTGCATCTTATTATGTTGATACTCCATTTAAAGAGTGTGAGGGGACTCCTAAATGCATGTCCATCGCTGAGCATATGGCGAGGGCTAAAAGCCAAAGTTTCAATCCGGTCAAATCGTTAGGACAACAAACACCATCACTTTCTAAGGAAGATATTTCTACTCGTTTTGCGGTGTATATGACATCTGTTGCCAGTCGCCAACCAACCAACCAATATCAATATTCTTTTTATTACAATGTTGATCCTACTCCTGTCCAATTTTCATAACCATTCGATTCCTATCAATCCTATCCGACTTTTACACCTTCTTTAGACAATTCTTCTAATCAGTCATTTGGGAGTTTTACCTATCCACAAGAATTTCAATCTTCTGCCGAAACCCCTAACCGACCTATGTCTAGTCTTGAACGGACAGTGGAAGAATATCGGGTAGAGTCACGCCACCACATTGAGGAATTGAATGCGTCCATGGCTGCCCTCATACAACCCAACGAAGGAGCAACTAGTTTCCAACTAGCTCAAAAATTTTCAATATATAATACGGCAATAGGACAAATTGAGAATTTAGGTAGTGAGAGAGAGAGCGGTACACCCTTCCAAATCAAACCTCCCCATCCCAAATTGAAATCCACAACTCCAGTTACACAAATCTATCGAGTACACCTATGATTCACCAATTGAAGATAAAAGGATTGATGAGTTGTGTGATTTTGTAGTGTTTGATTTACCCGATTGTGAAGGGTCCATTTCAAGTGAAACCACACCAAATCCTTTTGATCTCTACACCTCCACTCTAGAACCGAAATTGATTGAAAACCATGCTTTTGATGAGGTGTCTGAGAATTTTAACTTTCACTTGAATGAGAATATTGACGCTGGAAATATATTGGATGATGAACCCACAATTTTGGATGAGTTTTCCTCACCAATTCATCAGGTCCTTTCACTTCCGTGTGGACATCATCCCGAACCATTAACTGTTTTTCCTGAACCCTATATGCGTCTGGAAATTGATGATAAATGCATGACCAAAAAGCAGAACGAAATTCAGCCTTCATTTCCCACATCTTGTTCAACAATGCTCGACACACAAATTTGTTTACCTATTTCATCTCCCACTTTCTCTGGTTTTTCTTCTAATCTTTCTTTAATTTTAGCGAGTGTTGATGAATCATAATCCGATATTTCGAGTTCGATAATTCTAGAAAGACAACTTGATTTAGATACTTTTGAGAATGAGGTAGATGAGTTTTTCAAGTCTCCTACCTCCATAATTTTTGACAAATCAAGTGTGTTGAGTTCTGGCGCGACACTTATTAACATTGAAATGTTCAATCGGACCATCGATGAAAGTTTCGAAGATATTTTCGCCGACGAACTCGTATTCCTAAACGATACGGATTTTGTGATTAATCAACCTCCACCCGAAAAAGTTGAACCACCACCATTTTTTCTTATCCCATACGAGAATGTGACTATTCTTCCCATTCCTAATCATTCACATTCTCGTTTCTGTTCACCATTATTGTTTCGTCTCTATCAACCAAGACGTAAACCATACCACCTCTTATCTCCCCACTTCTTCAAATCTCTGATCTTCCACCAACTATATTTTTACATTGATAAATTCTTTGAATGGTTGGTATTGACTTTTGGTTTTTGTAAAGCTTTATATTGACCAAAAATATTAAACCCCCCTTATAATTTTAAAGGCTTAATTCTATTTTACTTAAGTTTGGGGGGGGGGGGGAAGAAAAATATATTTTGGATCTTGAAAGAAAATAAATTTTTACATAATTATGATCCAAAAATAAGTTTGGGGGAGGATTTCACTATCATTTATTCATGTCCCCGTTACTAACTTTTCCTCCCAAGTCTACAGTTTTTTTTAAATCTTAACAGATGACATCAGTGAGGACACTGCTGCAAACAGGTTTGGAGGAGGTTTGTGCTTATTCATGCATTATTTTGCATTATACTATATATAAGTACAAAAACTTTTTGATAATGAAAGTTTGAAAGTGAAAAATTACATATGAAAGATAGGAATAGTTTGAGAAAAGTAAGAAACTTAGATATTTTATTTAACGAAACTAGTAATAAGTAGTTATGAGCCTTTGTCCCAAGGGTTAGTAAGATGAAGGAAATTACTAATCTGAGGATAAAAATAAGTCTGAAAAATAGTCTCTATTCTTAAATCCAAACTTTTGAACGTTGATACCCTACTATACGCACTTACACACATCTTGAAACTTGGGATAGTAGAGAATACCTTGAAATGCACTTGTCTAAAAGCCTTGGTATGAAGAAAAAAAAAATATAAAAAAAATGGTGAAGTAAAAATGAGCACTGGTTTTGTAATTGCTTAAGGCAGCATAAAAAAATAGCGACGGTGTTTTATCACCTAATGACTTAGATAAACTGGTTTGGGAGTCACTGCTAAGACTTAAGTGTTGCAAGATGAGAATAATAATGTCTAAATGAGCGAGCACATTTGGTAATCGGTCGGTTAGTACCTCAAGAAGTATTAACGGTCGCATGACGGATGTGTGAGCAATTTCATCGAAAATATTCACCAACTATAAAGTACTTTGGAAGATAGACAAAAGTATGATAGCTTGAATCGAATTCTCTAAGTGTCAAGATATATTTTACACACACGTAGGGGTATATGATCGATATTTGGAAGAAAGATAGGGTGGAAGACTAAAGACAATGTTTTATTGAGGGATGATATGATTTCTAATATTTTTTCATGACCATTAAGATAGGGCTCATGACAACTGAAAAGCTGGTGTAGTTGGAAACTCTTATTTTCAAGTTCTTTCCTTTATAGTTCTGATCTTAGTACGTAACTTTCATTTTCTTTCTTTTGTTATAAAATTTTGTGAGTGTAATCCGCTGAAAACCCTCGGAAGACAACACTCCTCCTACTAGGGACACCTAGAGA
The DNA here is from genome assembly GCA_030015575.1 of Agapanthus africanus. Lineage (NCBI taxonomy): Eukaryota > Viridiplantae > Streptophyta > Magnoliopsida > Asparagales > Amaryllidaceae > Agapanthus > Agapanthus africanus. Next base: position 41,892,154 of record JASDDO010000026.1, read on the forward strand.
TTTAACGGCTTGTTGCACGTGCTCAGTGCAATCGTGTTGCCTACGAAAGTGTGCTACTTAGGTTTTTCTTTTTTATTTTCTCTCTTTCATGAATAAATAGTTTGCTCGGGATGATCAAAGTTAAGTTAGGGGGCATTTGTTCAGTCGAAAATTTCGCACGTTTGATATAATATTTTCCTTACTTTTCTTAAATATCTAAAGATATTTATTATAAATATGACACATATGAGGGTTTATCTGTAAAAATATCTATTGTCATATGTTTATATATTATAACTAATATTATGAAGGAAAATATATGCATATAATATTTATATAATATTTTTATTATGTATAACATATCAAATATTCTAATCAAAATTCTTTAAAATATATAAAATCATAAAAATGGTTAGAATAATATCTCTATAACAAATATTACCAACATTATTCATGGACATATTGTGCAAGATTTGGCTCGGGTTAGGAGATCGGGATATCGAGATGTCGGGAATCAAAAATCCGCCGATGAAGTTTAATTAAATCATAAAATCAATTATGGCAGAGACTCAAAGAAGATATGAAGATTCCAGATATCAAAATAATCTCCATGTGTTATTATGAGGCTACAGAAGAAATTTCATCACCTGATCCCACCAAACGGTCGCAGTTGTGCGGCAAATATACCCTAAGAGTGGCGGATCCGCGGCGGTTCTGTGGAGTTAGGGTTTGGGATTTTATGTCATCTCAACAAACCCTCACATATAATATCTAGGGTTTGTATTTTCTGTGAATATAAATAGGACCAAGGGCTAAAACTAGAAATCATCACCTTTTTCATGAGGCAAATCACCGTCAAGGAACAAGTGATCCACGACAGGTCCACGATTCGACGTGATAAGGCGAAGTGAGATTCGATGGAACATCTACTTCCTACTAGGCGGAGATCGAGAGCAAATTCTTCTTCCTCTTGTAATCTAAACTCGAAGATTTTGTAATTGTGAAGTTGATTAATAAACGTAGATCATTAGATTAATTAGTTCGCCTTTATTTTCTGTATTTACATTATGATTTCATTCTCTATCCGTTCTTCTTCTATCTCCATCATGCGTGAGTAATTCTCCGCTTGATAGGGTTTGTAGGATTAGGGTAGAACAATGGATGAGAAAATACTTTAACTTCTTTTAAGTCTTATGAAGTTTATAAACTTTAGTAAAAGAATCATTAACATCCTTATCGGGCGCGTTACCAATTTATTGCTAGTCTCGACCGCGATTTGAGATCAGATTAACAATTGTTTTGTTAAGGGCTAGACATGAATAGAGATCAATGAAAAGACAAGGGTCAATAGAGTGGAAACGGCTGTGAAAAGAACTTCATTTTAGATGACAATTGGTCCTCCCTAGTTTCTTCCAAGAACCCTAATCCCCATTAATCACTATCAATCTAGTTTTAAATCTATCAATAGATAAAAGGAGTCATCTTTATTAGTCATCCATGACCACTAAATCCTAACGAACCCTACAAGCCGTCTTCTTATATATTCTACATCCGTGATTACCATAGATCTAGAATCTATTCTCCCTATTCTTTTATTTTTTAATCCACTCGTCTAAAGGAAGATTAAAAGTTCCACGCATCCCTGAGGACGACCCGTACTCATCTCGGCTAGCTACACGCGACACCGTTGTTGATTGCGGTTACTACTACACACATTCACAGAATCAATCAGGATCGTTCTAGGCTTGGGCCCACCTGCTCGGACTTGGGTTCGGACGTGGGCTCTGTTTGGATTCGACGGTAGGGCCCACCTACTTGTCCGCGGTATGACTTTGATTTTGACCTTTGGTCAATAGAGTGTAAATTTTAACCCCAACAAAGTGCCCCCCATCAATGAATGCACACTACAAATATGAGTTGTGTGCATGAAATTGATGGATCTTCTTTCACGTTGTGTGACTTAATTTGGTTCCCGCTTTTGGGATGCTGGCATTGCCCTTTTACGACATGGACGGTCGATGCTTGACGTGTCTCTGAGATGGAGTGTCGATGTATGACGTATCCCCGGCACACAGTGTCGCTGATTGACGTATCCCTGAGACAGAGTGTCGTTGTTTGACGTATCCCCCAGAAGGAGTGTTTGTTTGACGTTTCCTCGAGACAGAGTGTCGCTGGTTGACGTTTTCCCGGCATGGAATGTCGCTGGTTGAAGTGTCCCCGGCATGGAGTGTCGCTGGTCGATGTGTCCCCAGCACGGAGTATCGTTGGTCGACGTGTCCCCGAGACGGAGTGTCACTGTTTGACGTTTCCCTGAAATGGAGTGTCACTGTTTGATGTTTCCCCGGCACGGAGTGTCTGTCTGTCGTTTTCCCGAGACGGAGTGCCACTGTCTGACGTTTTCCAGAGTCGGAGTGTCTTTATATAACGTATCCCCGAGACAGAGTGTCGCTATTTTTGACGTAGAGATCATTGTTGGAACTGGTTGGTTTGATTTATTTTGGAGAGGTTCAAATATGTCTAGCGGGACTTTTGAGCTTGGAAGTGTTTTCGGGTAGGACTTTAGTTTGATTTGTCCGATTCCTGCCTTGTTTGGAGGGACCCTTGAATTTGAAGCATTGGAGTGTGGGATTTGGGATTTGGATTTTTGTTTAGCATCAGTATCGCTACACTGGAATATGGTACCATGAGAGAATCATCATTTGACGTGAGAGGATTTAAGGATTTGGTTTTGGTTTAGCATCAGCATCGCTACACTGGAATGTGGTACCAGAAGCGAATCATCACTTGCCTTTGCCTGTTGGATAGTGACAGCTTAGTAGACAGGTTTAGGTCCCTGTCTTCTAAGGCTTTTCAATTTTATGATCCATAAGGGTCTAATAAAAGCATTTTCTCCCTACAAGTCAAAAGATCTTCTGGGTGTATCTTCTCCTTAGGAGTCATGAGGACCCATAAGTGTGTTTTTCCTTGTGAGTCTTAAGGATCCCACAAAAGTGTTTTCTTACGAGTCGAAAGGATCTCATAAGCTCTGTTCTCCTCATGTATCATGAGGACACATGAGTGGGTCTTCCCAAGTAGAGCATAATTCCAAGGGCGGAGACCGGCCGCGGGGTTGGTGATAGCGGTGGGATATGGGTGTGATCTAGATTGTTTATGCCCATGGATTGTATACGGTAGTCAATTTGGAGACTGGCTGTAGGGCTGAGAGAATTTAGAGGATTTGGACTTTGGGTCGGTATCAACATCGCTGACACTGAAGCATAGCGCCAAGAGCGACTCATCATTTGCTGTTCAGAAAAACTTGGGGTTTGAGTTTTGGGTCAGTGTCAGCACTGCTAATACTGAAGCATAGCGCCAGAAGCGACACATCATTTTCCGTTCGAAAAAACTTGAGGTCTGAGTTTTGGGTCAGCATCAGCACCGCTAGCACTGAAGCGTAGTACCATAAGTGACTCATCATTTTTCGTTGCCCGTTGGTGGAGCAATGGCTTAGGAGACATGTTTAGATCCCTTTCACCTAAGGCTTTTTAATTTTATAAGCCGTTTTTTCTCTACAAGTCGAGAGGATCCCGCAGGTGTATATTCTTCTTAGGAGTCATGAGGATTCCTAAGTGTGTTCCTCTTTTGTGATTCGTAAGGATCTCACATGGGAATATTCTCTTCACAAGGTCGAGAGGACTTTGCGAGTGTATTTTTTTCTCTTTTTCATGAGTTTGCGCCCTTTCGGGTTTTCATAAACTCGCCAGCAGTCCTGCTGTTTTTACTCACGGAGCCCTTTTAGGTTTTCATCCGTACCCGTTTTTCTTGTGGACATACTATTTTTTTCTTCAGTTTAACGACTTAGAGGTCATAGTTGTTCTGTCACGCCCCACCCCTAATACAGAGAGTATTGTCCGCTCTGGCCGAAGACGCACAGTTTTGTCCTTCGGGGTGAACCGGACCCGACCATGGGCCACTTCCTAGGAGATCACCCATCCCAGAACTTTCCTGACTCGAGCACGCTTAACTACGGAGTTCTCAAGCTCCTGTAGTGCCGGTTCACTTAAAAGGCGCCTCTGTATTGAAGAGTTTTATCATTTCATTTATACTACAGATTTGCTCTCTTTTGGAATGTATTCCGAAGATTCCCCATTGTTCTACAGTGGGTCTCATGGATTCAAGAGGTGGCTCCGGCCCCCTAGGCATGACCCTTGGCGTGTCACTTTGTTCCGTGAGCAAGAACCGGGTCCCGACATTCTCCCCACTTTTGAACAATGGTTCATCCTCGAACCACAGACCTACTATTGAGGGACCAGCTCTGATACCATTCTGTCACGCCCCACCCCCAATACAGAGAGTAGTATCCGCTCTGGCCGAAACCGCACGGTTTTGTCCTTCGAGGCGAATCGGACCCGACCAAGGGCCACTTCCAAGGAGGTCACCCATCCCAGAACTTGCCTGGCTTGAGTATGCCTAACTATGAAGTTCTCAAGCTCCTGTAGTACCGGTTCACTTAAAAGACGCCTATGTATTGAAGAGTGGTATCATTTCATTTATACTACAGATCTGCCCTCTTTCGGAATGTATTCTGAAAATTCCCCATTGTTCTACAGTGGGTCCCACAGATTCAAGAGGTGGCCCCAGCCCCCTAGGCATGACACTTGGCATTGCAATTTGTTCCATGTGGAACTTTGTTCCGTGAGCAAGAACCGGGTCCCGACATGTTCGCTTATTCAAAATCCTTGGACTTTTGATCTCACGGTGCTTCAATGCTCACTTTGTCTTTTTGGAGAGATGTGTACGTGTGTCCCGTAGAGGCCTTAATTGTATAGGATGCTAGGGATATGTGTGAATAGGATAATCTTTCTCAATATGATAATATATTATTTGGTTTGCCTTTATCTTAACATGTGATATGTTTTACTTGTTATTTCATATCACTTATACATGTTGATAAAGCCCTTAAGATCCTTGCTTAACTACCAGCGTTGTGATGGCAATCATACTTGTGAGAGTTGGGTAGTCGATAAGCACATCCTTAAATATCCCTCGTCATGGTAGTATCTAGACTGGGTATCGATACTCCAGAATAGACTAGTGTATATATTTTTAGACCCTGACGAGGGATGATGGTTGGTCCCGCAGCCATTTGTGTGATGCACCTAAGATTGTATACATGTGCTCACTGGGCTGAGTACACTGGACGGACTCGCTGAGAACTGGCTAGATAGTATTATACATATCGTCAGATAGAAATTCTTTGGTTACATGAGTACATATAGTCTTTCAACTTGAGATCGTCATTTGTCTCGTGTGAGTACTCATTGTGCTTTGATTACTACCCTACCACGGCTCTACTGAGTCATGCAAACAGGCTTTAGTTGGGTATATTCCAGAGCAACATGGAGGCAGTGAGCGATTGTTATGGATTCGCCTTTCCCGGTATAGGGAGTCAATGTCGCGTTGTGTTCGGTTGGCCAACACCATAAGTCCCTGGCCAGGACGGATTAAGAATTACTGATAGTTAGATTAGTAGATTCTCGAATGGTCTTGAGCCACATCGGCACGACTTGTCAAGTTATAAGGGGTCTGACGTTTTCCACCCCATAGACCCGCATGCGATACTCTCAAACGAACAAACCATACTATACGGAGATTGTCACAGACAGATTTAGTAGGAGTTTGGATGAGTTTTCTCGTCGACCTTCTTTTCGACAATTGCCTGGGTAGCTGTTACATATAGCTAGTTCCACAGATGTGCTTGTGGTTAAACCCATTTCCAGTGTATTATTGAGTCTTTAGAGTCCCACACAGAGGGTTTTCGTGGTTCAGGCGAAACGATGTAGAGACCGTATGGTTTTATGTGTAGAGTTTCGATCATATACGTGTGCTACCTACACGTATTTTTGGTCGGACGGATAATACTTGCGGGCTTAGAATTAAGCAGCCTTCTAGTATTATAATATTGGATTATTTTCATCTCTTGGTATTTGTAGTACGAGTATGTATATACGATGAAAGGTATTCTTGTATTTTCAAAAGAGTGCTTCTATAAGAAGACACCTCATTTGTGATAAATCCATTTGTTTAAATGGATAATGAGGTGGAGGAATGAGGTGTTATTTAAGTATGGTTGAAGCATGTCTATTTTGGATGACTCATTCATTTGGATAACTATTTAAGCATGTCACATTATTTTTAATGCAAATGCTATGCTTGATATTATTAAGACTTATCCATTCTTCATCTCATTCTTTACTTGGCATTCTCTCTCCTTCTTTGCTCTCTTCTTCTTCCCCAAACCCTAACACTCTCATGAGTTGAGAAAACTAGGGTTATTGAGATAAATTAATCCAATTAACGCTGTACATCTTCTAAACTATCTAGATTAGCAAACTAGGCACTTTAGTTACCTCACTTTTGAGATTGAAGCTTGAATCAAAAACTCTCGGGTGGATCGTCTTCGACTCAAGGAGGAGCTCAAGAAGAGAAAAAGAAGACTCAAAGGACTTGAACACATAGGTATAAATCTCTTCATAGTAGATTAGAACATATGATAGTTTTTCTAGTTAGGGTTTATGGTAGATCATGGAAGTTTAGTCGATATTTCTTGCTACAAAATTGTTTTTTGTTAATTCCGCCTCTCTACAAATCCTGTGGAGTGTGCGATATCGACTTACATAGTATCAAAGCCACTCCATAAGTCTTAGATAGCTTATAACGACGTTTGAAATCCGCCGTTTTTGTCGCGCACGAACTGCCGACAAAAGCTGTCCCTAAAAATGAAATTTTGAGATGTTTGCACACCCTGAAGGCTCACGGTTTGAACTAAGAAGTCGCGGGGAGAATCATGGGTATCCTGGGGATACCCCCGGGGGACTGAAGGTCAGGCCCACCCCCCAAGCCCCCCATAAGGCGGCCTTGGGGGATGGTGCCGAGAGCACCCCAAAAGGGTGCTCTCGGGTCTGCCTACCCTTGGGGGCCACCTCGTGGTGGCCCCTAGGGGTGGGTACCCCTAGGCCCTCGGGTCGATAGTTAATTTATGCTCCTTCGCCTCCGCGAAGATTCGGACGGGTTTCGAGTTCATTTCGACTCCCAGATTAGCTTAAAACGAATTTTTTGGGGAGTTTAGTGGACAAATTTTCATGTCTTGGAAAATTAGTTTCCTTCGCTAATTGTGCGCAGAATTCTAATGCCATGGTTTTCTTTACTTGCTTTTGTGATGTGTATATGCGTCCTTAAAAGTATTCTAATCTCTATACATCGATTAGAAGGGCTTGCGCGTATCTTATGATATTCAGTTGCGAATGGTTTCATTGATCGTCATGTGAACGGCCCGGTGTGAATTTAGATGTGAGATGTGAGTGGATTTTTGTAATTCATGTAATAATTCATGTATATTCTTTTATTGGGGTGCATCCGAGTTGAGGATGTAGTCACCGGCTGTATATTAGTTTTTATTTCCGCATCTAGGATTGACCTACGGAGGAGTGCACAACCTACTAGTAGATGTTGTATATGTTTTGCATCTGCACTAGTCCAGACCCCGCTCAGCCATTAGATAAGTAACCTAACAGTGCATGACGGGGGCCGTGGCGAATGCGGGTGGCATATACGTACATTCTATTTTCGTTCTTTTTTTTGGTGTGATAAGGTTAATTAATGGGACTGCATTAATCTCAATTAATGCAAAGTAATAAACCTAATATTTGACGTCGTTGGAATAATTGCGAAACCACTCGGTTTTCTTCAAAAACAACTTTTAAAAGCGGAGCTTAAACCACTCCTTTTCAAAATCTATCTGATTCCTTCGACTATATCAAGTTCATTACGTTAACGGTTTTCACCAAAACCAGCTGTAGCCTACCATCATTTCAGATAGGTATCAACTAGTATTCATGCTATGTGTTTTGACCTTTGCCAAGGCATAGTGTTTGGTAGCTAGTGGGTGCTTATCTGTAGTATAGATATATGCATTAATTTAGGACACGCATACATCTGTTTTGACCTTCGTCAAGGGCTTGTACAAATGAGTCTAGATAAATCTGGACAATGATAAGTTGAACTTGACTTGCGACTTATGATATTTTGACCTTCGTCAAATTAATAAGCGCTTGGGGCTAAAACCACATCAGGAATTTCAAACATACATGAAACTTGCTGGTGTTACATACCTTCTGGAGTGTGGTAGTTTTGGTAGGCTTCCTTCAAAATTATCACACAATGATAGTTGGGTCCCGATCCTACTGTGAGTATCAGCTACTCTTTGAGAGAGTTTTTCATTTTGCAATTATCTAATCAAGTAGGTGTCTAGAATGGTGTTAACGAGACTACGCCTTTGAGAAAAAGAGGTTATTTAATTGGGTCCATGAGAAATCATGGGAGGCCTCCCTCCGAAGTACATACACTAGCCTGGCTGAAAGATAAGCGAACTTGTGGGGCGTGATTAATCCCGACTAATTCTTCTTTTAGGGTTTGAAAAAGAATTCGATGAAACAGTGGGAGCCATCCTGTTTAGATAAACTAATAACTAATCTAAACTTATAAGAGTATATGCTGAGTGTTTCTTTTCTCTCTCTTCTAATTGCAGCGACCATGACGGGACTTAAGTTTATACTAGATAAAAACAAACTAACTAGGCCAAACTATAAAGACTGGCTGAGAACGTCCATATAGCCCTTACTTGTGATAAGTTTGCATACGTCCTCATGGCTAAAGCCTCCTGTTCCAGGTCCGAAATCCTCGGTCGCGGACATTGAGGTCCGTAAGACTTGGGATCTGGATTGCACAAAAACCAAGTGTCTCGTGCTGACCTCCATGGATAATGAACATTAGAGGCAGCACGAGAAAATGGAACTTCCTTCCAACTTCCTCCATACCAAAGATTTATATAGAGAGCAATCTCGTATCGCAAGATACAAGACCTTGAAGAAATTTTTTCAAGCGAGATTTGCTGTCGGATCATCTGTTGAGGACCAATTCCTGAAAATAATTTCTCTTATTGAAGAACTTGCGGACCTGGGAACTACGTTGGAGAATGAGTTGTATACCAACTTAATTCTATAGTCCCCTTCCTCCACCTATGCCCAATTCGTATTGAATTTCAATATGAAAAAGTGGTGATTGTAATAAATTTCTCGTTGTGTAAATCGAATCAAATAGTCCCCGGCAACGGCGCCATTTGATTGAATAAATTTCTCGTTGTGTAAATCGAATCAAATAGTCCCCGGCAACGGCGCCATTTGATTGTTATAATTTCCGTGATTGGATGTAAAAGTATCGAATCAAATAGTCCCCGGCAACGGCGCCATTTGATTGAAAAGAATTCTCGATATGTAGTATGGAATTGTAAAGAAATCACAACCAAAAATTATTTGACCGCAATCAACTACGGTGTCGGATTGTAGTTAGTATGTGAGTGCGGATCGTCCACAGGGAAAGTGTAATCGTTCGTCTTTTGAATTAGATGAATTGAAACTTTAAAGAAAGAAAACAAAACAATTCATGATTTGTATTTGAAGTTTAAGAAAGAGAAAAACTAGATCTAAGGAAGCATTAAAAGATAGAATCAAGAATTGATAGTTTGTTGATTTTTCCAAACCAAATCTCAAGAATCGAAATGAGGCTCGTAGGAATCGATCGGATCTATAGATGTGATGTAATCTTACAATTACGTATTCTTATCCTTCGATGAATTGATACTAGATCGATGATCATCGATGAGAATTAGGGATTTCTTGTGAAACTAGGGTTTCATCTTATCCCTTGTTCTTTCGTCGATGTCATTCACATTCTAGCCTCTAGTAAATTCAAGAAACGATCGTTGATCCCTAATTTCGAGCGATCACAATCAAGAAAGCATCGCTACGAAACTAGGTCATCGATTCTTGAACTTGCTAGGGTTTACAAAACTCGTAGGACTTAAAAATAGTATTAGAATTTGTTACATCATCATTCTACAATCGTCTCGACTCCTTAACGAGCGGAGTTTTACTCGAACATCACAACAAGAGCAACAATTACAAATTGAGATCTAATCATGATGCAAGAATTAAAAGAAAGCAAGATTAACGAATTTCACCTTTTATTTATATCAACAATTTAGTTACATTCGCTCAAGAACTACAAGAGGAAGAACTTGATCGTCGACTTGGCTTCGCTCGTCTCCGTGGATCGCGGATCGGCTTGGATCACTTGCCCGATTGAAGATCGGCTCGGCTCCTAAAAGGTTGAAGGCTTCTCGCTTGATTTGGTACTCAAGATCTTGGATTTAGAGTGGAATTAGGGTTAGGGTTTCGCACAAGCCTTGTCACGAGACTTGTGGAAGAAGATGATGAAAGAGGGAATTATTTTTAACTAATGGTGAACAACCTCAACCCTTAGATTTAGGCTCCTATTTATAGATAACTAACCCTAGATCTAGGATTTCAAATTCTAAGTTTCCCTCCTAAAGTTTGTTGAAGAAATTCAAATTTCCCTCCAAAAGTTAGATAGGGGAGAAGCTTCTAGATGTGATTAGTTAGGAGGAGCTTCTAGAAGAGGATTAATTTAGGAGCTTAATTAGGATTAGCCTTCTTAATCTTCTTTTCTGATCTGGCAGTAGCTTCGAGATAGTTCTGCACTTTGAAGTGTCAGAAAGCAATGTGGGACCAGAGCTGAGGATTATGCCCAAACTTGGACGGCTGACGTGGCAGAACCGCCGCGTTTCCGCGGCTTAAGCCATCTTATGCCGCGGAAGCGCGGCGCTCTTGGAGCCTTGGGGATTGTGCTCTCTGTGGTAGTCTTGGGCCATTGTATGGGCCTTCTTTTGATATATAGAATTATATAATTCTATCTGCATTGCTACCAGATCTGAAATGATTTAGCTGGCGTGATGTTGATCAGCTCTTTGGTTTTCCTTCCGTATTTCCTGCACATACTCAAGACAAGTGTTGCGCAAATACAGAAATGATGCGATGCCATGAAATGTGGTTAATTTCCTTTAAAATGTCGGTTTAAAAGTCTAACACATGCAATCTCATATTTTGTGACAGATTTGCTAATATGTAGAATATGAATGCCGAACACTTCTAAATGTATGTAAAAGATGGGGAAATTGCCGGCTAAAATATACAATATTTTCGACTGATCAAATACCCCCAAACTTAATTTCGATCGTCTCGAGCGAATGTTTTATTAAAAAGAGAAGGAGAAAATAAAGAAAGAGAAAAACTAACTAGCACACTTTCGTAGGCAACACGATTGCACTGAGCACGTGCAACAAGCCTTTAAACCCCTAGGTGTCCCTAGTAGGAGGAGTGTTGTCTCCTGAGGGTTTTCAGCGGATTACACCCACAAAATCCAATAATAAAAGAAAGATCATGAATATTACATTTAAAGAAAAGAATTGTAAAAGAAAGACTTTGAAAATTAGGGTTTCCAACTAAGCTAGCTTTTCGGTTGTCATGAGCCCTATCTTAATGGTCATGAAAAGATGTTAGAAATCACGTCCTCCCTCAATAAAACATCGTCTTATTCTTCATTCCTATCTTTCATCCAAACATCGATCATATAACCCTGCGTGTGTGTAAAGACATCCCTACACCCGGAGAATTCAATTCAAGCTATCATACTCTTTCCCATCAACCTCAGTACATTTTTTTTTATGAGCTCACACACTTTCATGCGACCGTTAATACTTCTTGAGGTACTAACCGACCGATTACTCATGTGCTTGCTTATTTGGTGTATTTTCCTAATCTTGCACCACCTTAGGTATAGCAGTGACTCCCAGACCAGTTGGCCTTAGGGCACTAGATGAAGAGGCACCCTCGCTATATATTTTTTATTTCCCTCGGTGATAACAAAACCAGTGTCCATTTTTCTCACCATATTTTTTTCATACTTTTGGCTTTAAGACAAGAGCATTTCAAGGTATCCTCTACTATCCCAGGTTTTAAGATGTGTGTAAGTGCGAATAGCAGGGTAGCAACGTTCAAAATGTCTGGCTTTCAGAATAGAAACTATTTTTCAGACTTAGTTTTATCCTCAGATTAGTGACGTCCTTCATCTTACTAACCCTTAGGACAACGGCTCATAACTACTTATTACTAGTTCGTATAAGAAAACTTCTAATTTTCTTAGTTTTCTTAAATTTTTCTAATCTCATGGATGTAATTGTTCACTATCTAAACTTTCATTATCTTATTTATGTACAAAGATATTTTTATAGTTTTGAAAATTTTTAAATTTTTATAGGTTTTTAATGAATGTTTTGTGCTTATGCAAAGTGATATGCAAATGATGCGAAAATAAGCACAAACCTCCCCCAAACTTGTTTTCAACAGTGTCCTCACTGTTGCCATCCGCTAAATCTCGAAAAACCTGTAAGCTTAGGAGGAATTTATTAGTGGGGGCAAAATATTTAAGTGAAGAACCTCCTCCAAACTTATTTTTGGCTCATCATTTTGTAAAAATTCTTTTTAGGAGCCTGAAAAAATTATACCCCCCCAAACTTGAGTTATGCAATGTTAATCTTTTAAAATCACAAGTGGGGGTCAAAAATCATTGGTCGATGCCAAGCTTTGCAAAGACCGAATGTTAACACCAACCATTCAAAAATTTTATCAATGCAGTGCTCGGGTTGGTGGAAGAAAAAGTGGGGAAAAGGTAAGTGGTGGAATAGAATGTGTGTGCGTCTCATTTTGGAGAGACGATGCAGTGATTGTGATGGATTACTCGCATTCTTTTTACAGTTTAGAAGAAGGGGTGGAGGTTCAATTCCATTGATTGGGAGATGATTCATCTCAACACCCGTGTCATTTAAAAATGCGAGTTCATCAGCGAAGATCTCCTCAAAAGTTCCATCCATACCCCGATGAATAATGTCATCACAAAGTGCGGGGTGATCTTCAGACTCTAAAAGCAGTTCATAATCAGTGTTATTTGTTGACCCGGACATCTCGGTGGAAGAGTCCGTATGTGTATGATACATAGTTGGGTCAAACAATAACATATGAAAAGAGTCTAGATCGATATCCGGAGGATCATCAAATTCGCTGCTGTCGACATCCATTAAGTCGACAGAACATACCTGAGCAATAGGTTCGGAGGGTACACTTCCCAACTTGTAAATGTTCAGCTCTATTGACCTATTCCCGAAAGATAGGGTCATAGAACCATTACGACAGTTGATTATTGCATTGGAAGTGGCCAAAAAGGGGCGACCTAAAATCACCGGAATTTGATTCCGTGGGTTCATTATAGGGTGTGTATCAATTACAATAAAATCTACCGGGAATATAAATTCTTCGATTTTTATTAACACATCCTCCAGTTCACCCCTAGGTCTGGTGATTGATCGGTCAGCCATCTGGAGAGTGCAATTGGTTGGCTTCAACTCTCCGATTCCTAATTGCTCATAGACTGAGTATGGAAGCAAGTTAACACTAGCGCCAAGGTCTAATAGAGCACGGTTAATGTGTTTTTCCCCAATAGAAACGGAAATAGTAGGATATCCTGGATCCTTACGTTTCCTTGGTAATTGTTGGGGGAAAGCCGTGTCTATTGTCTTTTCCATGAAAATCTTCTTGGGCACTGGATTCTTCCTCTTCCTAGTGCACAAGTTCTTAAGAGTTTTTGCATAGGACGGAACTTGTTGGATGGCATCTAGGAGAGGGATGTTGGTGTTTACTTGCTTAAAAATGTTCATAATCTTCTCCATATGTGGACTCGGTGTGTTAGCCCTTAACCGATTCGGATAAGGTGCTTTAGCAGTAAGCGCTGGGTCCATCATAGGAGAAGGAAGTGTGTGTGGAACAGATCCCGGAATAGAAGTGAGGATCGTCCGTGGAGGGGTAAAAGGGGTGGGCTGTAGTGGCGAGCCTTTTGGAAAATGGAGAATAGGCTCGGAAGAAGGTGGTAGGGTAGAAGAACTGGGGTAAGAAGTGTGTGGAAAGGTCTCAGCCGGGGTGTTATTGAATGATTTATTAGTATCATCAAACTCTTCCCCAACATGAGTGTCAAGCACTCTTCCAGATCTCAACGTGATTGCATCCACGTCATGTGAATAGCCAAGATTGGGTAAAGGTTGAGCTGGAAGTTTCCCTTTCTCTCTTGCACTCATTTCGGCTCTTAATCGTGAAATTTCTGCTTCCATCGATTTAATAGTCTCAGCTTGGGACGCTGAGTTTTTCTCAATTTTATCGACAGAAGATTTCATTTCAGCCGAAACTTGCATGATATTTGTTAAGACCAAATTCATGCATTGTGCAAATGAATAGGATTCATCAGTCCCGGTCAACTGCAAAGGACTAGATGGTGCAAAAGTGTTGGCCGGATTTTGAAAATTTTGTGCTTGAAAGGGGTGCTGACTCAATTGTGGTGGTTGCTGTTGTGGTGGAGGGACCCTTTGGAAATTGTTTTGGGTTGGAACCGTGTTTTGAAATTGTGATTGGTTCCAAGCAGAATTTGGGTGATTCCTCCAACCTTGATCATATGTGGAGGAAGATGGATCATTTCTAGGTCTTTGAAATGAGGCATTGGTATGCTCGTGACCTTGAAACGGACATTCTTCCGTCAAGTGAGACGGATCAGAACAACAACCACATACAGTTTTGGAGAGTGATATTTGACTTAGGGCGGCAGCTAAAAATTTATTTTCCATAGCGTCAAATTTCTTGTGTAAAGCTGAAATTTCAGCTCTAATTCTTATGAAAATATCATTGCCATCCCTAGACGATTGACTCACACCCTCCCACTGTAAAGATTTTTCAGCGAAATCTTCTAGAAATTTCCAGGCTTCCCAATCATCTTTGGTCATAAAGTTGCCTTGACACATGGATTCAAGGGAATGTCTTGTGTAAGGAGCAATGCCCTCATAAATGATTCGGCACAATTCCCATCTCGGGATGCCGTGATGTGGACATTGGACTAACAGATCCTTGAAACGGTCAAGACATTTTGAAAATGTTTCATTTGGAAGCTGGGTGAATTGATAGATTTCGCTACGGACTCGAGCTGTCTTTTGATGTGGGTAGAATTTCTTAAGGAATGCTTTGACAAAGTCTTCCCAATTTGAAATGGAATGTGCGGTAGTGTTATATAGCCACTTCTCGGCTAAATCGCACAAAGTGAATGGGAGAAGACGAAGACGGAAAGCATCCACAGAAAGCTGTGAAGTACCCATCATTGTGCATACATTTTCAAATTTTGTGATAAACACGTATGCGTCCTCAGACTCGGTACCGTGAAATTTTGGTAGAAGGTTGATGTATTGGGGTTTTATTTGAAAATTTTCCTCATTGGCTGGTGGTGTGGAAAGACAGGTGGAAAGTGGGCCTCGTGTTGGATAGCACCTCTCTTGGAGAGAGATGCGAGGTGGATTCTGCGCACCAACGGACGGCGGCAGGGTAGTGGAAAAGAAGTTCGATAGAGGTGGATCCATCGATGTGGGTGTGGTGGAGGGTAAAAGAAAAGGTAAGTGTAGAAATACCGATTTTAGGGTCGATAAGGGAAACGCGGACTAACGGGCACTAGAAACCCGTGTCCAGCCTATCTTGCACTAAAAAGGGTTAGTACAAGTGGCAGCGTGAATTTATAATTAGGGGAATGATGAATGTGGTGTTTGTTTTGAAAATTGATACGGATTTTGAAAAAATGATGCAACAAAACAAATGCAACACACAAAACCCTAGAATCTAGTAGTCACCTAGGTCAAAGCTCTAGACCGCTCCTAACTGCCAAAAGACAAGTCGCAGGATAAATCCTCCACTGCCTCTTTGTCCCCCTGTGGCCGGATAAGTGCCAGGTAAGTGGGAAGGAACCACCACTACAGTGGGCCTAATTAATAACCACTAGCCTTAGACACACTCGCCTTAGGCACCACAGAAAAACGCAGATAAGCAATGAATTACCCACGGCCTTCTCTTGTCCTAATTGAGCGCGACGGTCCTTAGAGTCATCTCTAGATTTCTTTTAATTAATGAGGGCAAATGCGGATGCAAGTTTTGCGATTTTCGGGGCCTAGGCAGGGTAATGAAATCCCCACCTAATTTGAATTTGGTCGTGCCCTTTAAATTTCCGTATTAATATGCAACAACCACAAGAATCAAAAACACGCACAAATTTAATTTTACTTTGCGGCGCTGCGATTATTTACAAAGAAATCTGCAGCAAAGTGTTAGTTTGAGCAGACAGAGGAGAAGATAAGAAAGATAGGGACTTACAGAGAAATATTTGTGCAGTGAACAGTCACAACTGCGGCGGATCCGCCGCGTATTAGGGCAATTTGCCGCGCTTCCGCGCTTGGCAGGTAAGATCACTAGATAATATTTTTACAGAGAGCTTCTGTTGAGCTCCTGAGTCCCCTGGAATGTTCAGAAAATTTTTTCTCCAGCTCCAATGATTCCAGATTTTCTCGCAACAAATCACAACACACGTATTAGTGTTTGCACGAATTTAGATCTAAAAAATATGATGGAATAAATTGTTCAACTCAAATTTCAAAATACGAACTATTAGCGCACTATCCCCGGCAACGGCGCCATTTGATTGTAATAAATTTCTCGTTGTGTAAATCGAATCAAATAGTCCCCGGCAACGGCGCCATTTGATTGAATGAATTTCTCGTTGTGTAAATCGAATCAAATAGTCCCCGGCAACGGCGCCATTTGATTGTTATAATTTCCGTGATTGGATGTAAAAGTATCGAATCAAATAGTCCCCGGCAACGGCGCCATTTGATTGAAAAGAATTCTCGATATGTAGTATGGAATTGTAAAGAAATCACAACCAAAAATTATTTGACCGCAATCAACTACGGTGTCGGATTGTAGTTAGTATGTGAGTGCGGATCGTCCACAGGGAAAGTGTAATCGTTCGTCTTTTGAATTAGATGAATTGAAACTTTAAAGAAAGAAAACAAAACAATTCATGATTTGTATTTGAAGTTTAAGAAAGAGAAAAACTAGATCTAAGGAAGCATTAAAAGATAGAATCAAGAATTGATAGTTTGTTGATTTTTCCAAACCAAATCTCAAGAAT
This sequence comes from Agapanthus africanus, assembly GCA_030015575.1. Classification (NCBI taxonomy): domain Eukaryota; kingdom Viridiplantae; phylum Streptophyta; class Magnoliopsida; order Asparagales; family Amaryllidaceae; genus Agapanthus; species Agapanthus africanus. The sequence goes on from JASDDO010000026.1 coordinate 41,909,131, forward strand.
CGAAATGAGGCTCGTAGGAATCGATCGGATCTATAGATGTGATGTAATCTTACAATTACGTATTCTTATCCTTCGATGAATTGATACTAGATCGATGATCATCGATGAGAATTAGGGATTTCTTGTGAAACTAGGGTTTCATCTTATCCCTTGTTCTTTCGTCGATGTCATTCACATTCTAGCCTCTAGTAAATTCAAGAAACGATCGTTGATCCCTAATTTCGAGCGATCACAATCAAGAAAGCATCGCTACGAAACTAGGTCATCGATTCTTGAACTTGCTAGGGTTTACAAAACTCGTAGGACTTAAAAATAGTATTAGAATTTGTTACATCATCATTCTACAATCGTCTCGACTCCTTAACGAGCGGAGTTTTACTCGAACATCACAACAAGAGCAACAATTACAAATTGAGATCTAATCATGATGCAAGAATTAAAAGAAAGCAAGATTAACGAATTTCACCTTTTATTTATATCAACAATTTAGTTACATTCGCTTAAGAACTACAAGAGGAAGAACTTGATCGTCGACTTGGCTTCGCTCGTCTCCGTGGATCGCGGATCGGCTTGGATCACTTGCCCGATTGAAGATCGGCTCGGCTCCTAAAAGGTTGAAGGCTTCTCGCTTGATTTGGTACTCAAGATCTTGGATTTAGAGTGGAATTAGGGTTAGGGTTTCGCACAAGCCTTGTCACGAGACTTGTGGAAGAAGATGATGAAAGAGGGAATTATTTTTAACTAATGGTGAACAACCTCAACCCTTAGATTTAGGCTCCTATTTATAGATAACTAACCCTAGATCTAGGATTTCAAATTCTAAGTTTCCCTCCTAAAGTTTGTTGAAGAAATTCAAATTTCCCTCCAAAAGTTAGTTAGGGGAGAAGCTTCTAGATGTGATTAGTTAGGAGGAGCTTCTAGAAGAGGATTAATTTAGGAGCTTAATTAGGATTAGCCTTCTTAATCTTCTTTTCTGATCTGGCAGTAGCTTCGAGATAGTTCTGGACTTTGAAGTGTCAGACAGCAATGTGGGACCAGAGCTGAGGATTATGCCCAAACTTGGACGGCTGACGTGGCAGAACCGCCGCGTTTCCGCGGCTTAAGCCATCTTATGCCGCGGAAGCGCGGCGCTCTTGGAGCCTTGGGGATTGTGCTCTCTGTGGTAGTCTTGGGCCATTGTATGGGCTTTCTTTTGATATATAGAATTATATAATTCTATCTGCATTGCTACCAGATCTGAAATGATTTAGCTGGCGTGATGTTGATCAGCTCTTTGGTTTTCCTTCCGTATTTCCTGCACATACTCAAGACAAGTGTTGCGCAAATACAGAAATGATGCGATGCCATGAAATGTGGTTAATTTCCTTTAAAATGTCGGTTTAAAAGTCTAACACATGCAATCTCATATTTTGTGACAGATTTGCTAATATGTAGAATATGAATGCCGAACACTTCTAAATGTATGTAAAAGATGGGGAAATTGCCGGCTAAAATATACAATATTTTCGACTGATCAAGTGGGAAGTTACATTTCCTAAGATCCTTAACATGTTGAGGGTGGCAGAGAGCACATTGAAGAAATTGTTGGGTTATGCCAGCGTCTTGGTCATCAACCGTGGCCGAATGCAGAACAAAAATTTATAAAACTGGGGCTAAAACAACCCCATAATACGGATCAGTTCATAAACCTAAAGCTAGCAAACATAAAAGGCGTTAGAAAGTTTATACCGAATGATCCATGTCGTTCGGTTTTTAACCATCGTCCCAAGCTCCTAGAGGCCTCCATGATCAAGCTTGATCTACGGTCTCCCTCCATCGAAGATGATCCACCTGAGGATTTTTATTCCGAGCTCCCACCTTATAGCCAAGGTAACTAGGGTACCTAGTTCGCTAAACTAGATAGCCTAGAAGATGTAGAGTCTAATGATGGATTGATTTGTCTCTAAACACCCTAGGTTTCTCAACACATGAGACATTTAGGGTGGAGGTAGAAGAAGAAAAAGCATGAGGAGATGAGAGTGTGAAGTATGAAGCAACTTAAGAAAAATGGCTAAGTGTTGTGAGCATAGAATAATGCATCAAGTAAAGAAAATATCTAACAACACTTACAAATATCAAGCATGCTAGAATAGTGTCCATGAGTCACCACATGAGTCATAACATGAGTCACCACAAAGCCATGCTTGAAGAAATGCTCACAACACCTCATCCTCCACCTCATTAACCATTTAAACAAAATGGTTAAAACTAAATGAGATGGCAACTTCTAGAAGTACCCTTGTAATAAATTACAAGAATACCCCTCATCTGTATATACATACTCGTATCCGTATTCCGAAAAAATACGAATACAATGAGACGAAAATAATCCAACAATATAATACTAGAATCTGGCTTAAACCAAAGCGCACCAGTATTATCCGTCCGAATCATGATACGTGGACAAGCGCACGTATATGATCGAACCCTGCCGTAAAACCATACGGCCTCTATATTGTTTCGCCTGAAGCAGGGAAACCCTCTGTATGGGACTCTAAAGACTCGTCAATATGCTGGCTGTGGGTTTAACCACAAGCATGTCAGCGGCACTAGCTATACGTAATGGCTACCCAGGTATTGATCGAAAGGAAGGCCGACAAGCAACCTCATCCGAACCCCTACCGAGCCTGTCCGTGACAATATCCGTCCAGTCCGGTCTGTTCGTCTAAGAGTATCACATATCGGGTCTAGGGGTGGATAAAGTCAGAACCCTAATAATGCGACATTTCGTGTCGGTAAGAAGCCCATCACCAACTGAGAAACTACTGATCCAAATCAGTAATTCTCGACTACCTTGGCCAAGGATTTCTGGTGATGGCCACCCGTGCACAACGCGACATCAACCCCCAATATCGAGAGAGACGAATCCCCGACGATCCGCTCACTGCCTCCATGTGGCTCGGAACTGTACCCAACTAAACCTGTTTGCACGATTCCATTGAGCCATAGTAGGGTAGTAATCAAAGCACAGTGGGAACTCACATGAGACAAATGACGATCTCAGGTCGACAGACTAACATGTACACATGTCACTTGAGAACTGCTATCTTACAATAGGTATAATACCAACTAGCATGTTCCCGGCGAGTCTGTCCAGTGTACTCATAGTCCAATGAGCACCTACATACTATCATAGGTGACAAACAAACACCAATGGCTTGTGAGACAGGTTACCGCCCCTCGTCGGGGTCTCGATAAGTACACACTAGTCTACTCTGGAGTATCGATGCCCAGTCTCGATACTCCCGCGACTAGGGACATTTAAGGATGTGCTTATAAACCACCCAGCTCCCACATATATGATCACCATCATAATGCTGGTAGTCAAGTAAGAATCTTATAGGCTCTATCAACATGTAATAGTGATTCGTAATACCACATAATGTATGTACATGATGATAAAGACAAAACAGATAGCATACTATCATTTTGAGTAAGACTGTTCTATCTATATAGGTCCTCCCTCAATCATCATAATCACCTGCCTACAATTACAATAATTGCCTTGAGGTCACTATAGCCAACAATCTCCCACTTTCACTTAAAACTAATTATTGCGGTGTCGCATACTCATAGCCCGTATAATACCGAACACCCAACTTCTCTACTAATCAATTTCGCAAAGCACGTTTTTGAAACTATTGCGTTCGAGAAATAGCTTCAGTGAGTGGATCCACTTCAATGTTTCTATCTTTATCTCTCTATATATCTCAACTTCATGGAGAATGACTATCTCCCGAAATGAGCAATACATGTCTTAGAATTTGTCTGGATATCAGATGAAGTCCAGTTCATATATGGACTCCAAATCCAACAAACTTCTTAGACTGTATCAGCCACTGAATTTAATCAGTATCCTGCGCCATGCCTTCCATAGTATCCGCTTGGACCACTTGTCCAACATACTGCCTCTCAATAGAGGGAAAACTATAACTCTGACAGTAACTCTGTCATCCAGGTCACCTTGGAAGCCTGAAATGATAACTGCCTCCGGAAGGAGGCTTCCGTTATCATATACCAAGAACATCCACTTATATTCATAACTGCTTTCCAATGTTTCTCCAGGATTGGATTAATATATACGCTTATTGCAGCCAGTGCAAAAAACAATATCTGGTGTTGTACTTGACATCTCATGATTGATTCAATTGCCTTGGAAAGTGATATGCAAATCATGCAAATACCTCTCCTCATCAGTCTAAAAGACATCTCTTTAGAGAGGGTGACTCCATCACCTGCGGGTACTCCACTACGCTAGGATTCGTCCATTTTAAAACACTTTATAATATTGTTAAAGTACCCGAATTGGGACACTTCACAGATCTAGATCTAAAACCATAGATCTAGTCACCAGAATTCTTGATAGTATATCCATATCCTATGTGGAGAAACTATCTTGTAACAACCATAGTATAACCGATTGTAGTATAGGAAGATCTATTCCTATTAAGTGCATGTCATCCAAATACCAGGACATCACTCCCTACTACCTTCTTACCAGATCCATCTCTTATTCTGATGAAGTCAAATTCTATGGCTGTCACATCAAAAATAGATAATCTATCTCTGCTATACCTGCTTTAGTCTATAAATAGACATAAGCTACTTGCCCACTAAGCTTTCGCTGTTCCCACTTACTATAACAACCCTCTGGCAGAGTTATATACACGTACACTTCTAATGCTAATTTAGAACGACGTTATACTCATCCTCCTGCAAGATTTCATAGTCTAGGACAGTAGTAGTGTCAAGTTTGGGTAATCAAAAACATCCCTATCACCGTCTTTGAGGAGACCGAAGTACCTCTCGAGTGCCTGAGGTTACCCACTAAATCTGCGGAGTGGCCAATGGATCATCGAAATTAATTGAATCCTTAGGTTCTATTAAATTTTCAGTAATCGTTTGTGGTTTTGGAATCATTTCCAGTTCTACCATACCCCCACTAATATTTTCTGAAAAGAATCCATTTTACTAAAACTGTGGCGAGTCAAGTGTTGGGTTTTCTCTGCACCTACTAAGGAGTATGGAAGCATCACACATGCCACTTTAAAATTTTAGAGGTGCAAAGCAAACAAAGTAAGGATCTTTAACTAGAAAAAACTAGGGTAACAACACTTTAAACATTATTTATACTAAGTGTAAGGAATACAACCTTTGTAGTCCTCTTTGTAGTGACTCCTAGGATCTTTGAGAGGTTGGAGAGGCTTGCTAGTAAGCTCCTACGTCCACGATGATCCACCCGAAATTCATTAGCTCCAAACTTGTAGTTCCACTTGATGCAAGAAAAAGATGAAGCTAAACACTCTAAACTAATTGGCTAGATTAGAGTAGAATGATGAAGTGGTGTGTTTTCTTTTATCAAAACTCTTTCTTTTTATCTCTCTCACACTTTGGAAAAACCTAGAGAGCAAGGAGGAAGAAGAAGATGAAGGCAAAAGCTTTTGTGAAATGATAAAGCTTATGAAAGAAAATAGAAAATATAGTATATATATTTTCTATCTCTCTCTCAACCATGGTTGCTATAATATCTAGATATTTAGTAAATGGGTGAAAAGCCAATAGAAAAGCTTAATCCAAGGTTAAAAAGTGGGTGAAGTGAGGTCAACTCAAAGAAGAGTGTAGAAAGATAACCATGAATTAACCTTTGTCTTTTTCATTTGTTTTAAAAAAATACTAATAAATATCCATATATTATAGTTCCATGTAAGTCTTATATTGCCTTCAAGTGTGTATCATCAACCATGATACTTTTGTATGCATGTATCCATGCACATCAACATGTGCATGCTTGCACATCATCATATGCATACATGCATGCATTCTTCCTCTTTAATAAAAAGAGTTTTCAATAAAGAATAAAATAAAACTAAAAGTTAAAATGTTAAATCAACAATTGATTTAACAATCCGGTCATATCATATACGACCCGACCAATAGTAAAATGCCCGATTAACATACGGTATCACATAGTCGTATTCAATCTGGTCCCCTCGCATATCCCATATGCACACCACATCTTTTCTCCTGGGCTAGGAAACTTCTGTGTGGGACTCTAAGACTCGTCAATACGCAGGCAGTGGGTGATGATCATATCAAACACCCATAAGCCGAAATCGGTCAGCTAAACGTAACGGGCACCCGGGTATTGAAGCCATCAGAAAAAAACCAGCAAAGCTGTCAAAACTCCCGTCGAGCCATCTGGCAACTCTTACCGTACAGTCCGGTCTCCTCATCAGATATGTTGCATATCAAGTCTTAGGATGGTGTCGTCGACCCCAATAACTCAATAAGTCATGCTGGTGTATAGCTAATAACAGAGCGAGAAACTACTGATAACTCTTATCAGTAAATCTCAGTAGCCCTGGCCAGGGACTTCGTGTTATAGCCAATCAAGTATAGCACAACATCAACCCCCAATACCGGGAGAGACGAAACCCCTCCTATCTCTCATTGCCTCCATGTGCCTCGGGACTGTACCCAAAGTCCACCTGTTTGCACGCCTCAGTAGAGCCGTGGTAGGGTGGAGATCAAAGTACAGTGGGAGGACACACAAGACTCTATGACGATCTTGGGGCTACAGACTAACCTGTACCAGTGTCACCTGAGAACTGCTATCCGACGATAGATATAATAACATATAGGAGTTCTCGACGAGTCCGTTCAGTGTACCCAGTCTCACTAAGCACCCGTATACATTCTTTGGTGTCAGCACACCAGATGGATATAGGATCATCCATCGCCCATCATATGGGACAAGAATAGTATACGCTGGTCTACTCTGGAATATCGATGCCTAGTCTCGATACACCTACGACTAGGAACAGTTCAAGGATATGCTTATAAACTACACTTGCCCAACTAGTATGATCCGCATCATAGTCACAGTAGTCAAGCAAATGTCCCGAGGGCTTTATCAACATGTGCGAATGAATAAAAGCACAATCAAATCAACATGTCAGATAAAGTAAACCAGATAGCATAATATCATGTCGAGCAAGAAAGTAATCTATATATATATATATATATACATGTCCAAGCATCCGCTATACATATAATGGCCTCTAGGGCATACATATATCCAACAATCTCCCACTTGCACTAAGGCCAATTATTGGTATATCTCATACCCAACATCTCAAAAAGTCGCTCATGCTGCGGCTGTGGAAGAGCCTTGGTGAGTGGATTCGCTGTGTTATTCTTTGTATCAACTCTCCGAATCTCGATCTTAGCGATCTACTATCTCCCGGATCAAATGATATCGCCTGAGGATGTGCCTGGACTTTTGATGGGACCTTGGTTCTTTGGCTAACGCCATAGCCCCATTATTATCACAATACAATGGTATTGGATCAACAATGGTTGTAACCACTCCTAGTTCCGCGACGAACTTCCTCATCTAGACGGCTTCCTTGGCAGTATCATTTGCAGCAATATACTCAGCTTCCATCGTTGAGTCTGCAACGGTAGCCTGTTTGGAACTCTTCCAACTAACCGCCGCTCCATTGAGGGTAAATACAAACCCTGAGATAGATTTGCTGTCATCCTTATCACTTTGGAAGCTGGAATCGGTAAAGGCCTCCATTTGGAGATCCCCATTACAATACACCAAGAACAGTTCTTTAGTCCTTCTCAAGTACTTAAGAATGTTCTTCACTGCTATCCAATGTTTCTCCCCTGGGTTGGATTGATACCGGCTTACAACAGCTAGTGCATAAGCTACATCAGGGCGAGTACATAACATCGCATACATTATAGATCCTACGGCTAAAGCGTAGGGTATAATGTTCATGCGAGCTCTCTCTTCATCAGTCTTTGGACAGAAGTCTTTGGAGAGAGTGATTCCAGGGCAAGCAGGCAAGGCACCACGCTTGGAATCTTCCATACTAAACCCTTTTAGGATGGTGTCAATGTAATTTGATTGGGACAATCCCAATAACCTCTTGGATCTATCTCTATAGATCCTTATGCCCAAAATGCATGAGGCATCACCCAGGTCCTTTATGGAGAACCTTTGTGATAAGAATAGTTTGACCGATTGTAGCATAAGAATGTCATTTCCTATCAAGAGAATGTCATCCACGTACAATACGAGGAATGCGACAGTACTCCCTATAATCTTCTTATAAATGCATGGCTCATCAATATTTTTGATAAAATCAAACACTTTGATTGTATCATCAAAGCAGATGTTCCAGCTCCGTGAGGCCTGCTTTAATCCATAAATGGATTTAAGTAACCTACATGCTTTCCTGCTGCTCCCACTGTCAATGAAGCCCTCTGGCTGATCCATAAAAACGCACTCTTCTAAATCACCATTTAGAAATGCAGTTTTAACGTCCATCTGCCAGATTTCATAGTCGTAGTGAGCAGCAATAGCAAGTAGGATCCGAATGGATTTAAGCATTGCTACAGGAGAGAAAGTTTCATCATAGTCCAATCCTGGTCTTTGACGAAATCCTTTTGCTACAAGCCTTACTTTAAAGGTCTCTACCTGTCCATCTAGACCAATCTTTCTCTTAAAGATCCATTTGCACCCTACGGGTTTTATCCCAGGAGGTGCAACGTCCAAAGTCCATACTTTGTTAGTGTACATGGACTCCATTTCAGATCATGGCTTCCAGCCACTTCATAGATTCACCACTCATGATAGCTTGCTGAAAATTAGTAGGGTCATCATCATCCATGATGCAATTTTCTCTATCACCATCAAAGAGAAACCCATAGTATCTCTCTGGTGGGCGAGACGTTCTACTAGATCTCCGGAGCGGCTGAGGTTCTTGAAGTTCCACTTCAACATCAGTTTCAACCAATTCGTCCTGAGTAATTTGTGTCTCTAGAACCTTTTTTAGTTCTACCGCATTTCCATCAGTACTATTTGTAAAAAACTCATTTTCCAAAAATTTGGCATGCTGATAAACAAACACTTTTTGTTCCTCCTTGTGGTAGAATAGATATCCATACGTATGTTTCGGATATCCCACAAATTTACACATAACCGATCGTGTCTCGAGTTTATCCGGATTCTGCTTTTTGACATAAGCCGGACAACCCCATATCCTAACTCTTTTAAGAGATGGTCTCTTTCCACTCCATATCTCATATGGAGTGGTAGCCACGGTCTTGGTTGGAACCCTATTTAATAGATACATCGCCGTCTCTAATGCATATCCCCAGAAGGAAAGCGGTAACTCAGCATCACTCATCATGGATCGTACCATATCTAATAGTGTACGATTCCTCCGCTCTGACACACCGTTGTGCTGTGGTATGTAAGGGGGAGTGAGCTGAGAGAGAATCCCATTCTCTTTTAAGAAGTCTGAAAACTCTGTACTGAGATACTCTCCACCTCGATCTGATCGAAGTTTCTTGATGCTCAAGCCTGTTTGCTTTTCTACTTCAAGTCTATACTCCTTGAATTTCTCGAAAGTTTCGGATTTATGCTTTAACAAAAACACGTGCCCGAATCTTGAGAAATCATCAGTAAAGGTAATGAAGTATGAAAACCACCTCGTGCATGTGTAGACATAGGTCCGCATACATCACTATGTATGAGGCTTAAGAGTTCCACAGCTCTTTCTCCGTGTCCATTAAACAGAGTTTTGGTCATTTTACCTTTGATGCAGGACTGGCAAGTCGCATAAGATTTATATTCAAAAGGATTTAAATATCCATCTTTATGTAGCTTGTTTAGTCTTGTTTCATTAATATGAACAACTCTACAATGCCAAAGAAAAGCTTCATTTATATCTGAAAACTTTCTTTTATTAGTATGTTGTATATTGAAAACTGTGTGTTGGTCCAGGACGTAAATACTGTTATTTAATGTACCATATCCAATCAACTCTTGATTCAAGTTAATGTTCATAACATTATTTTGCAACACAAAATGATATCCTTCATTGTCCAACAAAGAAACAGATATTATATTACATAATATACTTGGTATAAAATAACACGGGTTCAAAACCAATATACAACCCGAAGGCAAACCCAGATGATACTCTCCTACGGATACAGTATGTACATTGGAACCATTTCCAACCCGCAGAGTATGGTCTCCAGTCTTCAAAACTTTACTGTTTCTCAACCCCTGCACACAATTGCAGATGTGAGAACCAGAATCGGTATCTAATACCCAAGATGTAGAGTTAATTGAAAAACAGTTCTCAGTTACAACCACACCTGAAGCGGAAGTATCAGCATGCTTCTTCTTCTTGAGATCAGCAAGATACACAACACATGTGTTTCCAATGTCCCGACTTATGGAAGTAAAAACATTCTCCTTTTCCACTTCCCGCGACCCCAGATATGTCTTTCCCCTTCGCCTTTTTGACTCCACCTTTCTGTTTGATGGGTTTCTTCTTCTTCTTTCCCTTGGCCTTGGCTTTTAGGACGGAAGAGGAAGATGGCCCAGCAATCAGAGCGGGAGTCTTCGCTGTTTTCAGTGTGCTCTCTGCACTTCTCAACATATTTAGAAGTTCAGGCAATGATTTCTCCAAATCGTTCATATTGAAATTCACTATGAACGGAGCAAAGGCCCTGGGGGGGAGGGGGAGACTGCAGAACAATATCCGTATATTGCTCATTATCCATTGTCCATCCCAGTTCCTTGAGTTCTTCTATAAGACCAATCATTTTCAAAACATGTTCTCCTACTGATGTACCAGGGGCCATTCGCATCTGAAACAACTTTCTAGATGCCTCGTATCGCAAAGTCCGAGACTGCTCTTCATATAACTCCTTTGTATGAAGAAAGATGGATTAAACATCTATCTTCTCGTGCTGTTTCTGATGGATACTGTCCATAGAAGCCAGCATGAGGCATTTGGCCGTGTTACAATTAATATCCTATGTTTTTCAGATCTCCCTATCCGAAACTGATGATTCAGGTCCTGGGATGGGTGGGGCTTTGGTTGTGAGGACATATGATACTTTATCATACGTGAGTGCAATGTTTAAGTTTCTCAACCATTCTTTATAGTTCTGTCCTATCAGTTTGTTTTTCTCTAGTAGAAGCTTAAGTCCCGTCATAGGTATCTGCCATTAGAAGAGAGAAAAGAATACACTCAGCGAAATGCTTTTGCAAAGAATTAGATTGGTTATTATCTTATCTAATCGATGTCTCCCACTGCTTTAATCAAATTTTCTTCCAAAACCTGAAAAGAAAACTAGCCAGGATTAATTACATTTTACAGTTTCGCCTACTGGTCAGCCAGGCCAGTGTCGGTACTTTGAGGGAGGTTCCCCGTGCTTTTGCACGGACCTAATTAAAATAAACCTCGTTTTTCCAGAGGTCAAACCCCGTTAACACCTTTCTAGACACCTACTGGATTGGCTAATTGTAAAGTGCAAAATTCTCCTGGAAGTAACACTTACTCACAGTGGGATCGGGATCCATCTATCATATAGAAGGTATGCAATCTTATTGCAAATTTCAACTCTTGAAATTCCCGATATGGTTTTTACCCCTAGATGCTTATGACCTTGGCTATGGTCAAAATATCACAAGCACTAGTCAAGTTCTACCCGTCATTTCTTGATTAATTAGGCCCACCCATATGACCCTCGGCTATGGTCGACATAATCATGTGACTGTCCCAACTAATCGCATCATATGCGGTGTAGGAAGACAACACTTAGCTACCGTACATTACGCCTCGGCTATAGTCGACATACGTAGCACGAATACTAAGTACTCTGCTTCCTAAAATAACGGAGGGTTGCAGATGGTTTTTATGAAAACCTTTAACGCTTTGAACTTGATCTCGTTGTAGAATCAAAACAGTTTAGAAAAGGAGTGGCTTAATCTCCGCGTCTTTTGAAAACTTGCATTTTTCATAAAAGGCCGAGTGTGTTTCAAATCCGATTCCACAACATCGTTAGGTTTCTTTTTCTTTACATAAATCTTATTAATGTAGTCCCATCATTTATGTTCCTATGCTATCATAGAAAAGAAACGAAAATAGAACGTACACTTATGCCATCCACATTCGTCACAGTGTCCCGTTATGCACCGTTAGGTTACTTAACTAACAACATAGCGGGACGGGGCTAGCGCGGGTGTAAAATATAAGCAACGTTTATTATATATCATATATATATAACAATAAACCATTCATCTCAGATACTAAGTAATCAGATTACAGAATATCAATCCAGCAGAAGCACATATGAAAATAAAAGGATATCTAGGAGGTCAATATTTAGTATTCAGCCATCAATAGAAAATACGGATTCCACAGTCGCGATGAATAGCCAAGCCCACACCCCTAGACCCCTACGAGAGCGGCAAGTGACCCTACCAATTCTAGAGTTTAGGAAACCCGGTCTCAACTCCTCGAGATGGTCTCCCACTGAACTCTAGAACCTGGTCACTTGTGCTCCCCTCCTTGGGTCTATCCTAATGCGGAAAAGTAAATAATATACAATAATGGTGACATCAACCTCATCCCGGAAGTGCCCCAAATGAAAGAATATTACATACAATTAATCTTTACATGAATGAAAATTAAAAAAACTCTCATCTCACAAAAAAAACCCGGCTATTCGATCGCGACAATCCTGCACATCATATCTTAGCAACACATAACATCTCATATCATCAACGTAAGCAAGTATGTGTATCCCGATTGCCGTTGATGTATAGCAATGGAATCGGCGATACTACATATTACACTTACGGTCGCAGAAAAGAAAGTGACAACAATTGCAATCACAGATATCAAGACGATGTTTAACGTTTCGATCAAATCAACAAACACCCACGTTTTACCCTAAGAGCTCAACACTTGAGAAAAGTTACAAAAATCGCGCCACAATGTCTTATGATCCAGCCGTAGAAGGAGTTAACCAACGCCTCACCTATGACACCACGGCACTACGGCAAACCCGAAGGTTCGTTCGCGGTTCCGTGGGCAAGAATCAAATTAAGGTTATTATGATCTTCTAGAGGGTCCATAGGATACTTGCGCTACTATTGAATATAAAGTTAACTTAGGAAAATTACAACACTTGAAAATTTCAGCAGGGTAGAAAGTGGGGTGTCCGATATTCGTTCGAAATGCTAAAAGTAGTCAAAGTTACCAATTTAGTGTCAAGTAATATGATTACGAATCACTACGAAATAGCCCCAGGTCAATATAATCATCACATGAAAATTGGGCTAAGCAAATAATACTAGAAACCCTAACTTGCAAACACCAGAGCACAGGTGAAACAGAGGGTGCAGTGGGGGTAAGGGGGCCGGCCAGGCCGAAATCTGGGGGGGAGTGCTCAGCCAAAATCCGAGCACAAGCCCATGTATTTCATCTGTGTTCTTATGTTTGCCTATACTCAATTCTGTACCTGTTTGAAAAATTTTCAGAGGACCTTTTTAAAAATTCCCAGAGAGCAATCCTAGGGTTCCGTAATACCGTATTTATCGTAGTCGTTTTCGTATTCGTATTTGTTATAACAATGTATCTAGAATTCTAGTTTTGCTCTGATACCATTGTTGGGTTTCCTCTGCACCTACTAAGGAGTATGGAATCATCACACATGCCACTTTAAAATTTTAGAGGTGCAAAGCAAACAAAGTAAGGATCTTTAACTAGAAAAAGCTAGGGTAACAACACTTTAAACATTATTTACACTAAGTGTAAGGAATACAACATTTATAGTCCTCTTTGTAGTGACTCCTAGGATCTTTGAGAGGTTGGAGAGGCTTGCTAGTAAGCTCCTACGTCCACGATGATCCATCCAAAGTTCACTAGCTCCAAGCTTGTAGCTCCACTTGATGCAAGAAAAAGATGAAGCTAAACACTCTAAACTAATTGGCTAGATTAGAGTAGAATGATAAAGTGGTGTGTTTTCTTTTATCAAAACTCTTTCTTTTTTATCTCTTTCTCACTGTAGAAAAACCTAGAGAGTAAGGAGGAAGAAGAAGATGAAGGCAAAATCTTTTGTGAAATCATAAAGCTTATGAAAGAAAATAGAAAATATAGTATATATATTTTCTATCTCTCTCTGAACCATGGTTGCTATAAAATCTAGATATTTAGTAAATGGGTTAAAATCCAAAAGAAAACCTTAATCCATGGTTAAAAAGTGGGTGAAGTGAGGTCAATTCAAAGAAGAGTGTAGAAAGATAACCATGAATTAACCTTTGTCTTTTTCATTTGTTTTAAAACAAATACTAATAAATGTCCATATATTATAGTTCCATGTAAGTCTTATATTGCCTTCAAGTGTGTATCTTCAACCATGATACTTTTGTATGCATGTATCCATGCACATCAACATGTGCATGCTTGCACATCATCATATGCATACATGCATGCATTCTTCCTCTTTAATAAAAAGAGTTTTGAATAAATAATAAAATAAAACTAAAAGAAAAATGTTAAATCAACAATTGATTTAACAATCCGGTCATATCATATACGACCTGACCAATCGTAAAACGCCCGATTAACATACGGTATCACATAGTCATATTCAATCGGGTCCCCGCGCATATCCCATATGCACACCACATCTTTTCTCCTGGGCTAGGAAACTTCTGTGTGGGACTCTAAGACTCGTCAATATGCAGGCAGTGGGTGATGATCATATCAAACACCCATAAGCCGAAATCGGTCAGCTAAACGTAACGGCCACCCGGGTATTGAAGCGATCAGAAGAAAACCAACAAAGCTATCAAAACTCCCGTCGAGCCATCTGGCAACACTTACCGTACAGTCCGGTCTCCTTATCAGATATGTTGCATATCAAGTCTTGGGATGGTGTCATCGACCCCAATAACTCAATAAGTCATTCCGGTGTATAGCTAATAACAGAACGAGAAACTACTGATAACGCTTTTCAGTAAATCTCAGTAGCCCTGGCCAGGGACTTCCTGTTATAACCAATCAAGCATAGCACAACATCAACCCCCAATACCGGGAGAGACGAAACCCCTCCTATCGCTCATTGCCTCCATGTGCCTCGGGACTGTACCCAAAGTCCACCTGTTTGCACGACTCCGTAGAGCCGTGGTAGGGTGGAGATCAAAGTACAGTGGGAGGACACACAAGAATCTATGACGATCTTGGGTCTACAGACTAACCTTTACCAGTGTCACCTGAGAACTGCTATCCGACGATAAATATAATACCACATAGGAGTTCTCGGCGAGTCCGTTCAGTGTACCCAGTCTCACTGAGCACCCGTATACATTCTTTGGTGTCAGCACACAAGATGGATATGGGATCATCCATCGCCCATCATATGGGACAAGAATAGTATACGCTAGTCTACTCTGGAATATCGATGCCCCGTCTCGATACACCTACGACTAGGAACAGTTCAAGGATATGCTTATAAACTACAGGTGCCCCATTAGTATGATCCACATCATAGTTACAGTAGTCAAGCAAATATCCCGAGGGCTTTATCAACATGTGCGAATGAATAAAAACGCGATCAAATCAACATGTCAGATAAAGTAAACCAGATAGCATACTATCACGTCGAGTAAGAAAGTAATCTATATATATATACACGTCCAAACATCCACTATACATATAATGGAATCTAGGCCATACATATATCCAACATTAAGAACAGTATAACTGTTGATCTTCCATATGGTACAATGCTAACCCTTGTCAAAGCCCGGGATAACCCACAAACTGCCATTACCGAAACGTGCCTAGAGTTTATCTGGATTCTGGTTTTAAGCATTAGCCGGACAACTGCATATACCTTAACATCGTTAAGATATGAATCAATTCTATATATTTAATATAGAAAAAGACACTAATTTAATTGGAACCAGATTCAAAAATCATGCAGCCGTTTCCAGTGCATATCAACCAAATGGAAGGAGGCCAAGCAGCATTACTCATCAAGGAATGCATCCACATATGAGTAACCTGAAAGAGAATCAAGTTCTCAAAACCTTTACTTACAACGGAATACCAAACACAAGTATCTACATTTTTGATCACCTTGAAAAATCCTGATACTTGCAACATATGGTTCTCTACTTTATTCTTCTACCTTTAACTTCTCAAAATTTAGACCTTGTATTTAAATGAAATACTTGTCTAGAACTAATGAATAAAGAATATAGTACAAGTACCAACCCCTTTGTCCTAATGGATATCGGACAACATACAATACTTTGTATAAGTCCTCTGAGTTCAATAACTCAAACCATGTGCGTCGTAGGTTGAAAAACTGTACTATGATTAAGAAGAAATACACCATTGTTCAATGTACCTTACCTAACTATCAATTGATATAGGTAAATATCATAGACATAATTGCAAAAAGTTATATCTCACTTTATAAAATAAACGTACAGTTATATCAGTTTGAAATTTGTGCATAACGACGGATATTCAAAACCAAATATTTTCCATCAGGCAAAACTCAGGTGATTTCCTCAAATATCACCAATTACAAAAAATTCTGATATATAGAGGATCTAATCACTCAATTCCTAATATCTTACTCCTACTCACCATCTGTAACTCCATACGGATGTGAGAATAAAATCTGGTAAATACACAACCTAGAGTTAGAATCTAATTGGGAAAACAGTTTTCAATTAACACCGCATAGTAAAACTGAAACATGAAAATGTTTCGAATGGGTAACCGGGTATTCTTACTATTGCCTCTTCCACTATCCAGATTCATGACAGTAGCCGTATACTTCCTTACCCTCACTCCAATCCCTTTATATGTCTTTACTTATTACCTTCTGTACACCATACTTAGGCTAATTGATTTTCTTCCTTCCCTACCCTTTGGCACCAGTCTAAGATTTGGAAGAAGACTATCTAATAAGTGCAATAGGCGTACTCTCCTAACACTAGGAGCCCTCGCAACCTGAGAGAAGGTAAAGAGAAAAGACAACTGAATAATCCTATTCAATTTCTCCAGAACCAGAATCCATCCTCGAACTGGAACAAATTCCTTCGAGTTCGTATGTAACTATACAATGGCATATCCAAGAAATATGGATCTTTGTAGTGATACGAAATGTTCTGGAGAAATCCAAAGGTGAAGTAGGAGTAGCAGGGGTATACGCGGTTTTGTCGTGAATGATAGCAGTCGCAATCTTCCTTTGCCTTTACTCTAATCCCTTTATATGCCTTTACTTATTACCTTCTGTACACCACACTTAGGCTAATTGGTTTTCTTCCTTCCCTACCTTTTGGCACCTGCCTATAGTTTGGAAGAAGAATATCCGATAAGCACGATAGGTGTACTCTCCTAATCCTAGGAGCTCTCGCAACCTGAGAGAAGATAAAGGGAAAAGACAACCGAATAATCCTATTCAATTTCTCAAGAACCAGAATCCATCCTCGAACTGGAACAAGTTCTTTCGAGTTCGTATGTAACTATACGATGGAATATCTAAGCAATATGAATTTTTGTAGAGATACGAAGTGTTCCGGAGAAATGCAAAGGGGATATAGGATTGGCAATGATATATGCGACTCCGTAACAATCCAGAAGCCAAAGTGTTTTAAGAAGGTTCGGTTAACTTGGTTAATGAGTTTTAGTATAAGGTCTAGTCATGGTCGCTGCCAAAGAGAGAGAGAAAAGAAACACTCAGCGTGCACTCTAAGCTAGATCAGATTGGTTAATCACTTTATCTAATCAGGATAGCTTCCACTGTTTCCTCTAATTCTTCTTCAAACCCTAAAAAAAGAATTAGTCAGGATCATTTAAAATCACCCGAGGAGTAACACCTACTCATCAGTGGGAATCGGGATCCAACTATCATTGCATGATAACTTGATGGAATCCACTCAAGTCACCACACTCCAGAAGGTACGCGCATGCTTGGCAAGTTTCCTGTATGTTTGAAACTCCCGATGTGGTTTTTACCCCTAACGGTTTATGACCTTGACAAAGGCCAACAAATCATAAACCACTAATCAAGTTCAACCCGTCATTATCCTGGATTAATCTAGACCCACCCGTACAAACCCTTGACAAAGGCCAACAAGGCTATACGACTGTCCTAGATAATCTCAACTCAATGCAACAGAGAAGCAATATCTAGCTACCACACACTATGCCTTGACAAAGGCCAACAAACGCAGCATGAATACTAGGTACTACTCATCAAAAATGACGGAGGGATATGACTGGTTTTTGGCAAAAAACCTTTAACGTAATGAACTTGATATCATTGAAGAAACCGAGTGGTTTTTACAAATATATAGTGGCGCAAACTTTTGCTAAAGAGGTTATCCCTGTGAAGGGATCTTGTATCTTTCCTCGTCGAATGAGCTGAAGGATATTCCAAACTGAATGCCACGATGCAAAGCAAAATAATCGACTATAGTGAAGTTATTACGATGACGTAAACTTTTACTCAAGAGGTCACTCCCGATGAAAGGAACTCGGCTCTTGCCTCGTCGAATGACGTGCTGGATATTCATAACCGAATACCACTGTGCAAAGCAAAAGGAAACGTCTGTAATGTCATTTTTTTATAAACTTGGTTCCAGCAACATCATATATAGGTTTGTTTTTCTTGCATTAATCGAAATTAATGCAGTCCCATCAATTAATCCATATCAAGCCAGAAAAGAAAGAAAATACAATGTACGCATATACCATCCGCATTCTCCATGGGGACCCGTCATGCACCGTTAGGTTACTTAACTAATGGTAGAGCGGGGGCTGGACTAACGCGGATGCAAAACATATACAACATCTACTAGTATATATATAAATATATATAACATTCATCCAAGGCATGATATAAGCAACATCACAGAATCTCAGCAAGCAACACAGAATGGTGGATAATCTTGAAGCTTCGGGTTTCATTTGAGCCGCAAATGAGACCCGACGTTCTCTGTCGTGTGGATAGCCTGTGCAATGAAAACCTGGACCCCTACGAGCGCAGCAAATTACCCGCCAATCCCAGAAGTGAGGAAACCCCAATAAACAAAGTGAATAGGCCACCCAACACTTCACGGAATCCAGTAACTTGGGCACCCCTCCGTGGTTCAACCTGTACCCCCTACAAATGCGTCGAATAGCCCATCAATTTTATAGTAAGCCCCCTCTATCTCAACGCCATGAGATGCGGGCCCGTTTCCCTCTAGAATCCGGCTATTCGAGCACTCCACCATGGGGTAATCCTAGTACAGAAAATGAAAATATATGAACAAGGGTGATGATCAGTCGAAAATATTGCATATTTTAACCGGCAATTTCCTTATCATCTGCATACATATAGAAGAGTACGGTATTCATAATTCACATATTAGCTAATCGGTCGCAAAATATCAAATTACATGTATTCGACCTTAAAACCGGCATTTCTAGGGAAATTGACTGCATTGCATTACATAGCATATTTTCCATATCTTGCAACCCGTGTTGAGATGTCTGTGCAGGAAAAGGAAAGCTTGCTCGACCATTACAATTGCTCGTAAACTCACTGAACTCAAATCTGGTATCAACATAGAAGGGAAACTGCAATTCTAAACATCAAAGAAAAGCCCAAACTCCAGTACAAAGCTTCACCAGAAAGCCCAAGGTCCAAGCCCACAACCTGAGCGCGGAAGCGCGGCCTAGAGGCACTTCTTGCGGCGGATCCGCGGTGGGCCCAGGGACTCAGTTCCTCAATTTTAGACCAAAACTCCTATTTCAGTGGCCACTGCTAAAAAATGCACACAAACTTCCAGAAGATTCCAGATACTTCCACCAGATCTGCAAACACCTTAAATAGCCTAATCATTCTAGAACTTTCCTAAACCCTTGCTTAAACCCTAAGCTAAAGCCCAACAAACTTTGTCAACAAACTTTGGGAGGGAAAGTCCAATTTAAACCTAAACCTAGGGTTTGAAAGTTCTATAAATAAGACCCTAGACTCACTCATATATGGATCATCTTAGGCTATCTCTTGGGAAATAATTCAACATCTTAGATTTTAGCCATTCTCTTTCTTCATCTCCCTCTTCCTCAAGTTTAGTGAGAGAGCTTGTAGGAAACCCTAACCCTAAATCCAACCACATTTCAAGATCTTGAGTGCAAGCCAAGCAAGATGCCTTCAACCCTTTTATGAGCCGAGCCGATCTTCAATCGGGCAAGAGATCAAAGTAGATCCACGATCCACGGAGACGAGCGAAGCCGAGTCAACGATCGATTTCTTCTTCTTGTAGATCTTGAAAGAATGTATTGAAATTGTTGATTAAATAAAAGGTGATATTTCTTCTATCTTGTTTTCTTTAAATTCCGCATCATGTTATCATTACTATTCTTGAATATTGTCTATGTGGTGATGTGTGAATAAAACTCCGCTCGTTAAGGAGTCGAAACGATCTTTAGTATGATGATGTAGCAAATTTGTAATCGATTCTTGAATCCCACGAGTTTGTAAAACCTAGCAAGTTCAAGAATCGACGACCCAATTCGTTGCGATGCTTTCTTGATCGACATCGCTCGAGATTGGGGAAATCCGATCGCTTCTTGAAATTGCTAGAGGCTAGAATACAAATGGTATCCTCGAAAGAACAAGGGTTAAGAGATGAAACCTTAATTTCATCAAGAAAACCCTAACTCTCGTCGATCACCATTGATCTAGTATCAATTCTTCGAAGGACAAGAATACGAAATCTTGTAGACTACAACACATCTAAAGATCCGATCGATTCCTACGAGCCTCTCTCTTATTCTTGATTGTTGTTTGGAAAATACCATTGAAACCCGATTCTTGATTGTTTATAGTTTCTTGATTCTTTAATAGAGAATAGTGACACACGAATACAAATCATTCTTGAATCATGTTTTCTTTTATTGTTGCTTAACATTTCATTTCAAACACATTAAAATACAAACGAAGAGCGAAATCCCTGTGGACGATCCGCACTCATTCATTAACTACAGCTGACACCGTAGTTTGATTGCGGTCAATTTAAATTTTTGATTCGATACGACACATCTGAAATTTACATCAATCAAAATGGCGCCGTTGCCGGGGATTACGCGCTAATTCGTTTACATTTTTTTAGTTTGAAGTGAAAGAATTATTACATTTTACTTCTTGAAATCAAAATTCGTACAAACTCTTATACGTGTGTTGTGAATTGATTGCAAGGAGATCTGGAGCATTCTGTGCAGTGGAAAAATTATTTGGGATATACCAGAGAGCTGGAGATAGGAACAGAAAGCAGCTGAAGAAGTTTGGTACAGTGAACCCACCACCTGAGCGCGGAAGCGCGGCTATTTCCAGTATCTGCGGCGGAACCGCGGTGTACTAGGGGGTTCTCTGGAAAATTTTCCAGCAGGTACTTTCTTGCTCTCTCCCCTCTCCCTTTCTAGCTCCAACTAATCCTTTCTGCAGGTTTCTTTGCAAATAATCGCTGCGCCGCAAAAGCAAATCAAAATTGTGCGTGATTTTGTTTTTCTTGGTTGTTTTGAATATTAAATACGGAATTTAAGGGGCACGGCCAAATACAAATTAGGTGGGGATTTCATTACCCTTCCTAAGCCCCGAAAACCACCAAACTTGCATCCGCATTGACCCACATTAACTAAAAGAAATCTAGAGATGACTCTAAGGACTGTCGCGCTCATTTAGGACAAGAGAGGGCCGTGGGTAATTCATTGCTTATCCGCGTTTTCTTGTGGTGCCTAAGGCGAGTGTGTCTAAGGCTAGTGGTTTTTAATTAGGCCCACTACTTACGTAGTGGAGTACCTTCCCACTTACCTGGCACTCATCCGGCCACAGGGGGACAAAGAGGCAGTGGAGGATTCTATCCCGCGACTTGTCTTTTGGCAGTTAGGAGCGGTCTAGAGCCGGACCTAGGTGACCATTAGATTCTAGGGTTGGTGTGCTGCATTTGGTTTGTCGCATCATTTTTTCAAAATCCGTCCCTTTTCAAAAGCAAACACCGCATTCATTTTACCCCTAATTATAAATTCACGCTGCCACTTGTACTAACCCTTTTTAGTACAAGATAGGCTGGACACGGGATTCTAGTGCCCGTTTAGTCCGCGTACCCTTTATCGACTCCGAAGTCGATAATTCTCCATTTACCTTTTCTTTACCTACTACCACACCCACACCGATGGACCCGAATCCATTAAACTTCTTTAACCCTAATCTGCCGCCGTCCGTTGGTGCGCAGAATCCTCCCCACATTTCTCTCCAGGAAAGATGCTATCCACTTAGAGGTCCTCTTTCGACCTGCTTATCCACACCACCAGCCAATGGGGATAACTTTGAGATTAAGCCCCAGTATATCAATCTTTTACCCAAATACCACGGACTCGAGACCGAGGACGCTTACGTTTTCATTACCAAATTTGAAAACGTATGCGCAATGATGGGTACGTCACAACTTTCAGTGGATGCGATGCGTCTACGACTTCTTCCATTTACATTGTGCGATATAGCCGAGAAGTGGCTATATAACACTACCGCACATTCTATTACGAATTGGGAAGAATTCGTCGCTGCATTCCTGAAGAAATTTTACCCAATCCAAAAGACGGCTCGAATTCGTAGCGAACTGAACCAATTTGCCCAGCTCCCTGCCGAACCATTCTCTAAATACTTTGAACGTTTCAAGGATCTATTGGTTCAATGTCCTCATCACGGCATCCCGAGATGGGAGCTTTGCCGAATCATATATGAGGGCAGTAACCCTAGCACTAAACAGAGCCTTGAAAACATGTGTCAAGGTACATTTATGACTAAGGATGATGGGGAAGCTTGGCGATACTTAGAAGAGTTCGCTGAAAAATCACTAATTTGGGAGAGTGGAACCCAACCATTGAATAGGGGTGGCGTACACCAAATAGATGTGTCCATAGGTGTTCGAGCAGAAATGGCAGCAATGCAAAAGAAGCTCGACGCTATGGAACACAAAGTTTCTGCAGCCTCCCTAAACCCGGTATCACTCCCCAAAACTGTTTGTGGGTGCTGTTCTGATCCGTCTCACTTGACGGAAGAATGTCCGTTTCAAGGTCGTGAGCATACCAATGCCACATTTCAAAGACCGAGAAATGATCCTTTTTCTTCCACATATAATCAGGGTTGGAGGAATCACCCTAATTTTGCTTGGAACCAAAATCAATCACAAAACACGGTTCCAAACCAAAACAATTTCCAAAGGGTCCCTCCACCACAACAGCAGCCACAACTTCAATTAAGTCAGCACCCCTTTCAAGCACATAATTTTCAAAATCAGGTCAACACACCTGCTCTGTCTAGTCCTTTACAGTTGACCGGAACTGATGAATCCTCTTCTTTTGCACAATACATGAATTTGATCTTAACAAATATCATGCAAGTTTCGGCTGAAATGAAATCTTCTGTCGATAAAATTGAGAAAACTCTGCGTCCCAAAACGAGAGTATTAAATCGATGGAGGAAGAAATTGCACGATTAAAAGCCGAAATAAGTGCAAGGGAGAAAGGGAAACTTCCAGCTCAATCCTTACCAAATCCTGGTTATTCACATTATGTGAATGCAATCACCACATTGAGATCTGGAAGAGTGCTTGACAATCATGTTGGGGAAGAAGTTGATGATACTGAAAATCATATCAACATCCCGGCTGAGACCTTTCCACACATACACACTTCTGACCCCAGTTCTTCTACCCTACCATCTTCTTCCGAGCCTATTCTCCATTTCCCAAAAGGCTCGCCACTACAGCCCACCTCTTTTACCCCTCCACGGACGATTCCCACTTCTATTCCGGGATCGGTTCCACCCCCAATTCCTTCTCCTATGATGGACCCAGCGCTTATTGCTAAAGCACCTTACCCGAATCGGTTAAGGGCTAACACACTAAGTCCACAGATGGAGAAGATCACTGAGATGTTTAAACAGGTTAACATCAATATCCCTCTTCTAGATGCTATCCAACAAGTACCTGCATACGCAAAAGTTCTTAAAGATTTTTGCACTAGAAAGAGGAAGAAACAAATGCCCAAGAAGATATTCATGGCAAAAACAGTAGACACAGCTTTCCCCCAGCAATTACCGAGGAAACGTAAGGATCCTGGATATCCTACGATTTCCATCTCTATTGGGGAGAAACACATTAACCGTGCTCTACTAGATCTTGGGGCAAGTGTTAACCTGCTTCCTTTCTCAGTTTATGAGCAGTTAGGAATCGGAGAGTTGAAACCATCTCCATGCACTCTTCAGATGGCTGACCGATCAATCACCAGACCTAGGGGTGAACTAGAGGATGTGTTAATAAAAATCGGGGAATTTATCTACCCTGTAGACTTTATTGTAATTGATACACAGCCTGTAGCGAACTCACGGAATCAAATTCCGGTGATTTTAGGTCGCCCCTTTTTGGCCACTTCCAATGCTATCATCAATTGTCGTAACGGTTCTATGACCTTATCCTTCGGGAACAGGACAATTGAGATGAACATTTACAAGTTAGGAAGTGTACCCTCTGAACCTACTGCTCAGGTCTGTTCTGTCGACTTAATGGATGTCGACAGCAGCGAATTTAATGATCCTCCTGATACTGATCTTGACTCTTTTCATACGTTATTGTTTGACCCAATTATGTATCATACACATACGGACTCTTCCATCAAGATGTCCGGGTCAACAACTAACACTGATTATGAACTGTTTTTAGAGTCTGAAGATCACCCCGCACATTGTGATGACATTATTCTTCGGGGTATAGATGAAACTTTTGAGGAGATCTTCGCTGATGAACTCGCATTTCTAAAAAGCACGGGTGTTGAGACGAATCATGTCCAAATCAATGGAATTGAACCTCCACCCCTTCTTCTGAAATGTAAAAAGAATGCGAGTTATCCATCACATTCACTGCATCGTCTCTCCAATATGAGACGCACACATATTCTATTCCACCACTTACCTTTTCCCCACTTCTTTTTCCACCAACCCGAGCACTGCATTGATAAAATTTTCGAATGGTTGGTGTTAACTTTCGGTCTTTGCAAAGCTTGGCATCGACCACTGATTTTTGACCCCCACTTGTGATTTTCAAAAAATTAACATTGCATAACTCAAGTTTGGGGGGGTATGTTTTTCTGGCTCTTGAAAAGAAAATTTTTACAAAATTTTGAGCCAAAAATAAGTTTCGGGAGGTTCTTCACTTAAATATTTTGCCCCCACTAATAAATTCCTCCCAAGCTTACAGGTTTTCCAGATTTAGCAGAAGGCAACAGTGAGGACACTGTTGAAAACAAGTTTGGGGGAGGTTTGTGCTTATTTTCGCATAATTTGCATATCATCTGCATAAGCACAAAACATTTTTTTTTGAAAAAAAAACTTATAAAAATTTAAAAAAATTTAAAAACTATAAAAATATTTTTTGTACATAAATAAGATAATGAAAGTTTAGACAGTGAACAATTACATCCATGAGATTGGAAAAATTTTAGAAAACTAAGAAAATTAGAAGTTTTCTTATACGAACTAGTAATAAGTAGTTATGAGCCGTTGTCCCAAGGGTTAGTAAGATGAAGGACGTCACTAATCTGAGGATAAAAATAAGTCTGAAAAATAGTTTCTATTCTGGAAGCCAAATATTTTGAACGTTGCTACCCTGCTATTCGCACTTACACACGTCTTGAAGCCTGGGATAGTAGAGGATACCTTGAAATGCTCTTGTCTTAAAGCCAAAAGTATGAAAAATAAAAATGTGTTTTAAAGTGGTGAAAAAAATGGATACTGGTTTTGTTATCACCAAGGGCAAGAAAAATATATAGCAAAAGGGTGCTTCTTCACCTAGTGCCCCAAGGTCAACTGGTCTGGGAGTCACTGCTATGCCTGAGGTGGTGCAAGACTAGGAAAATACACCAAGTTAGCAAGCACATTAGTAATCGGTCGGTTAGTACCTCAAGAAGTATTAACGGTCGCATGAAAGTGTGTAAGCAATCTCGTTTGCCAAGAAGTACTGAGGCCGATGGGCAAGGGTATGATAGCTTGAATTGAATTCTCCGGGTGTAGGGATGTCTTTACACACACGCAGGGTGATATGATCGATGTTTGGAATAAAGATAGGAATGAAGAATAAGACGATATTTTATTGAGGGAGGACGTGATTTCTGATATCTTTTCATGACCATTAAGATAGGGCTCATGACAACCGAAAAGCTAGCTTAGTTGGAAACCCTAATTTTCAAGGCTTTTCTTTTACAATTCTTGTCTTTAAATGTAATATTCATGATCTTACTTTTATTTTTTGATTTTGTTGGTGCAATCCGCTGAAAACCCTCAGGAGACAACACTCCTCCTACTAGGGACACCTAGAGGTTTAAAGGCTTGTTGCACGTGCTCAGTGCAATTATGTTGCCTACGAAAGTGTGCTAGTTAGTTTTTCTCTTTCTTTATTTTCTCCTTCTCTTTTTAATAAAACATTCGCTCGAGACGATCGAAATTAAGTTTGGGGGTATTTGATCAGTCGAAAATATTGCATATTTTAACCGGCAATTTCCTTATCATCTGCATACATATAGAAGAGTACGGTATTCATAATTCACATATTAGCTAATCGGTCGCAAAATATCAAATTACATGTATTCGACCTTAAAACCGGCATTTCTAGGGAAATTGACTGCATTGCATTACATAGCATATTTTCCATATCTTGCAACCCGTGTTGAGATATCTGTGCAGGAAAAGGAAAGCTTGCTCGACCATTACAATTGCTCGTAAACTCACTGAACTCAAATCTGGTATCAACATAGAAGGGAAACTGCAATTCTAAACATCAAAGAAAAGCCCAAACTCCAGTACAAAGCTTCACCAGAAAGCCCAAGGTCCAAGCCCACAACCTGAGCGCGGAAGCGCGGCCTAGAGGCACTTCTTGCGGCGGATCCGCGGTGGGCCCAGGGACTCAGTTCCTCAATTTTAGACCAAAACTCCTGTTTCAGTGGCCACTGCTCAAAAATGCACACAAACTTCCAGAAGATTCCAGATACTTCCACCAGATCTGCAAACACCTTAAATAGCCTAATCATTCTAGAACTTTCCTAAACCCTTGCTTAAACCCTAAGCTAAAGCCCAACAAACTTTGTCAACAAACTTTGGGAAGGAAAGTCCAATTTAAACCTAAACCTAGGGTTTGAAAGTTCTATAAATAAGACCCTAGACTCACTCATATATGGATCATCTTAGGCTATCTCTTGGAAAATAATTCAACATCTTAGATTTTAGCCATTCTCTTTCTTCATCTCCCTCTTCCTCAAGTTTAGTGAGAGAGCTTGTAGGAAACCCTAACCCTAAATCCAACCACAATTCAAGATCTTGAGTGCAAGCCAAGCAAGATGCCTTCAACCCTTTTATGAGCCGAGCCGATCTTCAATCGGGCAAGAGATCAAAGTAGATCCACGATCCACGGAGACGAGCGAAGCCGAGTCAACGATCGATTTCTTCTTCTTGTAGATCTTGAAAGAATGTATTGAAATTGTTGATTAAATAAAAGGTGATATTTCTTCTATCTTGTTTTCTTTAAATTCCGCATCATGTTATCATTACTATTCTTGAATATTGTCTATGTGGTGATGTGTGAATAAAACTCCGCTTGTTAAGGAGTCGAAACGATCTTTAGTATGATGATGTAGCAAATTTGTAATCGATTCTTGAATCCCACGAGTTTGTAAACCCTAGCAAGTTCAAGAATCGACGACCCAATTCGTTGCGATGCTTTCTTGATCGACATCGCTCGAGATTGGGGAAATCCGATCGCTTCTTGAAATTGCTAGAGGCTAGAATACAAATGGTATCCTCGAAAGAACAAAGGTTAAGAGATGAAACCTTAATTTCATCAAGAAAACCCTAACTCTCGTCGATCACCATTGATCTAGTATCAATTCTTCGATGGACAAGAATACGAAATCTTGTAGACTACAACACATCTAAAGATCCGATCGATTCCTACGAGCCTCTCTCTTATTCTTGATTGTTGTTTGGAAAATACCATTGAAACCCGATTCTTGATTGTTTATAGTTTCTTGATTCTTTAATAGAGAATAGTGACACACGAATACAAATCATTCTTTAATCATGTTTTCTTTTATTGTTGCTTAACATTTCATTTCAAACACATTAAAATACAAACGAAGAGCGAAATCTCTGTGGACGATCCGCACTCATTCATTAACTACAGCTGACACCGTAGTTTGATTGCGGCCAATTTAAATTTTTGATTCGATACGACACATCTGAAATTTACATCAATCAGGTGACATCGACCTCAATCCGGTCGTGCCCCAAACAAATAATATACAAACTGGCAGAGATGGAAGTCCATATGTCGGACGCTCATCCCGCAATATCAAATGTACAAATGAACCTGAACTGTACAACTATCATTGCACCACTGGCTATCTACCACGACAATCCAAACAGAACCTCAGAACAACACAGAACATCAACGCGAATGTTATGTTCGCAAACCCGTCTAAAAGAACATATAGCAATTAGACATGTTATACTGCTCTAATGACATTCACGGTCGCAGATAGTAATGTATGCACTGAAACATATAAACGGTGTTAAATTAGCGACTACGAAATATTCCGTATTGCCCCCAAACTAAAGATAACATAATATGCAATCTGGGAAAAAACAAACAATACCCAAAAACCAATATTCAAGAGCCTAGAACACACAAAACATTTCGAGTCCCATCACCTAAGAAAGACCGGCCACGCCGGGAATTTCATCAATCTCGCCGGCCAAATTTTGGCATTTGGGGCTCATGTTTTGAGGGTGTTCTAGTTATCATATAAATAGTCTTCTGCAATTATTTTAAATTTTTTAGAAGACTCTAAAAATTTGACACCAACTTGAATATTTTCCGTATTGTTTTGGAGTTGTTTCGGTTTCGTTACTTTAAACACCGTTTAAACTGCTAGCTAAGGGTTTATGGGTTTGCTCTGATACCATGTTGGGTTATGCCAGCGCCCTGGCCATCAACCGTAGCCGAATGCGGAACAAAAAATTATAAAACTGGCGTTAGAACAACCCCATAATACGGATCGGACCATATACCTAAAGCTAGCAAACATAAAAGGAGTTTAGAAAGGTTATACCGAATGATCCGTGCCCTTCGGTCTTTAACCATCATCCCAAGCTCCTAGAGGCCTCCATGATCAAGCTTGATCTCCGGTCTCCCTCCATCGAAGATGATCCACCTGAGGATTTGTATTCCGAGCTCCTACCTCATAGATGAGATAGCTAGGGTACCTAGTTCGCTAAACAAGATAGCCTAGAAGATAAAGAGTCTAATGATGGATTGATTTGTCTCTAAACACACTAGGTTTCTTAACACATGAGACATTTAGGATGGAGGTAGAAGAAGAAGAAATATGAGGAGATGAGAGTGTGAAGCATGAAGCAACTTAAGAAAAATGGCTAAGTGTTGTGAGCATAGAATAATGCATCAAGTAAAGAAAATATCTCACAACACTTACAAATATCAAGTATGCTATAATAGTGTCCATGAGTCACCACATGAGTCATAGCATAAGTCACCACAAAGCCATGCTTAAAGAAATGCTCACAACACCTCATCCTCCACCTCATTAACCATTTAAACAAAATGGTTAAAAGTAAATGAGGTGGCATCTTCTAGAAGCACCCTTGTAATAAATTACAAGAATACCCCTCATCCGTATATACATACCCGTATCCGCATTCCGACAACATACGAATACAATGAGATGAAAATAATCCAACAATATAATACTAGAATTCGGCTTAAACCAAAGCCCACTAGTATTATCCATCCGAATCATGATACGTGCACAAAAAATCTGTTCTGTCTCTGTTTTCTTTTTCTACATAACGTATATGATCGAACCTGCTGTAAAACCATATAGCCTCTACATCGTTTCGCCCGAAGCAGGGAAACCCTCTGTGTGGGACTCTAAAGACTCTTCAATACGCTGGTAGTGAGTTTAACTACAAGCACGTCAGCGGCACTAGCTGTACGTAACGACCACCCCGGTATTGAGCGAAAGGTGTTGGATATATGTATGCCCTAGAGGCCATTATGTGATAGTGGATGTATTTACATATATATATATATATATATATATATATATTCAGTGTACATTCTTGCTCGACATGATAGTATGCTATCTGGTTATTCTTTATCTGACATGTTGTTTTGACCATGCTTTTATTCATTCATACATGTTGATAAAACCCTGAGGATATTGACTTGACTACTGTGATTATGATAGAGATCATACTAGTGGGACATCAGTAGTTTATAAGCACATCCTGGAATGTCCCTAGTCGTAGGTGTATCGAGACGGGGCATCGATATACCTGAGTAGACTAGCGTATATGATACTAGACCCATATGATGGGCGATGGATGTTCCCACATTCATTGATGTTTGACATCGAGATCGTATACGGGTGCTCAGTGGTGACTGGGTACACTGGACGGACTCACCGAGAACTCCTATATGGAATTATATCTATCGTCGGATAGCAGTTCTCAGGTGACACTGGTGCAGGTTAGTCTGTAGACCCGAGATCATCATAGAGTCTTGTGTGTTCTCCCACTTTACTTTGATTACCACCCTACCACGGCTCTACTGAGTCGTGCAAATAGGTGGCCGTTGGGTACAGTTCCGAGAGACACGAAGGCGATGGGCGATAGGAGGGGTTTCGTCTCTCCCGGTATTGGGAGTTGATGCTGTGCTGTGCTCGACTGGCTATATCAGTAAGTCCGTGGCCAGGGTTGTTGAGATTTGCTGATAAGTGTTATCAGTAGTTTCTCGATCTGTTATAGACCTTTCATCGGCACGACTTATTGAGTTATTGGGGTCGATGTTACCATCCCTAGACTCGATATGCAGCATATCTGACGAAGAGACCGGACTGTACGGTAGTGTTGCCGGTTGGCTCGACGGGAGTTGTAACAGGTTCTCTTGTTTTCTTCTGATCGCTCAATACCCGGGTGGCCGTTACGTTTAGCTGACCGCTTGCGGCTTGGGGGTGCTTGATATGATCATCACCCACTGCCGGCGTATTGACGAGTCCTAGAGTCCCACAAAGGAGTTACCTAGTCCAGGCGAAACGTTGTGGTGCGCATATGCGATATGTGTGTGGGCCCGGTTAAAATGCGCATATGAGATGCAGTATATTAATCGGGCGGCTTGCTTTTGGTCGGGTCGTATGTGATATGACCGGGTTGATAAATCAAGTGTTGATTTATCATTTAACCATTAGCTTCTCACTAGAAATCCTTTCTTGTCCTTTTTGGATGTATGCATGCATGTATGCATTCTTTTGTTGTTCATGCACATATGGATGTGCATGCACACATGCATATGTACATCATTCTATTATGGTTGTATATACATAGAAGATGGTGGCAATATAAGACTCACACCTTATGATTATATATGGATTATTATTTGTATTTGTGTTAAAACAAAAGAAAAAGGTTAATTCATGGTTAAGTTTCTACACTCTTCTTGGACTAACCTTGTTCACCCACTTTTTAACCATGGGTTAACTTTCCTTTTGTGTTTTAACTCAAATACAATAATATCTTTATTATGTAACCATGGTTTGAGATGAAGAGTGAAAAATATATATATACTTATATTTTCCATTTTTCAAGTGACAATTATCATTCTCTTGATATTTCAAAATCCATCATCTTCTTCCTCCTTGCTCTCTTGCTCTCTAGATTTATCAAGTGAACAAAACATTCACCAAGTTAGGATTTTGAAGTGAGAAAACCAACCACAACACCATTCTACACAAGTCTTGCCCACTTGTGAAGAGTGTTAGCTTCCATTCTCTTTTCTTGATCTTGCGAAGTTACAAGCTTGGACAAAGCGGACTCCGGGTGGATCTTCGTGGACCTAGAGGAGTTCAAGCGGACCTTTTCCTAACCCCAAGTAGCCAAGGAGTCTAGCGTAGAGAGCTACGAAGGTTGTACTCTCAAAACCCTAACCTTTTCTACTTGTGTTGTTGTCTATGTTTAAGAAACCCTAAAATTCTAGTGATGATTCTTTGCATGTTCACTTAGCACCTTAAAAATTTAATTTTGAGACATGTGATGCTTGCAAACCCTTCATGAGGTGCTAGGTAAACCTAACATTGGTATCAGAGCCGACCTAGAACTTTAGGCGACATTTTAACGAAGTTAAAACTCCGATCGAACCAAAATACGGTTTTTTAGAACCCTCTCTGGACAATTTTTTAAACTGTGGTTTTTTCAGATTTAAAAATACGTAAAAAATTCAGCAGGTAAATCTAAGACAAACTGTAAAATACGAAGCTGTGAACAGTAAACCCTACCGCGGAACCGCGGCCAAAGCTTGCTTAGGCCGCGGCTCCGCGGCCGTATAGATGATTCACTGCCTCGTTTTTGTACAGTGTTTTTCCTACCTGCATGTATATTTTTTTGGGTATGTTTAATCTGAATCTAGTGTTGAATGTTCTGGGGATGGTTTTGGATTCTACGATTCGATCGGAATTTTAATTTCGTGCTTTTTTCCGAGTAATTTAGAAAGTATTAAAATGTTCGAACGAGTATCATTAACTCACCTTTTCACGGGGTTTAAATCTTTCGGAAATACGTGCAAGTTAAGTGGTGGACCCTCCAGAAGACAACAAACCTTAACTCGATTATGTGACCGTCTTGAACTGCCTTTCGAACCTTAGGGTTTGAGGCAGTACGGCGTGCCACATGTGAGGCGTTGGCTTGACCCTTCTACGGTTGGACCGCTGCTACTGTGACACACTCCGGGACTTTTGAACTCCGCTCAAGTGTTGAGCTTTAAGGAATTTTTGGTATTTGATCATTCGATCGAAAACTTTAATACTGTCTATTTATCTGGAATGTGATACAATATGTGGAATTCATATAGTTAGGCATGAAATACGAAGTATGTGATATTTTGCATTTATGATGTCTAAAGAGAATGTGGATTCCAAATATTGTAGTTTTACACTTTCTTTTCTGTGACCGTAAGTGTAGTATGTCGATATCGCCGGTTTCGTTGCTATACATCAACGACAATCGGGGTACGCATACTTACTTACGTTGACGATATATGATATTATGTGTTGCTGAGATATGATGTGCATGATTATCGCGATCGAATAGCCGGGGGGTTTTATATGAGATGAGAGTTTTATTTTTTCATTCATGTAAAATTCAAATGTAATGTAATATTCTTTTATTTGGGGAACTTCCGGGTTGAGGTTGATGTCACCAGTGTTGTATATTATTTACTTTTTCGCATTAGGATAGACCCAAGGAGGTGAGCACAAGTGACCGGGTTCTGGGGTTCAGTTGGAGGCCATCTCGAGGAGTCGAGACCGGGTCTCCTAAACTCCAGGATTGGTAGGGTCGCTTGCCGCTCTCGTAGAGGTCTAGGGGTGTGGGCTTGGCTATTCATCGCGACTGTGGAATCCGTATTTTCTATTGTTGGCTAAATACTAAATACGGACATCCTAGTATATCCCACAATATATATATGTTTCTGCTGCCTGTGTTCTGTGATATCTGAGACGAATGATATATTATATATGAGATATATAGTAGACGTTGCTTATGTTTTACACCCGCGCTAGTCCCGTCCCGGTATGCCGTCAGTTAAGTAACCTAACGGTGCATAACGGAACATTGTGGCGAATGCGGATGGCATAAGCGTACGTTGTATTTTCCTTTCTTTTCTGTGATTGGCTTAAGGACTTAAATGATGGGATTACATTAATATGATTAATGTAAAGAAAATAAACCTAAAAAGATGTTGTAGAATCGGATTTCAAAATCACTCGGCTCTTTATGAAAAATCTATATTTCAAAACTGCGGAGCACAAGCCACTCCTTTTGAAAACCATTTGATTCTACGACGATATCAAGTTCAAAGCGTTAAAGATTTTCTTAAAAATCATCCGCAACCCTCCGTCATTTTAGGAAGTAGATTACTTAGTATTCGTGCTACGTTTGTTGACTTTAGTTAAGGCGTAGTGTACGGTAGCTAAGTGATGTCTTCCTACACTGCATATGATGCAGATTAATTAGGACATTCATACGACTTTGTTGACCATAGTTAAGGGTCATATGGGTAGGTCTAATTGATCAAGAAATGACGGGTAGAACTTGACTGGTACTTATGATTTGTTGACCATAGTTAAGGTCATGAGTACTAGGGGTAAAAATCATATCGGGAATTTCAAGTGTTGAGATTTGCAATGAGATTGCATACCTTCCATTTGATGGTTGGATCCCGATCCCACTGTGGGCAATAGTTGCTCCTAGGAGAGTTTTGCAGTTTACAATTAGCTAACTCATTAGGTGTCTAGAAAGGTGTTAACGGGGCTACGCCTCTGGGAAAACGAGGTTTACTTTAATTAGGTCCGTGTGAAAGCACGGGGAACCTCCCTCAAGTACCGACACTGGCCTGGCTGAACGGTTAGCGAAGTTGTAGACTTTAATTAATCCTGGCTAGTTTTCTTTTTAAGGTTTGAAAGAAAAACTTGATTAAAGCAGTAGGAGACATCGATTAGGCAAGATAATAACCAATCTGATCTTTGTAAGAGCTTTCGCTGAGTGTATTCTTTTCTCTCTCTTAATGGCAGATACCAATGACTGGACTCGAGCTTTTACTAGATAAAAACAAACTGAATGGGACCAATTATAAAGACTGGCTGAGGAATCTAAAAATAGCCTTGACTTATGATAAAGTATCATATGTCCTCACGGCTTCAGCCCCGCCCACCCCAGGTCCAAAATCCTCAGTTGCGGACATTGAAGTACGCAAGACATGGGACGCTGACTGTGCCACGGCCAAATGCCTCGCGCTTGCATCGATGGACAATACACATCAAAAGCAACACGAGAATATGGATATTCAAACCATATTCCTCCATACAAAGGAGTTGTATGGAGAGTAATCCCGCGTATTACGATACGAAGCATCAAAGAAATTGTTTCAGATGCGAATGGCCCCTGGCACAACAGTAGGAGACCATGTTCTGAAGATGATAGCTCTCATAGAAGAGCTTGAGGACCTTGGATGGACAATGGACAATGAACAATATACTGATATTATTCTGCAGTCCCTCTCCTCCACCTTTGCTCAGTTCATAGTTAACTTCAACATGCACAACATGGAGAGGGAACTACCTGAACTCCTTAATATGTTAAGGAGTGCAGAGAGCACACTGAAATCAGTGAGAACTCCCGTTATGACTGTTGGACAATCTTCCTCTTCTCGCCCAAAGGCTAAGGCCAAAGGAAAGAAAAAGAAGAAGCCCACCAATCCTAAGGGTGGAGTTAAAAAGATGAAGGGAAAGGAAAAGTCCAAAGCTGGAGACTCGGGGAAAGGTGAATGTTTTCATTGCCACAAAGCAGGACATTGGAAGCGCAACTGTACGGAGTACATAAATCTCAAGAAGAAGCATGGGGATGCTTCCGCTTCAGGTGTGTTTGTGACAGAAAACTGTTTTTCAATAAACTCTGCTTCCTGGATATTAGATACCGGTTCAGGTTCTCACATTTGCAATTCTATGCAGGGGCTGAGAAATAGCAAAGTTTTGAAGACAGGTGACCATACTCTCCACGTTGGAAATGGTTCCAATGTACATACAGTCGCAGTGGGAGAGTATCACTTGGGGTTGCCATCTGGGTGTATATTGGTTTTGAACCCATGTTATTTTGTACCAAGTATGCTTTGTAATATAATATCTGTTTCTTTGTTAGACAATGAAGGATATAATTTTGTATTGCAGAACAATGATATGAACATTCACCTGAATCAAATGTTGGTTGGGTATGGTACACTTAATAACGGGATATACGTCCTAAATCAACACACAGTTTTTAGCATACAACACACTAATAAAAGAAAACTTTCAGAAATAAATGAAGCTTTTCTATGGCACTGTAGACTTGGTCATATTAACGAAACAAGACTAAACAAGTTACACAAAGATGGATATTTAAACCCTTTTGAATATAAATCTTATGCGACTTGCCAGTCTTGTATCAAAGGTAAAATGACCAAAACTCCGTTTACCGGACACGGAGAAAGAGCTACCGAGCTCCTAGGACTCATACATAGTGATGTATGTGGACCAATGTCTACACAAGCAAGAGGCGGTTTTTCTTACTTCATTACTTTCACTGACGATTTCTCGAGATTCGGTCATGTATTTTTATTAAAGCATAAATCCGAAGCTTTCGAGAAATTCACTGAATATAAACAAGAAGTAGAAAAACAAACCGGCTTGAGTATCAAAATGATTCGATCAGATCTAGGTGGGGAATACCTCAGTACAGAATTTGCAAACTTCCTAAAAGAGAATGGGATTCTCTCTTAGCTCACTCCTCCTTACACACCACAGCACAACGGTGTGTCTGAACGACGGAATATGACCCTATTAGATATGGTCCGATCCATGATAAGTGATGCTGAGTTACCTGTCTCATTTTGGGGGCATGCATTGGAGACTGCAGCGTTTCTTTTGAACAGGGTTCCAACCAAAACCGTATCTACCAAACCATATGAGATATGGTATGGGAAGAGACCATCTCTTAAGAGAATTAAGATTTGGGGTTGTCCGGCCTATGTTAAAAAGCAAAATCCGGACAAACTCGAGACTCGGTCAGTCATGTGTAACTTTGTGGGATATCCAAGGAACTCTTATGGATATCTATTCTACCACAAAGAGGAACAAAAGGTGTTTGTTTCTCAGTATGCCACATTCTTAGAAAAAGAGTTTTTCACAGATAAAGATGATGGCAATGTAGTGGATCTAGAAGAGGTTCTAGAGACACAAACTACAAATGACGACTTGGTTGAACCGGCTGTTGCAATAGAAACTGAGGAACCTCGGCCACTCCATAGGTCTGGTCGGACTTCTCGCCCACCGGAGAGGTACTACGGTTTCCTCATTGATGGTGACAGAGAAGACCGCATCATAGAGGATGATGATCCTACCAGTTTTCAGCAAGCTATCACGAGTGGTGACTCTGTGAAGTGGCTGGATGCCATGAGATCCGAAATGGAATCTATGTACACCAACAAAGTTTGGATTTTGGACGTTGTACCCCCCGGGGTAAAACCTGTGGGATGCAAATGGATCTTTAAAAGAAAGATTGGTGTAGATGGGCAGGTAGAGACCTACAAGGCAAGACTTGTGGCGAAGGGTTTTTGTCAAAGACCAGGTTTGGATTATGACGAGACTTTTTCGCCCGTAGCCATGCTTAAATCCATTCGGATCCTACTTGCTATTGCTACTCACTTTGACTATGAAATCTGGCAGATGGACGTTAAAACGGCATTTCTAAATGGGGATTTAGAAGAATGCGTTTATATGGATCAGCCGGAGGGCTTCATTGACAGTGGGAGCAGCGGGAAAGCATGTAGATTGCTTAAATCCATATATGGGTTAAAGCAGGCATCACGGAGTTGGAACATCTGTTTCGATGATGTTATCAAAGAGTTTGATTTCATCAAAAATCCAGATGAACCTTGTGTTTATAAGAAGGCTGTAGGGAGAGCTGCCACATTCCTCGTATTGTACGTGGATGACATTCTTCTGATAGGAAATGATATTCCTATGCTACAGTCGGTCAAATC
Source organism: Agapanthus africanus (assembly GCA_030015575.1). Lineage (NCBI taxonomy): Eukaryota > Viridiplantae > Streptophyta > Magnoliopsida > Asparagales > Amaryllidaceae > Agapanthus > Agapanthus africanus. Next base: position 41,946,755 of record JASDDO010000026.1, read on the forward strand.
TTTCTTATCACTAAGGTTCTCCATGAAGGACCTGGGTGATGCCACATACATTCTGGGCATAAGGATCTATAGGGATAGATCCAAGAGGATATTGGGATTGTCCCAAACCAAGTACATCAACACCATCCTAAAAAGGTTTAGTATGGAAGACTCCAAGCGGGGTGCCTTACCCGCTTGCCATGGGGTCACTCTCTTCAAGGATTCTTGTCCAAAGACCGATGAAGAGAGAGCTCGCATAAGCATTATACCCTATGTTTCGGCAGTAGGATCTATAATGTATGCGATGTTATGTACACGCCCAGATGTAGCTTATGCACTTAGTATTGTAAGCAGGTATCAATCCAACCCAGGTGAGAATCACTGGATAGCTGTGAAGAACATTCTTAAGTACTTACGAAGGACTAAAGAATTGTTCTTGGTGTATGGTTATGGAGATCTCCAAATGGAGGCCTTTACCGATTCGAGCTTCCAGAGCGATAAGGACGACAGCAAATCTATCTCAGGGTTTGTATTTACCCTCAATGGAGGGGCGGTAAGTTGGAAGAGTTCCAAACAGGATACCGTTGCAGACTCTACGATGGAGGCTGAGTACATTGCTGCAAATGATGCCGCCAAGGAAGCCGTCTGGATGAGGAAGTTCGTCTCGGAGCTAGGAGTAGTTCCAACCATTATTGATCCAATACCATTGTATTGTGATAATAATGGGGCTATGTCATTAGTCAAGGAGCCAAGGTCCCATTAGCGGTCCAGACACACCCTGAGGCGCTTTCATTTGATCCGGGAGATTGTTGATCGCCGCGAGATCGAGATTAAGAGAGTAGACACAAAGAATAACGCCGCGGATCCACTCACCAAGGCCCTCCGTCAGCCGCAGCATGACCGACTTTTTGAGTGTTGGGTATGAGATACGCCAGTAACTGGCCTTATTGTAAGTGGGAGATTGTTGGATATATGTATGCCCTAGAGGCCATTATGTGATAGTGGATGTATTTATACATGTATATATATATTCAGTGTACATTCTTGCTCGACATGATAGTATGCTATCTGGTTATTCTTTATCTGACATGTTGTTTTGACCATGCTTTTATTCATTCATACATGTTGATAAAGCCCTGAGGATATTGACTTGACTACTGTGATTATGATAGAGATCATACTAGTGGGACATCAGTAGTTTATAAGCATATCCTGGAATGTCCCTAGTCGTAGGTGTATCGAGACGGGGCATCGATATACCAGAGTAGACTAGCGTATATGATACTAGACCCATATGATGGGTGATGGATGTTCCCACATTCATCGATGTTTGACATCGAGATCGTATACGGGTGCTCAGTGGTGACTGGGTACACAGGACGGACTCGCCGAGAACTTCTATATGGAATTATATCTATCGTCGGATAGCAGTTCTCAGGTGACACTGGTGCAGGTTAGTTTGTAGACCCGAGATCGTCATAGAGTCTTGTGTGTTCTCCCATTGTACTTTGATTACCACCCTACCACGGCTCTACTGAGTCGTGCAAATAGGTGGCCGTTGGGTACAGTTCCGAGAGACACGAAGGCGATGAGCGATAGGAGGGGTTTCGTCTCTCCCGGTATTGGGAGTTGATGCTGTGCTGTGCTCGACTGGCTATATCAGTAAGTCCCTGGCCAGGGCTGTTGAGATTTGCTGATAAGTGTTATCAGTAGTTTCTCGATCTGTTATAGACCTTTCATCGGAACGACTTATTGAGTTATTGGGGTCGACGTTACCATCCCTAGACTCGATATGCAGCATATCTGACGAAGAGACCGGACTGTACGGTAGTGTTGCCGGTTGGCTCGACGGGAGTTGTAACAGGTTCGCTTGTTTTCTTCTGATCGCACAATACCCGGGTGGCCGTTACGTTTAGCTGACCGCTTGCGGCTTGGGGGTGCTTGATATGATCATCACCCACTGCCGGCGTATTGACGAGTCTTAGAGTCCCACAAAGGAGTTACCTAGTCCAGGCGAAACGTTGTGGTGCGCATATGCGATATGTGCGTAGGCCCGGTTAAAATGCACATATGAGATGCAGTATATTAATCGGGCGGCTTGCTTTTGGTCGGGTCGTATATGATATGACCGGGTTGATAAATCAAGTGTTGATTTATCATTTAACCATTAGCTTCTCACTAGAAATCCTTTCTTGTCCTTTTTGGATGTATGCATGCATGTATGCATTCATTTTTGTTCATGCACATATGGATGTGCATGCACACATGCATACATACATCATTCTATCATGGTTGTATATACATAGAAGATGGTGGCAATATAAGACTCACACCTTATGATTATATATGGATTATTATTTGTATTTGTGTTAAAATAAAAGAAAAAGGTTAATTCATGGTTAAGTTTCTACACTCTTCTTAGACTAACCTTGTTCACCCACTTTTTAACCATGGGTTAACTTTCCTTTTGTGTTTTAACTCAAATACAATAATATATTTATTATGTAACCATGGTTTGAGATGAAGAGTGGAAAATATATATACTTATATTTTCCATTTTTCAAGTGACAATTATCATTCTCTTGATATTTCAAAAGCCATCATCTTCTTCCTCCTTGCTCTCTTGCTCTCTAGATTTATCAAGTGAGCAAAACATTCACCAAGTTAGGATTTTGAAGTGAGAAAATCAACCACAACACCATTCTACACAAGTCTTGCCCACTTGTGAAGAGTGTTAGCTTCCATTCTCTTTTCTTGATCTTGCGAAGTTACAAGCTTGGACAAAGCGGACTCCGGGTGGATCTTCGTGGACCTAGAGGAGTTCAAGCGGACCTTTTCCAAACCCTAAGTAGCCAAGGAGTCTAGCGTAGGGAGCTACAAAGGTTGTACTCTCAAAACCCTAACCTTTTCTACATGTGTTGTTGTCTATGTTTAAGAAACCCTAAAATTCTAGTAATGATTCTTTGCATGTTCACTTAGCACCTTAAAAATTAAATTTTGAGACATGTGATGCTTGAAAACCCTTCATGGCGTTCTAGGTAAACCTAACAAAAGGAAGGCCGACGAGCAAACTCATCCGAACCCCTACTGATCCTTTCAGTGGCAATATCCGTCCAGTCCAGTCTGTTCATCTAAAAGTATCGCATATCGGGTCTAGAGGGTGGATAAAGTCGAACCCCTAATAATGTGACATTTCGTGTCGGTATGAAGCCCGTCACCAACTGAGAAACTACTGATCCAAATCAGTAATTCTCGACTAGATTGGCCAAGAATTTCTTGTGATGGCCACCCGTGCACAACGCGACATCAAACCCCAATACCGGGAGAGATGAATCCATACGATCCGCTCACTGCCTCCATGTGGCTCGGGACTGTACCCAACTAAAACCTGTTTGCACGACTCCTTTGAGTCGTTGTAGGGTAGTAATCAAAGCATAGTGGGAACTCACACGAGAGAAATGACGATCTCAGGTCGACAGACTAACCTGTACACATGTCATCTGGGAACTGCTATCTGACAATAGGTATAATACCAACTAGCATGTTCCCGGCGAGTACGTCCAGTGTACTCATAACCCAATGAGCATCTGCATACTATCATATGTGACAAACAGACACCAATGGCTTGTGAGACCGGCCATCGCCCCTCGTCGGGGTCTAGATAAGTACACACTAGTCTACTCTGGAGTATCGATGCCCAGTCTCGATACTCCCGTGACTGTGGACATTTAAGAATGTGCTTATAAACTACCTAGCTCCCACGTATATGATCGCCATCATAATGCTGGTAGTCAAGCAAGAATCTTATGGGCTCTATCAACATGTAATAGTGATCCGTAATACCACATAATGCATGTACACGATGATAAAGACAAACCAAATAGCATACTATCATTTTGAGTAAGATTGTTTTATCCGTATAAGTCATCCCTCAATCATCATAATCACCTGCCTCTGATTACAATAATTGCCTTGAGGGCACTATAGCCAACAGAAATCTAATGAAACACCCGCTCTGTTTTTCGAGGAATCTTTTTCTACTAAATCTAAGGTTAAGACCAAGGGAAAGAAAAAGAAGGCCCCCACCAAATTGAGAGGAGGTATGCAGAAGGTGCAGGGAAAGGGAAAATATAAGATCGAGGGTCAGCAACAAAGGTGGAGTGTTTCTACTGTCACAAGAAGGGACAATGGAAGAAGAATTTCCGGGCTTTAAAAACCAAGAATCAGGAAACTAAGTTATAGCTCCGGCTTCAGGTGTGTTCGTGATTGAAAACTGTTTCTCTATTAACTCTACTTCCTAGGTATTGGATACAGGATCAAGATCTCACATCTGTAATTATTTGCAGTCGCTGAAAAATCCGTAGAGTTTTGAGGAAAGGTGATATGACCCTTAAGATTAGCAATGGAACCAGTGTGAAAACTGTTGCAGTAGGAGAATCTCACCTTGGATTGAAGAGTGGACTTATTTTGTTGTTACATAACTACTTTTGTGTACCCAGTATGATGTGTAATATTATATTTGTATCTTTGTTATTTAATGAAGGATATAATTTTGCACTTGAAAGCTATGTCATAAGCATTCACCTAAATCATGAAATGATTGGGTCGGGTACACTGAATAACGGAATATATGTTCTCAATCAACATCAAGTTTTCAACGTCCAAAACACGCTAAAAAGAAAGACTCCGGAATCAAATCAAGCTTTCTTATGGCATTGTAGACTTGGTCAAATCAATGAAACATGATTGAATAAGTTACATAAAAATGGATATTTAGATCCGTTGGAGTATCAATCATATGCAACTTGTCTATCATGTATCAGAGGAAAGATGACCAAAACTCCGTTCACCGAACACGGAGAAAGAGCCACTGAGCTTCTAAGACTCATACACAGCGACGTGTGTAGGCCAATGTTTACACATACAAGAAGTGGCTATTCCTACTTCATCACTTTTACCGATGATTTTTCAAGGTATGGACATATATTCTTGATAAAACATAAATCCGATGCCTTTGAGAAATTCCAGGAGTATAAGAATGAGGCGGAAAAGCAAACCGACAAAAGTATCAAGATATTCCGATCTGATCGGGGTGGTGAATACTTAGGTGCCGAGTTCCTGAAATATCTAAAAGAGAATGGAATTCTTTTTCAGCTTATTCCTCCATACACACCACAACACAACGGTGTATCAGAAAGACGAAATCACACCATTCTAGATATGGTGCATTCTATGATGAGCAATGCTGAGTTGTCACCATCCATCTGGGGTTATGCACTAGAATCTGCTGCATACCTATTGAATAAAGTTCCAACTAAGTCTGTGCCTACATTCCATTTAAAATTTGGAGTGGGAAGAAACCCTGTCTTAAGTATCTTAAAATATGGGAATGTCCTGCTTTTGTCAAAAAAATTCATCCAGACAATCTCAAGGCACGCTCAGTTTGTGTAAGTTTGTGGGATACCTTAAGAATTCTAGGGGGTATTATTTCTATTATGCTGAGGAACAAAAGGTCTTTATTTCTCATCATGCCCGCTTTATGGAAACTCAATTTCTTGAAAAAAAATTAGTGAGAGCGCAATAGAGCAGAAAGAAATTCCAGAACCACAAACTATTACTTAAGACTTAGTAGAACCTGAAGTTTCAATAGAACCGGACGTACCTATGCCACTCCACATATCTAATAGGCAGTCTGATACACCCGAGAGATACTACGGTTTTCTTATAGATGGGGATCGAGAGAATTGCATCATCGATGATGATGAGCCAGCTAGTTTTCAGCAAGCCATCACGAGTAGAGACTCGGTGAAGTGGCTAGATGTTATGCGATCCGAGATGGAATCCATGTACACAAATAAAGTTTGGACTTTGGATATTGCTCCTCCTGGGGTAAAACCAGTTGGATGCAAATTGATCTTCAAAAAGAATATTGGTGTAGATGAACAGGTAGAATCCTACAAAGCTAGACTTGTTACTAAAGGTTTTCGTCAATGACCAGGATTGGATTATGACGAAACTTTTTCACCAGTGGCTATGCTTAAATCCATTCAGATCCTACTTTCCATCGTTGCCTTCCATGACTATGATATCTGGCAGATGGATATTAAAACCGCTTTTTTAAATGGAAGTTTAGAAGAGTGTGTTTACATGGATCAACCAGAGGGTTTCATAGACAGTGGGAGCAGAGGAAAAGTGTGCAAGTTGCTTAAATCAATTTATGGATTAAAGCAAGTATCGCAGAATTGGAACATCTGCTTTGATGAGATGGTCAAGGAATTGACTTTATTAAAAATGCGGATAAACCTTGTATATATAAGAAGATTGTATGGAGAACTATAGTATTTCTCGTTTTATACATAGATGACATTCTCTTGATAAGAAATGATATTCCTATACTACAATCGGCCAAGCTATTCTTCTCACAGAAGTTCTCTATGAAAGACTTGGGTGATGTCTCGTACATTCTGGGGATTAAGATCTATCATGACAGATTTAAAAGAATGCTGGGACTATCACATTCGAGATACATAGACACCGTACTGAAGAGGTTTAATATGGAAGATTTCAAGCACGGTAATTTACCCTCTTGTCACAGAATCACCCTCTCCAAAGAGATGTCTCCCAAGACTGATGAGGAGAGGGTTCGCATGAGCATTATACCCTATACTTCAGCGGTGGGGTCAATAATGTATGCGATATTGTGTACCAGATGTAGCTTACGCACTTAGCGTCGTAACCAGGTATCAGTCCAACCCAGGTGAGAAGCATTGGATAGCAGTAAAGAATATTCTTAAGTACCTGAGAAAGATTAAGGTGATTTCTTAGTGTACGGTAATGGGAACCTCCAAATCGAGGCTTTTACTGACTCTGGCTTCCAAAGTGACAAGGATGACTCTAAATCCGTCTCGGGTTATGTGTTTACCCTCAACGGATGGGCAGTCTATTGGAAGAGCTCCAAAAAGGACACCGTAGCAGACTCGACGATGGAGGCTGAGTACATCGCTGCTAACGAAGCCGCAAAAGAGGCGGTCTAGATGAGAAAGTTCATTTCTGAACTTCAGGTAGTTCCATCCATTGCTGATCCAATACCTTTGTATTGCGATAATAATTGAGCCATGGCTTTCGCAAAGGAACCACGGTCCCATCAGATATTCAGACATATCTTGAGGCGGTATCACCTGATCATGAAGATCATGGATCGCCGGGAGATCGAGATGCGGAGAATAGATACAAAGGACAACATGGCAGATCCATTTACCAAGGCCATCTCTCAAATCCAGTTCAAGAGACTGTTCGAGATGTTAGGTATGCGATACGCCAGCAACTGGCTCTAGTGTAGACGTTGGGTACTCAATACGCCAATAACAGGCCTTAGTACAAGTAGAAGATTGTTGGATATGTATGCCCTAAAGGCCTTCATTGTATAGGATGCTAGGGGTATGTATGTACAGGATAATCTTGCTTAATATGATAGTATACTATTTGGTTTGCCTTTATCTTAACATGTGATATGTTTTACTTATTATTTTATTTCGCTTATACATGTTGATAAAGCCCTTAGGATCCTTACTGGACTACCAACGTTGTGATGGCAATCATACTTGTGAGGGCTGGGTAGTCGATAAGTACATCCTTAAATGTCCCTAGTCATGGTAGGATCGAGACTGGGTATCGTTACTCCAGAGTAGACTAATGTATACATTTCTAGACACTGATGAGGTGCAATGGTTGGTTCCGCGACCATTGGTGTGATGCACCTAAGATTTTATACAGGTGCTCATTGGGGGTGAGTACACTGGACGGACTCGCCGAGAACTGGCTAGATAGTATTATACATATCGTTAGATAGTAGTTCTCTGGTGACATGAGTACAGATAGTCTGTCGACCTGAGGTCGTCATTTTTTTCGTGTGAGTTCCCAGTGTGCTTTGATTACTACCCTACCACGGCTCTACTGAGTTATGAAAACATGCTTTAGTTGAGTATAGTCCCGAGCCACATGGAGGCAGTGATCGATTTTAGGGATTAGTCTCTCCCAGTTTAGTGAATTGATGTCGCGCTGTATTCGGTTGGCCAACACCATAAGTCCCTGGCCAGAGCGGATTGAGAATTACTGATAGTTAGATCAGTAGATTCTCGAATGGTCTTGAGCCACATCGGCATGACTTGTCAGGTTAATAAGGGTCTGACATTTTCTACCCTCTAGACCCGGCATGCGATACTCTGAGATGAACAGACCGGACTATACGGAGATTGTCACGGACAGTCTGAGTAGGAGTTCAAATGAGTTTGCTCGTTGTCCTTCTTTTCGACAAGTGCCTAGGTAGCCATTACGTACAGCTAGTGCCAGTGACGTGCTTGTGGTTAAGCCCACTGCCAACATACTGTCGAGACTTTAGAGTCCCACACATAGAGTTTCCCTGGTTTAGGCAAAATGATGTAGAGGCCGTATGGTTTTACGTGCAGGGTTTCGATCATATACGTGTACTGGCTACACGTATTTTGATCGAACGGATAATACTAGGGCTTAGGATTAAGCCGCAATCTAGAATTATAATATTGGGTTATTTTCATCTCTTGGTATTCGTAGTACGAATACAAGTATGTATATACGGTGAGGGGCATTCTTGAAAGTATGTCTTAGCACCTCTACTAGGTTTCAATGAGTATCAAGTATGCAATTTTAAAAATCTAGAGAGCTAAGTTTACTAAACAAGAATCGAACTAAAAAATTAGGGTTTTAAAATTAAGCAAACAGGTTTTAAACTAAGTGAAGAGAGTCTACAACCGTTGTAGCCTAGTCCTTCACTTCTAAAGCTCCAAGTAGTAGTGCCTAAAACTCTTCTTTGACTCCACTTGAAGGATGGAATGAGCTTGCTTGTAGTCATCGTCGTCGAAGATGATCCACCTTAAAACTTCTCACACTCAAGCTCACACTTCACTAATCAAAATATTAGTGAAGTTAACAAGCTAAACTAAATGGCTAGAGTAGTGTAGGTTGATGAAGTAGGAATTTTGCTCACTAAAATATTTCTTTTTTTTTCTTTTTCTCAACCCTAAAAAATAACTAGAGAGAAGATGAAGAAGATGAATATGGAAGTGAGAGAGTGAACCATTAGCAAAGATGAGATGAGACGAGAATGACAAATATCTATGAATAATCCAAGAATTGAAGATGAGTCATGGCTTCTCAATGCTTCTTCAAGTATCCAAAACCATGACTCATTCTTCTTTTGTTTTAATTTACAAATGTTTATCATTATATTTACTCAAATGTTATTCTCACACATCTTAATTCTATGCATCATCAACCATGATACAATATATATATATATATATATATATATATATATATAAAGAAGAAAATCTTAAGTTCGCTTAATATTAGTTTATATATATATCAAAATATTAAATCAACACTTGATTCAATAATCCAGTTATATCATATATAACCCAGATAATATCAAATATATATATATATGTATATTAAATCATTAAATTGACACAAGATTCAATAATCCGATTATATCATATATAACCGGCTAATATTTAATATTAGTTTATATATATATATATATATATATATATCAAATTATTAAATCAACATATATATATATATATCAAATCTTTGAATTAACACTTAATTCAATAATCCAGTTATATCATATATCACCCGGCTGATATCAAAAATGCTAGATTAGAATACAATATCATATACTCGTATTTAATCAAGCCCCCGCACATATCTCCATACGTACCCTACATCGCTTCTCTTGAGCTAGTAAACCTCTATGTGGGACTCTAAAAACTCTCCAATACGCTAGCAGCAGGTAATGATCACATCAAAGACCTATAAACCGTTAGTAGTACTAGCTGGACGTAACAGCTACCCAGATATTGAACGAATATAAAATCAACAAGAAAACTTGTCCAAACTCCCGTAGAGCCTATAAGAAACACTTACCGTACAGTCCAGTCTTTTCGTCTGATATGTCGCATATCGAGTTTGGCGGTGGAATCGTCAGACCCCAATAACTCGATAAGTCATGCTGATGAGTGGCCTATAACCTTTCAAGAAACTACTGATAACATTTATCAGTAAATCTCATCAGCCCTGGCCAGGGACTTGCAGTTATAGCCAATCAAGTATAGCGCAACATCAACTCCCAATACCGGGAGAGACGAAACCCCTCCTATCGCTCAATTCCTCCATGTGACTCGGGACTGTACGTAAAAACCACCTGTTTGCATGACTCATTTGAGCCGTGGTAGGGAGGAAATCAAAACACGGTAGGAACCATACAAGACACTATAATGATCTCGGGTCTACAGACTAATCTGTACAAGTGTCACCAGAGAACTGCTATCTAACGATAGGTATGGTACTATCTATGAGTTCTGAGCAAGTCCTGTTTAGTGTACTCATTCTCCAATGAGCACCTATGTTCAATCTTTGATGTCAAACACTAATGGTAATGGATCAACCATTGCCCCATACAGGGTCAAAAAACGTATACACTAGTTTACTCTGGAATATCGATGCCCTGTCTTGATATTCCCTTGACTAGGAACAGTTAAGGATGTGCTTGTGGACTACACAAGCCCCACTAGTATGATCTGCATCATAGTCTGGTAGTCAATCCAACATCCTAACGGCTTTATCAATATGTATCAAAAAGGCAGTAAACTAAAACAAGTGCACATGTTAAGATAAAGAGCAACCAGATAGCATACTATCATGTCGAGCAAGAAAGTCCTCTATATATATGTCCAAGCATCCACTATAATATACAATAATGGCATCTAGGGCATACATATTCCTAACAATCTCCCACTTGCACTAAGTCCAGTTATTGTAGTATAGCATACCCAACATTCTAAAAAGTATCTCGAATTTTGTATGGGGAAAGGCCTTCGTGAGTGGATCCGCCGTGTTATCCTTTATGTCTACTCTCCTGACCTCGATCTCGCGGCGATCAACTATCTCCCGGATCAGGTGATACCGCCTTACAATATGTATAGATCTCTGATAGGACCGGGGTTCCTTGGCCAAAGTCAGAGCTCCATTGTTATCACAATACAAAGGTATTGGATCTTCAATGGATGAAACCATACCAACTTCAATAATGAACTTCTTCATCCAGATAGCCTCTTTGGCAGTATCGTTGGCAGTGATGTATTCAGCCTCTATTGTCGAGTCTGCAATAGTATTTTGCTTAGAACTCTTCCAACATACCGCCCCTCCATTGAGGGTGAAGAAAAAGCATGAGACAATCTCACCGTCATCCTTATCACTCTGAAAGCTCGAATTGGTAAAGGACTCCACTTAAAGTTCTTCGTTACAATATACTAAGACCATCTCTTTAGTCCTTCACAAGTACTTGAGAATGTTCTTCATAACTATCCAGTGCTTCTCTCCTGGGTATGATTGACACCTACTTACCACACTAAGTGCGTAAACTACATCCGGTCTGGTGCATAACATCACGTACATGATAGACCCAACTGCAGAAACATAGGGTATCATATTCATGCGAGCCCTTTCCAAATCAGTCTTAGGAGACATCACTTTGGAGAGAGTGATTCCTGAACAAGCGGGTAAATTACAACGCTTAGAATCCTCCATAGTAAAGCTCTTTAGTATGGTGTCTATGTACCTAGATTGGAACAATCCCAACATCCTTTTATATCTATCTCTATATATTTTTATCCCCAGGATGTAGGAAGCATCTCCCGGATCTTTCATGGAGAACTTTTGTGATAGGAAGAGTTTGACCAAGTGCAGCATAGGAACACCATTTCCTATCAAGAGTGTGTCATCCACGTACAATATAAGGAATGCGACCTTACTCTCTACAACCTTTTTGATGAAGTCAGACTCTTTGACCGCTACATCAAAACAGATGTTTCAGCTCCGCCACGCCTGCTTTAATCCATAAATTGATTTAAGTGGCTTGCACACTTTTCCTCTGCTCCCACTGTCTATAAAGCCCTCTGGCTGTGTCATATACACGCTTTCTTCTAAATCACCATTTAGAAAAGCGGTCTTGACGTCCATCTGCCAGATTTCATAGTCATGGTATGCAGCAACGGCAAGTAAGATCCTGATGGACTTAAGCATACCCACTTAAGAAAAAGTTTCATCATAGTCGACACCTGGTCGTTGACGAAAACCTTTTGCTACAAGTCTAGCTTTGAAGGCCTCAACCTTTCCATTTACACCAATTTTCTTCTTGAAGATCCACTTGCTCTCAATGGGTTTTACCTCTTCAGGAGCAACTTCCGAAGTCCATACTTTGTTGGTGTACATGGATTCCATCTCAGATCGCATAGTATCCAGCCATTTCACAGAGTCCCCACTTATGATGGCTTACTCGAAACTAGTTAGGTCATCATCTTCCATGATGCAATCCTCGCTCCCACCGTTTATAAGAAAACCGTAGTATCTCTCAGGTGGATAAGAAACCCTGCTAGATCTGCTTAGTGGCTGAGGTTCGTCGGGGATTATTAAATCCTCCGGTTTTACCAAATCTTCAGTTGTAGTTTGTGCATCTGGAACTTCTTCCAGCTCTACCTCATTACCATTAATTTCTTTTGCAAGAAATTCGTTTTCTAAAAAGGTGGTGTGTTGAGCAACAAACACCTTTCATTCATCAATGTGGTAGAAGATATGCACTCGCGAATGTTTCAGATATCCAACAAACTTACATAGAACGGACCTTGTCTCGAGTTTTTTCGAATTTTGCTTTTTAATATAAGCCAGGCAACCCCATATCTTAATGAAATTAAGACATAGTCTTTTCCCCTCCCATATATCATATGGAGTGGTAGGCGCGGACTTGGTAACAACCCTATTCAATATATAAGCAGCTGTTTCAAGAGCAAATCCCCAGAAGGAAATAGGTAACTCTGCAATACTCATCATAGAGAGCACCATATCCAATAGGGTGCGATTCCTCCGTTCCGATACACCATTGTGCTGTGGTGTATAAGGAGGAGTAAGCTGAGAGAGAATCCCATTCTCTTTTAGATAATCTCGGAATTCCGTGCTTAAGTATTCACCTCCTCGATCAGATCGAAGGATTTTAATACTTTTACCTGTCTGGTTCTCTACTTTGCTCTTATATTCCTTGAATTTCTCAAAAACTTCAGATTTGTGTTTCAACAGGAACACATATCCGAATCTTGAAAGATCATCGGTGAATGGAATGAAGTATGAGGAACCATTTCTGGCATGTGTAGACATAGGACCACATACATCACTATGTATCAGTCCCAAGAGTTCAGTAGCTCTTTCTCCGTGTCCCGTAAAGGGAGTTTTGGTCATCTTACCTTTGAGACATGACTGGCAAGTTTCATAAGATGTAATTTGAACGAATTCAAATATTCATCTTTATACAACTTAGCTAGTCTGGTCGCATTGATATGACCAAGTCTACAGTGCCACAAGAAGGCTTCGTTCATTTCTGAACTTTTTCTTTTGTGTGTGTTCTGTATATTTAGAACTGTATTTTGATTTAGAAACCATTGCATAATTTATCAAACCCAATCAACACTTGATTTAGGAAAATGTTCAAAATATTTTTCTTTAATGAAAAATTATATTTTTCTTTATCTAATAAAGAAATGGATATTATATTGCACATCATCGACAGTACGAAATAACAGTCGTTCAAAATCAATATATTACCATTTGGCAATACTAGGTGATATTCACCGACAACTTTGGCAGCAACAATTGCTCCATTCCCTAATCTGAGAAATACATCACCCTTTCCTAGTTCTCTACTTTTCTTTAACCCTTGTAACAGATTACAAATATGGGATCCTGATTCGGTATCCAATACCCAGGACGTAGAGCAGACTGAGAAACAGTTCTCAATAACTAACACACCCGAAGAAGATGCATCATAATGTTCTTTCTTCATTAGGGTTGCGTAGAAATCCTTGCATTCTCCTATCTCTTGCCCAGACTTATGACAATTGTCATAAGATAGAGTGGAACCAATGTTCCCCAGCCCAGTATAATAAGCGGGTTCAGCCAATACATCCATGTTGTTTTCTTGATTAAGGCGTGACATGGTCGCTACATAGAGAGAGAGAGAAGAAAACAATTTAGTATGCGCTCTTGCAAGATTAGATTGGTTATTATCTTATCTAATCAGGATGGCTTCCACTGTTTTTATCAAATCTTTCTTCAAACCCTAAAAGGTAAGATTAGCCGGGATTAATTACACCCTATAAGTTTGCTAATCAGTCAGTCAGGCCGGTGTCGGTACTGCGTGGGAGTCTCCCCATGTTTTCGCATGGAACTAATTAAATAATCTCGTTTCCGCAGGGGAATAACCCCGTTAACACCTTTCTTATACACCTACTGGATTAGCTAATTATAAATTGGAAAACTCTCTCAGGAGAGTGGGTATCGGGATCCAACTATGAAATAGAAGGTATGCAATCTCATTGCAAATTTCAACACTTGAAATTTACGATAATTTTTTTTACCCCTAACGACCAATGACCTTAACGGAGGTCAACAAACCATAGGCCACCAATCAAGTTCAACCCATCATTTCTTGATCGATTCGAACCCACCCACACAAACCCTTGACGGAGATCAACAAGGTTGTGTGATTGTCCCTACCGATCGCATCACCATGCTACAGATAAGTATTACCCAGGTACCATACACTGTGCTTTGATGGAGATCAACAAACACAGCATGAATACTAAACACTGCATATCTAAAATGACGGGGGGTTATGGCTGGTTTTGAAGAAAACCTTTAATGTAATAAACTTGATATCGTTGTAGAACATAAAGATTTGAAAAGGAGTGGTTTAAGCTCCGCTCTAAAAATCGAGTAGTTTTCAAAACAAACCGAGTGGGTTGTAGCATGTGCTAGTTTTTGCTAAAGAGATCATTCCCGGTGAAGGGATCTAGGCTCTTTCCTCATCGAATGAGGTGCTGGATATTCATAATGGAATACCACTATGCAAAGCAAAAACTAGAGCCACATTTTTGAAAAATTTGATTGTACAACATCTTTTAACTTTCTTTTCTTTTCATTAATCTTATTAATGAAGTCCCATCAATTATATTTCCTAAATATCATAGAAGAAACAAAAATAAGATACATATATATGTCATCCACATTCGCCACAGGGACCCGGGTCTTCACCGTAAGGTTATTTAACTTACGGCAGAGTGGGGTCAGGACTAGCGCGGATGCAAAACATATATAGTGTCTACTAATATATCATATATATAAGTAGCATTTGTCTCACGCAGTTATATGATCACATCACATCACATTACATAACAGCCAAAGCAGATATATGAAATATAGGATATACTAGGAGGCCCGTATTTTAGATTAAGCCAGTAACGAAAAACACAGATTCCACGGTCGTGATGAATAGCCAAGCCCACGCCCCTAGACCCCTAGGAGAGAGGCAAGCAACCCTGCCAATTCTAGAGTTAGGCGACTGATCGCACGCTTTCGGCGTGTCGGATGTTCAAAGAATTAAAGTGTAACCGCGATCAGGACGGTGTCGCTTTGCAGCTAGCCGGTTGAGCACGGGTCGGTCCACAGGGAGATGGTGTTATCTTACCTTCTTGTCTTAGACGAGTCAATAAAGAATCTGTATGTTTGTTTGGTCTAACCTATGTGTTTATCTGCAAGTATAAGGTTGTTAAGAAAAGATACGAGATTGTAAGCTAAGAAATCCGTACTCAAAACCTTTGAGCCGAGTCTTGACCAATTGAAGCTAAGCAATCGGCAACAACGTGGATTAGGGGATTTAAGCGCGGTATTCGTGGAATCCGGCTTATTTACCCTTGTCCTTCCGTTCTTGTCTCTTGCTTTCGCCTCCGGCCAAACCGAACGCAACCGGTCGTGGTTAGGAATCACCGTTACCTTGTCAGGGTACGGTGCCTAACGGAGCGCTTGCGTATGGTTCGGGCGGAGTTCAAATGGAAAATAACGGGAAAAGGAATTGGTAAAGAAACGTTAACTTACAATTCCGTATTAATTCTTAACAACAACAATAATTACAACATTCACAAAATGAACAAAAGAGAACAAAAAGAAAAGAACAAAGAAAAGAAAAGATACAAGTAATTAAAGTGCATGAATAAAATGCATGAAATAAGATGCAAGTAATAAAAAGACAAGTAATAAAAAGCGAGTAATAAAAAGAATACGGAACTAGGACCCAAGCCAAGCATGTGCTCAATAGCCAATCCTTAAACTTGCAAGCTCAATGAAGAACTTGCAAGATCAAGGGAAGGGTAGAGAACGCATGTGAAATGAAGTGCTAGTCCGTGAGAAAATACGACCCTTGAGATCAATAACTAACTCTTAACCATTCAACCTCAATGAAGAGATTGAATGAGCAAGAGAAAGCAGAAATCTCAAGGGGGAGCAAACTAACAAGAAAGATAAAGAACCCTCATCTTCATTAATCTTCCACTCAAAAGCTCTCACTACAATGTCATGGAGAAAGAATGAAGAAGAGGAAGAAGAAGAACAAAACAACAAAAAAAAAGAACAAAGAAAAGCTCCAAAAAATGCTCTCCCTTGGCTCAGCCCTGATCTGCTGTATTTATAGGCAGGAGAATGGATTTTTAGGGCAACCACCAGAACATATTTGAAGTACCCAAAACACCCCTGAAGTTTGACAGTGAGAGGGCACCGTACGGCCGCGGATCCGCCGCCTATAGCCCCCTATGGCCGCGGATCCGCGCCCCTACAGTAGGGTTAGGGTGTGGGCTTTTCAGTACGGCCCTGGTCTGCTGTCCCCTATTGTCTGGTACATGTATTTTCTGATAATATTTCCAGAATATCTTCAGAATTCCTAGTCCAAGATTGCATTATCTTTTTCCCTTTTTGACTTCTATCTCCCTCGAGCTCCGTGCACCCATTGATTCTTGTGCAGCCCCTCTTGTGCTCTGTGCTTGTCCGAGACATGAATGACCGCTGTCATATGTCTTGTCCCAGGAACCGGTACGCAGCACCGGACGGATATGGATGACCGGAACCCGGCTTTTATCTGTTGTCTACAGATGTTCTGTATTTGGTGTAACTGTGGAGATTTTGTCCTGATTTTCAATATTTGTACTGGAAACCTGTATACTGTAAACATGTAACACACACGGATTAAAAGCACCTACCTATAAAAACACGAGCGTAAGAATGGGCGGTATAAAATGCAATATTCTGATATGAACAAATACCCCCAAACTTAACTTTTGCTCGTCCCGAGCAAAACCAATTATTCACAAAAATAAAATGATAACCGCACTTTCGCAGGGAACGCGATTGCACTGAGCATGTGCAACAAGCCGTTAAACCTCTAGGTGTCCCTAGTAGGAGGAGTGTTGTCTCCTGAGGGTTTTCAGCGGATTACACCCACAAAATCCCGTCAAGCTAGTTTGTAAAATGACTAAGATTCAAACCCTAAAGTTTGTTTTAGAAAATAACAATTCTATAATCCTAAGTTTAGACTATCGAACCTTTATTTTTCACATCTCTCTTCTTATTTAACTACAGATTTTATATGTCTTTACATGCAGTGCAAAATAGTGTCGTTAAGTTCCCGAAAGGTCGAATAAAGTCATTATGTCACACAATAAAGCCAGATAACAATTTTAAAAGGATCACATAAGTTTTATAAAGAGTTAAGCATTTTTCAAGTTTCGTTTTCCAGTAAAGTTTCAACTTCAGAATTTCTATCTTCCCTAACAGGAAACTAGGTCTTATTCTTCACTCCACCTTTTTCTTGTTTTCATTTCATACACACCTCTGTGAACGTGCAATAGCCTTTATCATAGAGTAAAACCTTCATATCTCCGTTAAAATTTTTTTTTTATAAAAGCTTGTCTTTTATCAAGATTATTCTCACACAAAGAACCGTTAGGAATTTTAACTCGGAGAGAACACTTGCTTGACTTTGTTTTTATCTGGACTTTCTAGTCTTCTTAGCGAGCTTTGGGCCAATGCACCCAAACCAGTTGGTTTTAGGGCATTAGGTGTAGAAACACCCCAGCGGACTTAATTACTCAAGTTACCTAGGTCCAAAAACAAAAGACAGTTTGGCGTGAAAAACATGATGATTCAATACGAACGGAGATATAACCGGTAGTTCAATTATTTTTTTGGATAAAAGACGTGTTTAGTGGATTTGGTGTGTAATCATTCCAATCAAGTTTCAGATGGGTTATTTTTCAGACTTAGTTCCAATTAAGGCATCAATAATATTCCTTCATATTCACTTACTTCATAAACTATTCTTGATATATTACTTATTTCAGAACAAACCTATTTGATCCTCAGAAAATCATTCATCTTATTTAAAAGTTTTTAAACATAAAAGACTTGTCATCTAATTTCCAAGACTCACAACACGTGTAGTGTAATGTAAAGACGTATATCAGCTATAGTTAACTTCAAAGGAGAGTTATCTTTCAGGTTTTCAAAATCCAAACATAGGATTTAGTTATTCCTATCTTTTCAAACAAAAACCGTCGAATGTTGAATCAGAGTTCTTCCACAAGCTAACTTGACAAAAAGTTTTTATATTTTTAGAAAAATTTTAGATTTTTATGGATTTTATGGATTTAATATGCAGATGCAAAATATACAAATGAATGCGAAGGAAGAAAGCTTACCAAGCACACCCCCAAACTTAAACTTGACAGTGCCCTCACTGTCAGGCTATACCAAGAGGGTCAAAATTGCCGGCGCTTCCTCTAAAAACAAATTATATACAAAACAAAAAGAAAAACAAAAAATATATACAAAAAAGGAGCCCCCCCAAACTTAAGTGAAACAGTGTTTCCACTATTAAGCGTTGAAGTTCAGGATTAGGGGGGAAAGATCTGAATAAAGCTATACAAGGCCTTACACAGGCCAAAAGTTAGTACCAACCATTCAAAGATTTTATCGTGAAAAAGCAGTGGTTGGTCAAAGAAGACGGAGAGGTAAGAAATGGAGACTACGCGAGACCGCTTGTGGAGAGAAGTGGAATGCGGTCTCGGTAGATGAGAAGAAGAAGAATGGCGGAAGGGGAAGAGAAGTGGAATACGAACTTGAGGGTGCAAATGGAGTGAATAGATTAGCACAATTTGTGATGAGCGATGTGTAAAAAGCGATTGTGCTAATCTATTAACTCGTCGAGAGATGGGGTCAAATCCCTCAAGGTTCGTGAGAAACCATGGGTACGCCGAACTTGGTAAACCAGACATAGTAAATGAAAGTGAGACGGGTTCTTGCAAGGTCGGAACGACGGACAGGATGGAGGGAAGTGGTTGAGGAAGGGTATCGGTTATAGGCTCAGGAGGGTGTACACAGTCAGTGGAAGGAACAGGATGAATTGGTAAATCCGACTCATCAAACAAAACTGGTTCATCCTCAAGACTATCCTCAAAATTTTCCTCAAAATTAAGTTCATCCATGCATATTTCATCAAAATCCAGACGCATATGAGGTTCGGGAAAAACAGTTAAAGACTCGGGATGATGATTTGAACAGACAAACTCAGCCAAATCTACGGGTTCATCATCCAAAATGTTCCCAGCGTCAATATCCTCAATCAAGTGAAAATTAATATTCTCAGACACCTCATCAAAAGCATGGATATTAATCAATTCAGGTTCTAAGATGGAGGTGTAGAGGTCGAAAGGATTGGGAATGGTTTCACTTGAAAGGGACCCTTCACAATCGGGCAAATCAAACACCACAAAGTCGCACAACTCATTAATCATTCTATCTTCAACCGGTGAATCGTTTGGAACACTAGATAGACATTCAACACTGGAGTTGTGGGATTCAATTTGGGACGGGTAGGTTTGATTTGGAAGGGGGTATATCTCACTCTCACCACTCAAATTCACAGCCTGTCCTGCCGCTGCATCATACATTGAAAAAGTTGGAGCTAGTTGAAAACTAGCTACCGGATCACTAGGTTGTATGAGGGCGGCCATGGACGCATTCAAATCCATCATTTGTTGGCTTGACGCTACCCTAAAGTCTTCCAACGACTGTTCTAGACTAGACATTGGTTGTGAAGGGGTTTCAGTGAAAGATTCACAGTTGTATGGATACTGAAAACTCCTAAAAGGCGGTTCTGAAGCAATGTCTAGGGAAGGTGCGAAAGTAGGGTAGGATTGGTAGGAATTGAATGGCTGGACAGGAGTGGGATCAACAGGTGGATAAGACGGAGAATGGAATTGTTGATCCCAAGAATTTGAAGTGGTGAAAGGAGTGAAAGATCGGCTGCGGGATTGTTCAATACGTTCAGCGATGGACAAAGGACGACTTGCAGAAGGGGTATCAACATAAGCGGGGGTGCATGTTTGAAATGGTTGATACGAAGTGGAATGAGGAGTGCAAGTGTTTGTCCTAGACGCTGCTATGCGATCTTTCAGTGAAACTTTGGGCATGGAGGGGTCGTTCGATGTTCGACCAAAGCAAGAACCGTATGAGGTAATGTCTGGTTGCGGGTACCAAAGTTCGGCAAGAGTTTTGCGAGGTGGGGTACCCATGATATGAAGAGAGAAGGAAAGGAAGGAAGAGAAAAGGAGGGGAAAAAGAATGTGATTTTTTTTTCTTTTTAGTTAGTTGTTAGCAAAAGAATGAAATATACACAAAAAAGAATATGGACAAAAATCACGACACAAAAATACCACACACCTAATCGTTCTAGGGTTCACCTAGGTCAACTAGACCTGCTCAAGAACTTGATTGTCGAAGTTAAACTGTGTCGAGAAACAGGCTTAAAAATACACGGATCACGAGGCCAGGTAAGTGTAGAGATAAGGGGAGGTTTTCCAACGCTTTCGCGAAGTTCCTTAATTAAATAACCCTTTCTCTTTTGGCGGTTTTGCCGTTAACACTTTCCTAGACACCCCGTGAACAATATACCGTTAAGCAAGCTTCTAAATACAGTTAACTTCTCCTAGTGAGCGCGAAGTCCTTAAGGCTTAAAGTCTAGTTTCTTTTAAATTTTTGTGCGGGTAGACGTTATGCTCAAGTTCGTGATTTGTGGGCCACGGAAAAGGTGATGAAATCCTTTACCGTATGTTGTGGGGTTCGCTTGCCCTTAAGTCCGTATTAATGTATGCAATGCGCAATTCAAAAAAAATTCTATCAAGAATCAAACAATCGTTTTTTATTTTAAGCGCGGCGCTGCAACAAATACGGATTAGTCAATTTTGGCGTTTGCTAGCGAATTTGCAAAGAATCCTGCAAAGAATAGTATATTGGATGCGTCGGATTTGAGAAGAAGGTGTTAGTAAAGTACGTACCGTTTAAGTTTTGGGTTAGGAAACCCCCGTTGAATCGAATCCGGTAAGCTTGAAAGGTTCGCTTGCGCAGGTCAAACTACCCGGATCTTTGGCACTGTACTCCGTAATCACCTTAACTTTGAATGTACACTTTGCTCCCACAATTGCAGTTTGCAAATCTGCAAAAATCTGCACACTTGCCCACAAAAATATTGTCCAAAAAAAAAGAATATTTTTTTTTAAATATATACAAAAAGAATATTAACCCGAATAACAAGAAAGAAAATACGCTACCGTCTCCCCGGCAACGGCGCCATTTGATCGCACGCTTTCGGTGTGTCGGATGTTCAAAGAATTAAAGTGTAACCGCGATCAGGACGGTGTCGCTTTGCAGCTAGCCGGTTGAGCACGGGTCGGTCCACAGGGAGATGGTGTTATCTTACCTTCTTGTCTTAGACGAGTCAATAAAGAATCTGTATGTTTGTTTGGTCTAACCTATGTGTTTATCTGCAAGTATAAGGTTGTTAAGAAAAGATACGAGATTGTAAGCTATGAAATCCGTACTCAAAACCTTTGAGCCGAGTCTTGACCAATTGAAGCTAAGCAATCGGCAACAACGTGGATTAGGGGATTTAAGCGCGGTATTCGTGGAATCCGGCTTATTTACCCTTGTCCTTCCGTTCTTGTCTCTTGCTTTCGCCTCCGGCCAAACCGAACGCAACCGGTCGTGGTTAGGAATCACCGTTACCTTGTCAGGGTACGGTGCCTAACGGAGCGCTTGCGTATGGTTCGGGCGGAGTTCAAATGGAAAATAACGGGAAAAGGAATTGGCAAAGAAACGTTAACTTACAATTCCGTATTAATTCTTAACAACAACAATAATTACAACATTCACAAAATGAACAAAAGAGAACAAAAAGAAAAGAACAAAGAAAAGAAAAGATACAAGTAATTAAAGTGCATGAATAAAATGCATGAAATAAGATGCAAGTAATAAAAAGACAAGTAATAAAAAGCGAGTAATAAAAAGAATACGGAACTAGGACCCAAGCCAAGCATGTGCTCAATAGCCAACCCTTAAACTTGCAAGCTCAATGAAGAACTTGCAAGATCAAGGGAAGGGTAGAGAACGCATGAGAAATGAAGTGCTAGTCCGTGAGAAAATACGACCCTTGAGATCAATAACTAACTCTTAACCATTCAACCTCAATGAAGAGATTGAATGAGCAAGAGAAAGCAGAAATCTCAAGGGGGAGCAAACTAACAAGAAAGATAAAGAACCCTCATCTTCATTAATCTTCCACTCAAAAGCTCTCACTACAATGTCATGGAGAAAGAATGAAGAAGAGGAAGAAGAAGAACAAAACAACAAAAAAAAAGAACAAAGAAAAGCTCCAAAAAATGCTCTCCCTTGGCTCAGCCCTGATCTGCTGTATTTATAG
This sequence comes from Agapanthus africanus, assembly GCA_030015575.1. Lineage (NCBI taxonomy): Eukaryota > Viridiplantae > Streptophyta > Magnoliopsida > Asparagales > Amaryllidaceae > Agapanthus > Agapanthus africanus. The sequence goes on from JASDDO010000026.1 coordinate 41,969,460, forward strand.
GCAGGAGAATGGATTTCTAGGGCAACCACCAGAACATATTTGAAGTACCCAAAACACCCCTGAAGTTTGACAGTGAGAGGGCACCGTACGGCCGCGGATCCGCCGCCTATAGCCCCCTATGGCCGCGGATCCGCGCCCCTACAGTAGGGTTAGGGTGTGGGCTTTTCAGTACGGCCCTGGTCTGCTGTCCCCTATTGTCTGGTACATGTATTTTCTGATAATATTTCCAGAATATCTTCAGAATTCCTAGTCCAAGATTGCATTATCTTTTTCCCTTTTTGACTTCTATCTCCCTCGAGCTCCGTGCACCCATTGATTCTTGTGCAGCCCCTCTTGTGCTCTGTGCTTGTCCGAGACACGAATGACCGCTGTCATATGTCTTGTCCCAGGAACCGGTACGCAGCACCGGACGGATATGGATGACCGGAACCCGGCTTTTATCTGTTGTCTACAGATGTTCTGTATTTGGTGTAACTGTGGAGATTTTGTCCTGATTTGCAATATTTGTACTGGAAACCTGTATACTGTAAACATGTAACACACACGGATTAAAAGCACCTACCTATAAACACACGAGCGTAAGAATGGGCGGTATAAAATGCAATATTCTGATATGAACAGCGACCGGTCTTGACTCCTCGAGATGGCCTCCCACTGGACTCTAGAACCCAGTTACTTGTGCTCTCCGCCTTGGGTCTATCCTAATGCGGTAAAGTAAATAATATATATCGAATGGAGACAACAACCTCTACCCAGAAGTGTGCCAATAAAAGAATATTACATACAATTATTTACATGAATGAAAATATAAAACTCTCATCTCACATAAAATCCCCCGGCTATTCATTCACGACGATCCAATATAACATATTGATAGCAACACAGTAATATCACATATCATCAACGTAAGTAAATATGCATATCTCTAATTTCGTTGTCGTATACCACCGAGATCGGGGATACCGCCATATATTACACGTACGCTTGCAGAAAATAAATGAAAACTACAATAATTAGAATCCGCATTTATAGACATCATAAACCCGGATTATCATATATTCTGAATTTCATGCCTAACCCTATAAACCTCATATTTATGTCTCGAATTGAAAACCCTTTTCAAAGTGTAAACCGGGCAATTCAACAAGATTCCCGTTTGATAATTCGAAGGCTCGTCGGGAACTTTAGTGGATTGCCGCATCGCCGAGGCCGTCAACGAAGTAGACTTGGGCGGAACACCGTGGCCGCGAGCACCCGTGCGGATGCTCTTGGCCATGGGGTTCTCCTATAGTCACTTTGTCGGGGTAAAGGGGCGTGTCTATCTACTAGTGTCTCCCGGCAAGTATTCGCGTACAATACAAGATTACGACGGAATTTCAATCCAAATCCAAATTCCGTGGTAATCCATCATTTGAGACTAAAATGCAAGATTTACAAATCATTAACTAGTTTTCGCAAAACTAATCAATGTGGATTCCATAAATTGTATCACATATCCAAAGCAATATAGACGATATTAAACATTTCGATCGATATTTCAAACAACAACAATTCACAGAGACTTCAACCACTTGAGCTTTATTAAAAATATCCAGAAAATCATTTAGGAGAACAGGAAGCAACACAAGAAAAATTGAGATCTAAGTCCACAAGTGAATCGTGGAACCACGGCCAGAGCACGGTATGGGCGGCAGTTAACGGCCATTTGGTGGAACTAGACTCTCATCTTTCTTGTGCCTCCTTAAATTTGCCAGCACGATTTTCTGAGCATCTGGAAAAAATGAAGTTTCAAAATTTGGACAGAGAAACATACAAAACGTCGATTGAACACTTTAACTTCATCTAAACTACTCCTAAAGCTCTAGTTTGGCTCTGATACCACGAAGTATGTCTTAGCACCTTTACTAGGTTTCTATGAGTATCAAGTATGGAATTTTAAAAATCTAGAGGGCTAAGTATACTAATCAAGAATCGATCTAGAGAATTAGGGTTTCAAAATTAAGAAAACAAGTTCTAAACTAAGTGAAGAGAGTCTATAACCTTTGTAGTCTAGTCCTTCACTTCTGAAACTCCAAATAGTTGTCTCTAGAACTCTTCTTTAACTCCACTTGAAGGATGGAACGGGCTTGCTTATAGTCTTCGTCGTCGAAGATGATCCACCTTGAAGTTTCTCATACTCAAGCTCACAATTCACTAATCAAAGTATCAGTAAAGTTAACAACCTAAATTAAATGGCTAGAATAGTGTAGGTTGATGAAGTAGGAATTTTGCTCACAAAAATATTTCTTTTCTTTTCTTTTTCTCAACCCTAGAAATTAACTAGAGAGAAGATGAACATGGAAGTGAGAGAGTGAACCATTAGCAAAGATGAGATGAAATGAGAATGAAAAATATCTATGAATAATCCAAGAATTGAAGATGAGTCATGGCTTTTCAATGCTTCTCCAAGTATCTAAAACCATGACTCATTCTTCTTTTCTTTTAATTCATAAATGTTTATCATTATCTTTACTCAAATGCGATTCTCACACATTCTAGTTCTATGTATCATCAACCATGATACAATATATATATATATATATATATATATATATAAAGAGAAGAAAATCTTAAGTGAGTTTAATATCACATATATAAATATATATATAAAGAGAAGAAAATCTTAAGTGAGCTTAATATTATTTAATATATATATATAATATAACCGGATTATTGAATCAAGTGTTGATTTAATAATTATATATATATATATATATGTATATCAAATCGTTAAATCAATATTTGATTCAATAATTCGGTTATATCGCATATAACCGGCTAATATTTAATATTAGTTAATATATATATATATATATCAAATTATTAAAGGATATATATATATATATATAAATCAAATCATTGAATCAACACTTGATTCAATAATCCGGTTATATCATATATCACCCGGCTGATATAAAAAACGCTAGATTAGAATACAGTATCAAATTCTCGTATTTAATCAAGCTCCCGCACATATCTCCATACATGCCCTACTTCGTTTCTCTTAAACTAGGAAACCTCTATGTGAGACTCTAAAGATTCGCCATTACGCAGCAGTAGGTAATGATCATATCAAAGACCAACAAGCCGTCAGCAATACTAGCTGGACGTAACGGCTACCCAGGTATTGAACGAATAGAAGATCAACAAGCAAACTTGTCCAAACTCCCGTAGAGCCTATAAGCAACACGTACCGTACAGTCCGGTCTCTTCGTCTGATATGTCGCATATCGAGTCTGGGGGGTGGAATCGTCAGACCTCAATAACTCGATAAGTCATGCCGATGTATGGCGTATAACCTTTTGAGAAACTACTGATAACACTTATCAGTAAATCTCATCATCCCTGGCCAGAGACTTGCTGTTATAGCCAATCGAGTATAGCGCAACATCAACTCCCAATATTAGAAGAGACGAAACCCCTCCTATCGCTTACTACCTCCATATGACTCAGGACTGTACCCAAAAACCACTTGTTTGCATGACTCATTTGATCCATGGTAGGGAGGAAATCAAAGCACAGTGGGAACCACACAAGACACTATGACGATCTCAGGTCTACAGACTAACCTGTACAAGTGTCACCAGAGAACTGCTATCTAACGATAGGTATGGTACCATTTAGGAGTTCTCGGCGAGTCCTGCTCGGTGTGCTTATTCTCCAATGAGCACATGTGTACAATCTTTGATGTCAAACACCAATGGTTATGGGATCAACCATCACCCCATACAGGATCAAGAAACGTACACACTAGTCTACTCTGGAATATCGATGCCCTGTCTCGATATTCCCTCGACTAGGAACAGTTAATGATGTGCTTGTGGACTACACAAGCCCCACTAGTATGATCTGCATCATAGTCCTGGTAGTCAAGCCAATATCCTAAGGGATTTATCAACATGTATCAAAAAGACAGTAAACTAAAATTAGTGCACATGTTAAGTTAAAGAGAAACCAGATAGCATAATAGCATATAAAGCAAGAAAGTCCTCTATATATATGTTCAAGAATCCACTATAATATAAAATAATAGCCTCTAGGGCATACATATTCCTAACAATTCTTGTATTTTCATAAGAGTGCTTACAGAAGAAGACACCTCATTTTTGATAAATCCATTTGTTTAAATGGATAATGTGGTGGAAGAATGAGATGTTATTTAAGTATGGTTGAAGCATGGCTACTTTGCATGACCACTACTACAATAAGGGGTTGCCCCTACGGAGATAGAATCCGTAGGGGCAACTTTTTATTGCCCCTACGGATTAATCCGTAGGGCCATCGGTTTGCCCTTACGGTACCCTACGGATTAATTAAAAAATATTAAAATGTAATCTTTTATTTGCTCCTATGGAACCGCAAAATAAGGCCCTACAGATTAATCCATAGGGGCATCAAAGCGTTATTTTTAAAAAAAAAACAAAGCTCGATAATTTCCCACCGCCCCTAAATTTTCACACCAAACCCCCCATCCCCCCGCGCGATTGATCACCCGCCTCCTCCACCTCAGAGACTGAATTTCCCACCGTCGTCGCATGCTCCACCTCTTGTCACCAAAATTTCCAGCCGTCGTCGCCACCATAGTCTTGTCACCACACACTCGTCGCCATCTTGTCGCTGCCACAGTCTCGTCGAGCTCCATCCCTGACCTCCTCCCCCTCGTCGAGCTCCATCCACCGGCAAAACTACAATTGAGGTGGGTTAATTTCCATTTTGAACTTATAATTATGCTTTTTTGTGTTATTGTTGATTTTAGGGTTAGGGTTAGGGTTAGTTCCGGGTTAATTTGGGGTTAATTGGGGTTAGGGTTAATTTGTTAGGGTTAGGGTTAAGGTTCGGTTTAGGATTAGGGTTGGGGTTAGGGTTAGGGTTCGGTTTAAGGTTAGGGTTATGGTTAATTAGGTAGGGTTAGGGTTAGTTAGGGTTAATTAGGTAAAATAGGGTTGGTGATGATTAGGGTTTGGGTTAATTAGATTAATTAGGGTTAATTTTGGTTTGGGCTAGAGTTAATTTGGGCTGGGGTTTGGGTGATGATTAAGATTAGGTTAATTTGGGTTAGGGTTTGGGCTAGGGTTAATTTGGGTTAATTAGGTAAAATAGGGCATATTTGTGTTAGGGTGTTGATTAAGGTTAATTTGGGTTAATTGGGTTAATTAGGGATAATTTCAGTTAGGGTGATGATTAGGGTTAATTTGCGTTAGGGTTTAGGATACACTAGTGCCTTCAGTAAGATACTCGATGATAACGTAAACGTACAATTTTACCGAAAACGCAAGAAAAATTTACCCTAAACTAAAAACTTTGAACCCTTAAAAACGAAACGTAAACGTAAAACCTATTCAAGTTAAATGTTCAAGTTAAAACCAATATATGCCACTTGATGATAATATAAACCTTTCATATTCTCATCGATACTTATATGTGAAAATCAAAGTGCGACTTAGTCCCCATCTATCGGTTAACATACGTTCGATGTTCGTCGTGATATGGAACTATACGAAGGTTATTAAATATCGGACGGTATAATTCGGTACTAACAACCTTCGTGTAGTCTATGTGACGAGAAAATTCAATCTTATGATAACTGATAGTGTCACGACCCGAAATTTAGTTCGTGACCGGCACTTAATCACGCAATGTCTAAAGGCGTAACGTAACTTAAATAAGCCGAAGCCCAGAAATCTAAACCTTTTTAAAGAAAATATAAGAGGTGAAGTTTTGAAAATAAAGGTATGATGAAATCAAACGTTATCTTAAATGTATGGATAAAGGAACATGAAAATGCAAGTGGATTATACTAGCTGAAAAACAAGTTTCGTTTTTTAAAAATTTGGGCAGCATCTCCCTTGTATATTTTGATCCAAAACCACATATAAATGATAATATAAAAGGCATCCCCAAGCGGGAGCTAGCACTTCGCCAATCGGCGGAATCATAACCACGTAAGTCAGGAATATATGTATACGACGCCCAATGGCGAAGATCAACACAAAGGAAAATGTAAAGCAAAACATCAAACCCACCAAGCGAACATATAACATATCGCTCTAAGTCTCGCAACCACACGTCTTTCTAAGTCTTAATATTTATACAATTACTAGTTTCGATTGATGGAGTTGACTAGATACAACAAGAATAATAAATACAAAAGTGGCACGATCCAATGTGTCCCACCTACCAAAGCAAATCACCCGAAAGCCAGCTGTGCACCAGCGATACCGCTACTGATCCATACGGTCAACCTGTAAGAACTGTAGCACAATGGGGGTGAGTTGCTAACTCGTGAGTAGAAAACATCAGCAGGTAGAAATTGAATAAAACAACGATTCCTATGTCGACTATATCATAAAAGTAATACTATAATATCTAGGGTGACCGTGTCTGCATATATGCAAACAATATAATCAATGCCTGTAAGCATGTGGATAACATCTACGTTTCCATAAATGACACAACATCATGCATGTAAATATCATGAAAGCATATGCATGTAAATATGAGGATATCAATCAACGTGTGTCCATCAACGATACATCAAAATCATAGATCCTGAGTGTCCAACATCGAAACTCGAAACATCATAAAACCCGTGTCCAATATCGACACGTAAATCCTCATATCTCGGGCTCCATCAGTCAGGATCGGCCCACTGGCTCCATCAGTCCGGATCGGCCCATATCGGTACCTCCGGATAACCGCCGAGTCCAAATACTATCACCGGTAGGTAATGTTCTCTATGCCAGGCTCAACGTCTACTGCACAACATAACTTTCTTTTCCCGGGATTCCATACCGGGTCCACCATGTACCCGCAAACGGCTCATCCAGCTCCTCGAATCGGGTATCACATAACTCATAACCAAGAAAACACACGGTGGACGTTTCGAAATATCATATCAAGAGAAACCGGGTTTTTAAAACAATGCATGATTTCCTTTGAAATATAACCACGATTCTCAAATCTAGAATCTCATGAAAAACAGCATCTCAATGCGTAATATCATAAAGCATGATGTATGCAAACATAGAACAGAAATGTGAGCATATCAGTATGTCATGCAACATAGAATGGTGATGTGAGCATAACAATATATCATGCCAACGAGTCATGTGACAGTACTGAACAATTAAGAGTAATAGCATGATATAGAAATTCTACTGTGTAAGTGACATAGCAATTATCAATGATAAAAGTGTGTGAGCCGGCAAATATGTGTAAGTGTAACATACGCATCATCGATAATTGTGTAGGTGTACCAGCACAGGTATATGTAATACAATGAGAATATCCTGAACGTAGCAGAAAGTAAATCGTGAGCGCAATGCTATAAGGTATACGTATCTGTCACATATCCGGGTCGGTGAATCTATCATTTGGTACCGAGCCTCATAACATCACGTACGGTACAATCCATCGTACGGCATCCTCTAGTCAAGGGTATGGATCAATCATCAGGTAAAACTCATCACGTACGGTAATCCATCGTACGGTGGCATTAAACAATTATGGATTCTATCAACCTAATGACAATGAGGGTACGGACCTAACGTCTCGTACGGCATATCACTCATTATTCACATCATTATACACACACACCTATCTCTCAGGTCACATCCGTATCAATCCCATATCATGGGACTGGCAAAGGTATCAATTATCTCATATTGACTCGCATCCATATAACGACATATCAAACCAAGTCATCATATCACATCGTATACTGTTTTCATCAAATCAATATCTCACATCAATATCTCACATCAAGTCATCTTATAAATCTCATGTCGTATTTATCGACCTCATTACATGCCACTAATCTCATACTTATTCTCTTGCAACTACATATGTATATATCGTGATTCACATCCTTATATATCAATTCGAGACATCTTTTCTATCATATCATTTCATACTAAAGCATAACTATAACCTTAAGTCGTGGCATATCTTGTCTCCAAACTATAAATCACATATCAATGTTTGCGGGGGTGCTATACGCCATCCACCCGACTTCCCCGATAGATATAATTCTACTCACCTGTGGACCTCCTTGTTCAGCCGTAGTCGATGTGCTTCGTCGTCTCGGAATCCATACGAAGGTAGCTACAATCAATACACAATTGCAATGCTATTAAAATCAAATTTCGAAATCTGATACGGCACATGAATTGCCTGTAGGTTAGAACTTATACCTTATGCATGCAAAAACAACCAATCAACCCTCGTCGTTGACGTACAAATATCCAATGACCCAATACAATATCAAATACTAAATCCCAAGTTCATAAATCATGAATACCAAATTCAGCAACATAGGAAATCATTCCCAGATTTCATCTCAAGTGAATTGGGACTAAACAAGAAAGTACAGAGGATAGGTCACAGGGTAAGCAAGCTACAGACAAAAACTCAACATCATAGCCCACTGGAAATCCGGCGACAATGCCCAGAATTTCGATCTCGCCGGCCAAAGTAGTTTAGAATTGGCTCGAACTTTGGTGGTGGGCTTTTAGTGGTTAATCCAGGTCAGTGATATTGCTAGTTTTCCTCGTAAACATCCCAGGTTGCTCTAGATTCCCTGTAGGCCAATAAAATGTCACAAAACCGACACGGGACAGTTTCAGAATTCATGTATCGGGTTCAAATCTCTGGCCCAGGTCAGGAAAATCAACACCAAGGTCCTGCAACACTCACTACACTTCAATTTACCAATTACAAGTCAAGTTTTCCACTAAACCTAAACTTGGAAATTTCCAAGATCATCAAATCATATCGGTTTAACTCTAAACTAACAATAGGATAAACTAAACACAATAACTTAACTAAAGTCTAGAAATATACCTCATTTGGCAACTCAAGAATTTTCTTGAGTTGCTCAAAGTCTTCAAAATCCAACTTTGAAAGGTCCAATGGGTTTAGAATGAGGTGGGGATCATTTTTAATGAAGAGAGTATAGGGTTTTAGCAAGGTTTTTGAGGTGGTCCATTGAGGTAGAGGAGGTGGAGGAAAAGATGAAGAAGATGAAGAAAATGGTGAAGAAATGATGAAGGAAGAAGAATGGGTGAGGGGTGGAGCCATACCCTCTCTCTCTCTCTCTCATACCTTCACATGACATGACATGCCTCATGACATCATTATGTCCCCTCTCTCCCTCCTCAATCATTCCTCTTTTTTTTTCTTCTCTTTATTCCTCCCTCATATATAAAACCAAATGCAAATGAACAAACACAATGAAATAACATGCAACAAATATGCAACATGTCATAGTGCACTAACCATGGAAAAATGTAGAAACACGGATTTGGTTTAATCGCGATTAGTAGTGCACTAATCAAGTTTAATTTAAACTGCATATAATTAATTATAAAAATGCCAAATCCAGTAAATATATTTTTAAATGAATAAACCATTTTAGTCTCCAATTATTTCCCAAATATTGGTATATATTTATGCCATTTTACGAAAACCCTAAATTCGCAATTCGAATAGTTTTCGCGAAATATATTATTTTAGTATTAAATTCCTAAAATAATATTTTATATTTTCTGAATGTTACAATCTTCCCCCTTAAATAAATTCGGTCCCCGAATTTAAATTTAAACCCCAAAATGCTAAAACATTTCAATAATCAGCTCATATCAACGGGGCTCCGAAATCACGGAAGATATGGAAATACCACAGCACCTCGTGTGCGCCTGAAAACGAGTACGAAACTCAAAATCGAACTCCGTCAAGCGTCACGCAAATCATCGGATTTGCACGCAAATCATCGGAGTTACAATGGAGATACAGATCTCGAAATCCACTACTAAAATCCAATATACACTAGTTGAATACTATCATACATTTATAGTACGCATCCTTGAAAAATCATCTAAAAACTGAATAAAACCCTTGCAAAATCTTTTCTAGATCGTCGTGTGATGCGTAACTCACGGCACAAGTGACGGCCACTCATTTATAAAGTAATAAATATGTGTTCATATATGTTTTGCTCAAATATACGTTCCGCCGTTTTGAAATCTCCAAAACGATTTTCCTTTGTAAACGTTCGTGTCGCTTGTGGACACGTAGGAAATAGCGAGACTATAACTCCTTTTTAAAAATCTCTTGGTAAACTTTTTATGCATGCAAAGTACTCAGGTATTGTCCTCAGATCAGTCATGTTCAGTTACTACATAATATAGTGTCCATCATGAAAACAATGTGCTCAAGAGAAAAATCAGCCTCGAAAGGCGAATAATCATGTGCGTCTGGTGCGCACGGAAATCAAAGCCAAATACAAGTGCTACGAATGTGCACAAAACCAAACTAAGTGCAACGGGTGTGAACGAAAGCATCTGTACAGTACGACGGATGTGCATGACAATAATATCAAGCTCATCTATAATGCATGAGAATTTTAACCCAGTGCAACTAACATGCACGAATGAAAATCCCAATCGAGTGCATCCGGTGTGCACAAAATCACATCTCATATCATGCGCGCAAACATGCGCGAAAATCCAAACCAACTGCATCCGTCATGCACGAATAAAATCTAAATCAAGAGCATCCAATATGCACGAATAAAATCTCAATCAAGTGCATCAACATGCACGAGTAAAATCTAAATCAAGTGCATCCAACATGCACGAATGAAATCGCATCCAACATGCATGAATAAAAATCTAAATCAAGTGCATCCAACATGCATGAATAAAATCTCACTCAAGTGCATCCGATGCGTACAAAATCCAATACCAGACGTCTAATATGCGCAAAAATCCAACCCAAGTGCGTCAGGTCCGTAAAAATGCCCAGTGCAGTAAAGCGCACGAAAACGAACGTCAAGTGAAAACCCGCACAAAAACATAAATCTGGTGAAAAAAATGCTCAAAGACATAAATCGGGTGCAACCAATGTACAGAGTATAAATCTAGTGTAACCAATGCACGAAATATCAATCTGGTGCAACAAATGCATGAAATAAAAATGTATTGCAACAAACGTACGAAATACCAATCTGGTGCAACAAATGCACGAAGTGAAAATCTAGTTCAAAAAATGCACGAAATACCAATCTGGTGCAACAAATATACGAAATGAAAATCTAGTGCAACCAATGCACAAAATACAAATCGGGTGCAACAAGTGCACAGAAACGCATCAATAACTCAAATGCGTATAAAAACAACACCGAGTGTACCAAGGTGTATAAAATCATAAACGTGTGCACTGCGTGCATAAAATCCATATCAATGCACTGCAAGCATGTGTAAGCTATACCGAGTACATAAATCAAATCGAGTGCGTACCACATGCACAAAATCAAATCAACCGTATCGAATCCACGAAACCATAAATACGTGCTACCAAGGCACAAAATCGATATCAAGTGCAATAGATATGCACAATTCATAAACCAACACAACAGTGTATAAAATATATATCAAGTGTAATAACTATGCAAAAAATGTAAATACCCAGTAGGTGCAGCCATGGTGCACGAAAACAATACCATGAAACTAATTCATCAAAACTCAAATCCAAGCGATACAGGCGTGATACTCGGATCATCAACACAAATCGCAATAAATGACATTGAGGTACACCTCCTATAATGTCGAAAAATGTCGGTGCGCCCAAAACTGGCAGAGCAAGATCATCCACTTGCCTCTTGCTCACGGTCTGACGTCCTCTGTCTCTGGGTCCTCATTTCTCTGTGGATTACCAATCTCGCAATCCATCGGTTCGTCGGCCCGGTCAGGTGTACTAACGGAAACAATTTCGCTCTGACACATCTCTGATCATTTCTCGGCCAATTAGTATGACCACTCGTAAACAGCATGTCACTGGCGTCGGCCTCTGGCCCTCTGAATACACGTGACACAACTGATTCTCAGTGCAAATCTTATCGCAGCAGTGTCCTGGAAGGAACCTGCTCAAGGTCTCTTCCGATCTCGCCTATACCGAACTATACAGAGGATGGTACTCTTGCATAATCTTTTCTCGTTTTCTGGACATCTGTGTTCTCAGCATAGCTTTTCCTCGGGAACTGGCCGTATCCCAATGTCTCTGTATAAAAATCCGATCTCTAATCTCAACGGGGAGTAACAACAGCTCGTTAACATCTCGCACGAACCTCTTGTTCCACTCCTTTATTATCGTCCACTTCGACGTCACGTCATGCTATCTGCGTACTGCAATTGTTCTCGGTTACAGTCAATCCGGAGTCTCTCACACGGACTCGAAATTACGAACTCGGTATCTTTATCACTCGGTATCTTCATCACTCTGTGGAAGATATCTATCCGAACATGTCCTCGGGAATTCGTCCCAACCATCGGAGGAATACTCTATATTCGTCCGCTCTCGATTAACTCACAATACATCTGGGTGAGCTCCTCTACCTAAAGTTGGTCAACTTACTGCTCTCCTATTGGAGCATCCAACGAAAAACGTCATCTCTGGATCGATCTACTATAGATTTGAGTAAGATTCTCCATACTGAAAATCTTCAACTCAATTGAGCCTGCGTCGGCGCATCAAATCAGACAAATCACCTTCGTCTCTCAACTCAAGATAGACTAGCTATCTCCTGTCGCATCTATGCCTGAAAGCTCCAGCGATCTCAGCTCATAAACTTTGGAAGCGATATCCCATCAATCTCAACAACAGCTGGGTCATCTGTCTGCAAGGTAGACGACATCATAAACTCTGAGGTAGGCTATACATCAACAGTTCTCTCACAACAAGCAGCCTCTAACAATGGCCCGATCATCCGGTGCAAAACCGAACACTCCCCTCAAACAAGAGGTCACAACACAAACACTAAATCGATATGTTCCCATGTCACCAGAAAATACGATGGTCAGTCCTCGTCCATGATGAGCTCGCCCTGACCGCATCACTAGCAGTAGCTCAATCTGCACTCAAACCATGGTGACAGGAACCTCAAGTATGTATCGATGAAGATAGATGAAAGGGATGAAAAGAATCAACAGATCCCAAAATGGATACATGATCAAAAGGAGGAACGGAATCAATGAGAGTATGATCATGGGAACGAATAGAATCAAGGATCTCAAATGGATGTATGATCATGGGAACGAAGAGAATCACAAGTCTCATGATATGTACGTCCTAAGGTCACTTAAGCGGAGTATCGTATCGTAAGTATGACGCGGAACATACGCATGGTACGCCACCCTACTTGAGTTACCTGCTCCATCAATCAGGGCCGGCCTATGAACGAAAGTTCGGGTCTAATATCCCTTGTTCAAGTCTAAGTTCCGTAAGGTCAAGCCTAGGATCCGAAATAGATTACGCCCCAGACTCCACATAGTCAAACCTAGACTCGAACCAAGGTAAACTTAGCGCTCTGATACCAACTTTGTCACGACCCGAAATTTAGTTCGTGACCGGAACTTAATCACGCAATGTATAAAGGTGTAACTTAACTTAAGTAAGCCGAAGCCCAGAAATCTAAACCTTTTAAAAGAAAATATAAGAGGTGAAGTTTTGAAAATAAAAGTATGATGAAATCAAACGTTATCTTAAATGCATGGAAAAAGGAACATGAAAATGCAAGTGGATTATACTAGTTGAAAAACATGTTTCGTCTTTTAAAAATTTGGGCAGCACCTCCCTTGTATATTTTGCTCCAAAACCACATATATATGATAATATAAAAGGCATCCTGTTCACACCAGAATTTGCATTTAATACCGCCCATTCTTACTCTCGTTTGTTTATAGGTAGGTGCTTTTAATCCGTGTTTGCTACATATTTACAGGTTACAGGTTCCTAGTCCAAAATAACGCAAATCATACAAAATCTCCATTGTTACGCCAAAATACAGAACATCCGTTGACAGCAGATAAAAGCCGGGTTCCGGTCATCCGTATCCGTCTAGTGCCGCGTACCTGTTCCAGAGACAAGACATATGACAGTGGTCATTCGTGTCTAGGACAGGCATAGAGCACGAGGGGGCAGCACAAGAATCAATGGGTGCGCGGAGCTCGAGGGAGAAAAGGTCAAAAGTATTATTTTTGATACCATTTTGGACCGTTGCAGATCTGAAGCAATTGTGGAAGCAATTTGCAATTTGGTACATGTAGAACAACACAAGGGAGCCCACAAAATACGAATCGCCAACTCCTCAAAAGGGCCGCGGATCCGCGGCCTATATGGCGACTCGGCCGTAGATCCGCGGCCTATATGGCGACTCGGCCGCGGATCCGCGGCCGAGTTAACTCGGCTTTTGATGATTTTCTGGGGGCAGTTTGGACATTCCATGTAGGGCCAGAATGTGGTCCTAGGGTTTCAGCACGCAGCGTATAAATAGCCCAGTTTTGTGCAAGCCAAAGGGCTTCTTCATGTCTTGATTTCCATTCTCTCTTTGTTAGGATTTAGCTTAGTTTCTTCTTCTTCTTCTTCACTCTTTCCTCCATGAAAATTGTAGTGAGATCTTTTTGAGTGGATGATGAAATGAAGATGAGGGTTATTTTGTATCATTCTTTTGCTTAGCTTCCCCTTGAGATCCTTGCTTTCTCTTGATCTTTCGACCTCTTCATTGAATTTGAAGGTTTAAGGGTTGGTATTTGATCTCAAGGGTTGTATCATTTTGGAAAGAATAAAGTCTCTTTTGTGCTTCATTTTGCCTTGGGTTTTTAGCTCTTTCTTGATTTTGCAACCTCTTAATTGAGCTTGCAAGTTTAAGTTTGGATTATTAAACCCATGGTGTGTAACTAGTTCCATGGTTCCTAGATCTCTTTCTTAGTATTTTCTTTCTTACACTTTTCTTTCTTGCTCTTTTACATTCATGCAATTTATTTCCTTGCTTTACTTTCTTGCACTTTAAATTCCATGCACTTACTTACCTGTAATCTTTTCTTTTCTTTGTTCTTTTGTTCTCTCTTTTTGGTTTGTTTTGTGAATGGTTGTCAATATGTTGTTGTTAAAAATAAATACAATATTGTAAGTTAATATTTCTATGCTCATTTCCTTTTCCCGTTATTTTCCTTTGAACTCCGCCCAAACGTTATGCAAGCGCTCCGTTAGGCACCCTACCCTACCAAGGTAACGGTGATTCCTAACCGCGACCAGTTGCGTTCGGTTTGGCCGAGGCCAAATCAAGAGACAAGAACGGAAGGAAAAGGGTCAATAAGCCGGATTCTATGAATATCGTGCTTAAATCCCCTAATCCACGTTGTTGCCGATTGCTCTAGCTTCAATTGGTCAAGACTCGGCTCAAAGGTTTTGAGTGCGGATTTCTTTAGCTTACACTTTCGTATCTTCTTCTTAACAACTTTATACTTACATATAAAACACATAGGTAAGATTTGAACAAACATATACAAATTCTTTATTGACTCGTCTAAAACTCGAACGGACATACAACCATCTCCCTGTGGATCGACCCGTGCTCAACCGCTAGCTGCATAGCGACACCGTCCTGATCGCAGTTATAACTTTAGAACTTTGAACTCCGACATGCCAAAAGCGTGTGATCAAATGCCGTTGTTGCCGGGGAGACGGTAACGCATTTTCTTTCTTGTTATTCGGGTTAATATTCATTTTGTATATATATATATATATAATATTTTTTTTGTTATTTTTGATAATTTTTGTGTGCAAGTGTGCAGGCTAATCTGGAGCAAGTACAGTAATCCAAAAAGAAATCAGATCATTTTATTTTGGAGTAGAGATCAAGGGGAGTGCAGGGACCCAAGTTGAAGATCCAATTCCACTGTTTGACCGCGGAACCGCGGTCAAAGTGGGCCTTTGGCGGCGGTTCCGCGGCTGTATTGAGGCCTCTGTGCCTCAATTTTTTTCTGCCCTTTCTCTGTCCTTTTATATTCTCTGTGAATTCCACTATACTGTATTTTATGTAGGTTTCTTTGCACAGATTGCGCAGCCGCAAAATATTTTTTTTGTTTGTTTACGCGCTTTGCATATATTAATACGGACTTTAAGGGGCTATAACACCAATTCAGATTGGGTGGGGATTTCATCACCCTTCCTAAGACCTCACAAATCACTAATCGCATACGCATCACCTTGAGTTAATAAAAAATATCTAGACCGAACCTATAAGGACTTGTCGCGCTCAATTAGGACAAGTGAAGGTTGCGGGGAATCGGTCGTTTATCTAAACTTGACTTTGTGCCTAGGCTAGACAAGTGAGGAGGTAATTTTAAAAGGCCCGTCTCACGGTGATTCGTGAGCGGTGCCCTCCTTACCTCACTTGTGCTTACCTGGCCACATTTGGCAGTGAAGAGGCGATTCGAGGGTTATCCTGCAACTTGTCGCTTGGAAGTCTAGGAGCGGTCTAGTTGGACTTTGAATACCCTAGCTCTAGGTGTGTTTGTGCATATTGTGATTGTGATTGTGCTTGTATAAAGTTTAGTTCCATAATTCTGTATTCTTTCAAACAAACAATTTCAAAACTCCAAAAACAAGCATTTTTTTTCTTTTAATAAAAAAAAATCCACATTCTTTTTCCCCTCCTTTTCTCTTTCTTTCTTTCTTTCTCTCTTCATATCATGGGTACCCCACCTCGAAAAACCCTTGCCGAACTTTGGTACCCACAACCAGACATAACTTCCTACGGTTCTTGCTTTGGTCGAATTTCGAATGACCCCTGCATGCCTAAAATTTCACTGAAAGATCGCATAGAAGCGTCTAGGACAAACACTTGCACTCCGCATTCCACTTTGTATCAACCTTTTCAACCTCCCGCACCCGCTTATGTTGATACCCCTTTTGCAAGTCGTCCTTTGTCCATCGCTGAACATATTGAACATTCTCATAGCCGATCTTTCACTCCTTTCACCACTTCAAATTCTTGGGATCAACAATTCCATTCACCTTCGTATCCAAATGTTGATCTTACCCCTGTCCAGCCATTCAATTCCTACCAGTCCTACCCGACTTTTACACCCTCCCTAGAAATTGCTTCTGAACCGCCATTTGGGAGTTTTCAGTATCCAAACAACTTTGAATCTTTTACTGAAACCCCTTCACAACCAATGTCTAGTCTGGAACAGTCATTGGAAGACTTTAGGGTTGCGTCGTACCAACAGATGATGGATTTGAATGCGTCCATGGCCGCCCTCATACAACCTAGTGACCCGGTAGCTAGTTTTCAACTAGCTCCACATTTTCCAATATATGAAGAGGCGGTAGGACAGGTTGAGAATTTGAGCGGAGAGAGTGAGCTGTACCCCCTTCCAAGTCAAACCTACCCTCCACAAATTGAATCCCACAACTCTGGTTTTGAATGTCTATCTAATGTTCCAAACGATTCACCGATTGAAGATAAAAGGGTTAATGAGTTGTGTGACTTTGTAGTGTTTGATTTACCCGATTGTGAAGGGTCCCTTCCAAGTGAAACCAATCCTAACCCTTTTTGACCTCTACACCTCCATCTTAGAACCCAAATTGATTGAAATCCATGCTTTTGATGAGATGTCTGAGAAAATTGATTTTCACTTGATTGAGGATATTGACACTGGAAATATTTTGGATGATGAACCCATCGATTTGGCTGAGTTTTTCTCTCCAATTCATCATCCGGAGTCATTAAATGTTTTTCCCGAACCCCATATGCATTTGGATTTTGAGGATAAATGCATGGATGTGCTGAATTTTGAGGATATTTTTGAGGATGAACCAGTTTTGCTTGATGAGTCGGATTTTCCAATTCATCCTGTCCCTGTCATTGACTGTGTACACCCTCCAGAACCCTTAACCGATACCCTTCCTCAATCACTTCCCCCCATCCTTTCCATCATTCCGACATTGCATGAAACCGTATCATTTTCACTTCCTGTGTCTGGTTTACCAAGTTCGGCATACCCGTGGTTTCTCACGAATCTTGAGGGATTTGACCCAATTTCTTGCCATATTGATAGATTAATACAATCCATCTTTTCACATCGATCATTACAGATTGTACTAATTTATTCAATCCATTTCCACCCTCAAGTTCGTATTCCACTTCTTTCTCCCTTCCGCCATTCTTCTTCTCATATACCGAGACCGTATCCCGCTTCTATCTCCATACGGTCTCGCGTATTCTCCATTTCTTACCTCTCCGCATTCTTTCACCAACCAGCTCATTATAGAGATAAAATCTTTGAATGGTTGGTGCTCACTTTTGGCCTGTGTAAGGCCTTGTATAGCTTGATACTGTTCTTTCCCCCTGATCCTGAACTTCAACGCTAAACAGTGGAAACACTGTTTCACTTACGTTTAGGAGGGAACCTTTTTGTATATATTTTTTGTTTACCTTTTTGTATATATTTTTTGTTTTCCTTTTTTTTTGTATAAAATTTTCTTTTGGAGAGCGCCAGCAATTTTGACCCTCTTGGTGTAACCTGACAGTGAGGGCACTGTCAAGTTTAAGTTTGGGGGTGTGCTCGGTAAGCTTTCTTCCTTCGCATTCATTTGTATATTTTGCATTTGCATACCTTATTAAAAACCCATAAAAATCGAAAAAATTTCCAAAAAATATAAAAACTTTATCGTCAAGTTAGCTAATAGGGTAACTTAGATTTTTATTCTGAAAATTTAGTTGATATGTTAGAAATAACTAAATTCTAGGCTTAGGAATTGAAAATCCGAAAAATAACCCTCATTCTGTTTAAACTTGGTGATTATACGTCCTTACAGTTTTTTTTATAGAAGTAGGTAATCTTGAGTTCAGTTCTTGAGTTAAGTTAAGATGAGGGGAAAGTATTGAAGTTTTACTGAAGGATAAGTCTGAAAAATAGTTTCTTTTCTTGAGTTCAAATTTAGAAAGTATATACCCTACAAACTGCACTTACACGCACCATGAAACTTGGGATAGTAGAGGATACCTAGAAATACTCTTGCCTGAAAACCTAGTATGAAAGAAAAAACGATATTTAAAGCTAAATACTAAAAGAGCATTATTGAAAAATATATCCGGTCTTGGAAAAGAAAAAGAAAAAAATAAAAAGAAAAATATAATAAAGTCAAGACCTGGAAACTGCTATTTACGCTTTAAGTTCACACATTCAGTAATCAGCCGTTAGTGCATCAAGAAGCATTAATAGTCGCATGAAAGGTATGTGAACAAACCCGTCCATCCTTAATGAAAAGAAGTAGTATTAGGTATTAGGGCAAGGGTATTATAGCTTGAATTGAATTCTTGAGTGTAGGGGTGCAAATATACACACACATAGGGGTATACAATCGACGTTTGGATAAAAGATAGAAATAAAAGATAAGACTTATGTTTTCTGTAAAGTTGATAAAAATCCCTGATTTAAGACTACACTGTTAGAAGGAAAACTCAGGAGATACCAACATCTTTCTAAACTTTTTTGGAACATATAGGATCTAAGGTTAAATAGATAGGAGGTGTGAAACATAAGGGTTGAATATTTCTAACTCAGGATGATAGAATTTCTAACGTAAATACTAAACTGTAGGAGTAGAATCGATGTTAACTTATGACACTAGCTTGACGGGATTTTGTGGGTGTAATCCGCTGAAAACCCTCAGGAGACAACACTCCTCCTATTAAGGACACCTAGAGGTTTAACGGCTTGTTGCACGAGCTTAGTGCAATCGCATTCCATGCGAAAGTGAGGTTAGGACTTTTTGTGAATAATTGGTTTTCCTCGGGACGAGCAAAAGTTAAGTTTGGGGGTATTTGTTCACACCAGAATATTGCATTTAATACCGCCCATTCTTACGCTCGTTTGTTTATAGGTAGGTGCTTTTAATCCGTATTTGCTACATATTTACAGGCTACAGGTTCCTAGTCCAAAATAACGCAAATCATACAAAATCTCCATCGTTACGCCAAAATACAGAACATCTGTTGACAGCACATAAAAGCCGGGTTCCGGTCATCCGTATCCGTCCAGTGCTGCGTACATGTTCCAGAGACAAGACATATGACAGTGGTCATTCGTGTCTAGGACAAGCCCAGAGCACGAGGGGGGCAGCACAAGAATCAATGGGTGTGCGGAGCTTGAGGGAGAAAAGGTCAAAAGTATTATTTTTTATGCCATTTTGGACCGTTGCAGATCTGAAGCAATTGTGGAAGCAATTTGCAATTTGGTACATGTAGAACAACATAGGAGAGCAACACAAGGGAACCCACAAAATACGAATCGCCAACTCCTCAAAAGGGCCGCGGATCCGCGGCCCATATGGCGACTCGGCCGCGGATCCGCGGCAGAGTTAACTCGGCTTTTGATGATTTTCTGGGGGCAGTTTGGACATTCCATGTAGGGCCAGAATGTGGTCCTAGGGTTTCAGCACGCAGCCTATAAATAGCCCAGTTTTGTGCAAGCCAAAGGACTTCTTCATGTCTTGATTTCCATTCTCTCTTTGTTAGGATTTAGCTTCGTTTCTTCTTCTTCTTCATTCTTTCCTCCATGAAAATTGTAGTGAGAGCTTTTTAAGTGGATGATGAAATGAAGATGAGGGTTATTTTGTATCATTCTTTTGCTTAGCTTCCCCTTGAGATCCTTGCTTTCTCTTAATCTTTCAACCTCTTCATTGAGCTTGAAGGTTTAAGGGTTGGTATTTGATCTCAAGGGTTGTATCATTTTAGAAAGAATAAAGTCGCTTTTGTGCTTCATTTTGCCTTGGGTTTTTAGCTCTTTCTTGATCTTGCAACCTCTTAATTGAGCTTGCAAGTTTAAGTTTGGGTTATTAAACCCATGGTGTGTAACTTGTTCCATGGTTCCTAGATCTCTTTCTTAGTATTTTCTTTCTTACACTTTTCTTTCTTGCTCTTTTACATTCATGCAATTTATTTCCTTGCTTTACTTTCTTGCACTTTAAATTCCATGCACTTACTTACCTGTAATCTTTTCTTTTCTTTGTTCTTTTGTTCTCTCTTTTTGGTTTGTTTTGTGAATGGTTGTTAATATGTTGTTGTTAAGAATAAATACAATATTGTAAGTTAATGTTTCTTTGCTCATTTCTTTTTCCCGTTATTTTCCTTTGAACTCCGCCCAAACGTTACGCAAGCGCTCCGTTAGGCACCCTACCCTACCATGGTAATGGTGATTCCTAACCGCGACCGGTTGCGTTCGGTTTGGCCGGAGACGAAAGCAAGAGACAAGAACGGAAGGACAAGGGTCAATAAGACAGATTCCACGAATACCGTGCTTAAATCCCCTAATCCACGTTATTGCCGATTGCTCTAGCTTCAATTGGTCAAGACTCGGCTCAAAGGTTTTGGGTGCGGATTTCTTTAGCTTACACTTTCGTATCTTTTTCTTAACAACTTTATACTTGCATATAAAACACATAGGTTAGATTTGAACAAACATATACAAATTCTTTATTGACTCGTCTAAAACTCGAACGGACATACAACCATCACCCTGTGGATCGACCCGTGCTCAATCGGCTAGCTGCATAGCGACACCGTCCTGATCGCGGTTATAAGTTTAGAACTTTGAGCTCCGACACGCCAAAAGCGTGCGATCAAATGGCGTCGTTGCCGGGGAGACGGTAACGTATTTTCTTTCTTGTTATTCGGGTTAATATTCTTTTTGTATATATATATAAAATAAATTTTTTTTTTGTTAATTTTGATAATTTTTGTGTGCAAGTGTGCAGGCTAATCTGGAGCACAGGGGATTGCAGTAGTTCAAAAAGAAAACAGATCATTTTATTTTGGAGTAGAGATCAAGGGGAGTGCAGGGACCCAAGTTGAAGATCCAATTCCACTGTTAGACCGCGGAACCGCGGTCAAAGTGGGGCTTTGGCGGCGGTTCTGCGGCTGTATTGAGGCCTCTGTGCCTCAATTTTTTTCTGCCCTTTCTCTGTCCTTTTATATTCTCTGTGAATTCCACTATACTGTATTTTATGCAGGTTTCTTTGCACAGATTGCGCAGCCGCAAAATAAATTTTTTTTTGTTTTTGATTTTTGTTTGTTTACGCGCTTTGCAAATATTAATACGGACTTTAAGGGGCTATAACACCAATTCAGATTGGGTGGGGATTTCATCACCTTTCCTAAGACCCCACAAATCACTAATTGCATACGCATCACCTTGAGTTAATAAAAAATACCTAGACCGAACCTATAAGGACTTGTCGCGCTCAATTAGGACAAGTGAAGGTTGCGGGGAATCGGTCGTTTATCTAAACTTGACTTTGCGGTGCCTAGGCTAGACAAGTGAGGAGGTAATTTTAAAAGGCCCGTCTCACGGTGATTCGTGAGCGGTGCCCTCCTTAACTCACTTGTGCTTACCTGGCCATAATTGGCAGTGAAGAGGCGATTCGAGAGTTATCCTGCAACTTGTCGCTTGGAAGTCTAGGAGCGGTCTAGTTGGACTTTGAAGACCCTAGCTCTAGGTGTGTTTGTGCATATTGTGATTGTGATTGTGCTTGTATAAAGTTTAGTTCCATAATTCCGTATTCTTTCAAACAAACAATTTCAAAACTCCAAAAACAAACATTTTTTTTCTTTTAATAAAAAAAAAACCACATTCTTTTTCCCCTCCTTTTCTCTTTCTTTCTTTCTTTCTCTCTTCATATCATGGGTACCCCACCTCGAAAAACCCTTGCCGAACTTTGGTACCCACAACCAAACATAACTTCCTACGGTTCTTGCTTTGGTCGAATTTCGAACGACCCCTTCATGCCTAAAATTTCACTGAAAGATCGCATAGAAGCGTCTAGGACAAACACTTGCACTCCGCATTCCACTTTGTATCAACCTTTACAACCTTCCGCACCCGCTTATGTTGATACCCCTTTTGCAAGTCGTCCTTTGTCCATCGCTGAACATATTGAACAATCTCACAGCCGATCTTTCACTCCTTTCACCACTTCAAATTCTTGGGATCAACAATTCCATTCACCTTCGTATCCAAATGTTGATCCTACCCCTGTCCAGCCATTCAATTCCTACCAGTCCTACCCGACTTTTACACCATCCCT
This sequence comes from Agapanthus africanus, assembly GCA_030015575.1. Classification (NCBI taxonomy): domain Eukaryota; kingdom Viridiplantae; phylum Streptophyta; class Magnoliopsida; order Asparagales; family Amaryllidaceae; genus Agapanthus; species Agapanthus africanus. The sequence continues at coordinate 41,992,428 of JASDDO010000026.1, forward strand.
AGACATTGCTTCTGAACCGCCATTTGGGAGTTTTCATTATCCAAAGAACTTTGAATCTTTTACTGAAACCCCTTCACAACCCATTTCTAGTCTGGAACAGTTATTGGAAGACTTTAGGGTTGCGTCGTACCAACAGATGATGGATTTGAATGCGTCCATGGCCGCCCTCATACAACCTAGTGACCCGGTAGCTAGTTTTCAACTAGCTCCACATTTTCCAATGTATGAGGAGGCGGTAGGACATGTTGAGAATTTGAGCGGAGAGAGTGAGCTGTACACCCTTCCAAGACAAACCTACCCGCCACAAATTGAATCCCACAACTCAAGGTGACCGGATTGGGTGGGGATTTCATCACCCTTCCCAGGACCCCAGAAATCAAGGTGATGTCGTGCAAAATAACCAGATTGGGTGGGGATTTCATCACCCTTCCCAGGACCCCAGAAATCACAAAAGACATATGCATTGACCATTATTTAATTAAAAAATACTAGACTCAGCCATAAGGACGTCGCGCTCAATAGGACAGAGGACTGGTTGTAGGCATCGGTCGTTTATCCTATCCTGACTTTGCGATGTCTAGGCAAGTGTGTCCAAGGCAAGTGGTTACTTAATTAGGACCACTACTTACGTAGTGGGGAGCCTCCCACTTACCTGGCACTTACCTGGCCGCAATTGGCGGAGAAGAGGCGGTTTGAGGTCCTATTTCTAGCCCTTTGGAACAGTTAGGAGCTGTCTAGCTGACCTAGGTGACCCTAGATCTAGGTGTGATTGCGCATATTTTGTCTGTGATTGCTTGAAGCCATAAGTCCGTACATATTTCTGTAAAGCTCTTTCTAAAAAAAACCAAAAACTTTTATAAAAACTTGCCCTTTGTCTCCAGAATCCATTTTTTCACCCACCTCCTATCGTATTTCTCCATTGACGTTCTTTTACCCTCACCTTCTCCGCTTTGACTACACTAATCTAGTTTAGTGTACGTCCGGTTGGACTCGGGACACTAGCGCCCGCCTAGTCCGCGTTACGTTAGTCGCTACCGACTACGCGATCGACTCAGACGTCGAAACTCCTTCCACGTCTCTTTCACCCTTACATTTGCCGGCCAACTCCGACGATGACCGGAATTCTGTTCATACATCCTCACCTTCACCATCACCAACCTCTTCTTCTGCGATGTCAGGATTTAATCCAAACATCCCTTTTGACTCCCCCGGGATTGATTCCACCTCCTATGGATGCGAATAACCCACCGCCACCGCCTGTCGTAGCGCCACGGCGAATCGCGCTCCAGGATCGTTTCTATCCCACCCGCTCTGCACTTCCCACCTGTCTTTCTCTTTCACCGGTCAATGGGGATAATTTTGAAATTAAGCCCCACTTCATTAACATGCTTCCGAAATTTCATGGGCTTGAATCTGAAGATGCCTATATCTTCATCAACAAGTTCCAAAATATTTGTGCCATGATGAAAACTACCCAGCTGTCTGACGATGCTATACGGCTACGGGTCATTCCGTTCACTTTGTGCAATCTTGCTGAAAAATGGCAGTATAGAACCTCTTCCCACTCCATAACCAGTTGGGACGAGTTTGTGAAAGCGTTTCTCAAGAAATTCTATTCAAATCATAAAACCGTGAGGATCCGTAACGAAATCAACCAATTCACTCAGCTTCCTACTGAACCCTTTTGGAAGTGCTTTGACCGGTATAAAGACCTTCTTGTTCAGTGCCCTCACCACGGTATTGAGAAATGGTAACTTTGCCAAACCTTATACGAGGGCCTGAACCCAGCAACCAAGCAGTTGTTGGAAACCATTTGTCAGGGCCACTTCCTATCGAAATCTGACGAGGAAGCATGGCAATTCTTCGACGACCTTGCGGAACAAACGCTTCAATGGGAGAGCACCATACCAACTTCTTCTTCTTCCTCCTCCACTTCTACTGGTCAGTCTAGGGTAAGAATTCACCAACTCGATGTCTCTATTGCAATGAAAACTGAAATGGCTGCAATAACGAGAAAACTTAAAGCGATAGAGAGCAAATTTTCATCTCCTGCTCCTGCCCCTGTTCTTCCCCTTCATACCATTTGTGCTTGTTGTTCCGATCCTTCTCACTTAACCGAAGAGTGTCCTTACAATCCACCATCTCAAGGACAGGATCAGGTTAATGCTGCATTTCAGCAAAGACCGAGAAATGATCCATACTCTTCCACCTACAATCCCGGTTGGAGGAACCACCCCAATTTCGCCTGGAATCAGAACCAGCATCAATTCCAAGGAAACAATTTCCAAAGGCCCCCTCCGCCGCAACAACAGGCTCAACAACAAACTCAACATCAATTTCAGCAGCCCTTCCAACCCCAACCTTTTCAAAATCAGACGAACAACTTTTCACCCAACAATTCTTTTCCTCAAAACAACTTTGTTCCATCAAACAACGATAAGGTTTCCTCGCTAGAACGAAGTCTGGAGGCGTTCGTTAAACAATCGACACAATCCACCGCAAACATCCAGTCATCTATTCAGTCTTTGGTGCAACACACTACTGTACACGGGCAAAGCATCAAGACCATCAAAGCCCAGATTGCACAGCTGAATGCGGCGTTAAGCGAGCGAGAAAAGGGGAAGCTTCCATCTCAACCACTCCCAAATCCCGGTCACCCACATAATGTACATGTTGCTCTTGAACAACAAAACCATAATGTGAGTGTCATGACTACATTGAGATCGGGAAGGATGCTGCAAAACAATATTGGCACACAGATCGACGATGACACCCCGACCACTTCTTCTTCTTTTTCTTCTTCTTCTCCTTCGTCTTCTGATCCTAATCTCCATTCTTCAAAAGGCTCTTCTTCTGCTCTAAACGGAATCATTTCTCACTCCACGAAAACACCAGCTCTGGGATCTGTTCCAACTCCACAATCTCCTCCACAACCATTGGATTCAACCAATTTTAAAAACATTCCATTTCCAAACCGGTTAAAGTCCAATAAACAAAATCCACAAATGGAGAAGATTCTGGAGTTGTTTAAGCAGGTTAACATCAACATTCCCCTTTTAGATGCTATCCAACAAGTCCCGTCCTAAGCGAAAATCGTGAAGGACTTGTGCACGAAAAAAAGGAAATCTCAGGTACCCATGAAAGTTTTCTTGGCTAGTGCTGTGAGTGATGCTCTTACCCATTCTTTACCTCAAAAACGGAAGGACCCTGGCTGTCCTACGATTTTTATTACCATTGGGGATAAGAACATCAACCGCGCACTATTAGATCTTGGTGCCAGTGTTAACCTGCTTCCGTACTCAGTATATGAGCAACTAGGTGTAGGAGAGCTGAAACCCATACACTGCACTCTCCAAATGGCCGACCGATCGATCACCCATCCTAGGGGTGAGCTAGAGGATGTGTTAATCAAGGTCGGGGACTTCATATTCCCCGTTGACTTTATTGTTTTAGACACACAGCCTGTAGCTAACCCCCGGAATCAAATTCCGGTGATACTCGGTCGCCCATCCTTGCAACCTCAAATGCTGTGATCAATTGTTGAAATGGTTCGATGAACCTATCGTTTGGAAACATGACAATTGAACTCAACATTTTTAGGTTGGGGAATCAGCCCTCCGAACCTAATGCTCATATACTAGACGTTTGCTCAATCCAGGAGATCACCTCAGAGGAGTGTGAATTCGAGGAGTTTTTGTTCGATCACGACAACCTTAACGCCACTAGTGCGTTTCTCTTCGAACCTGCTGCTGCTTCTGCGCCCGGCAATGACTACGAGTGTTTCACCTTCTCGAACGATCTTAGCCAGTCACCAACCGAGTTAGAATCCTTTGAATTTCCGGATGAGTTAGCTGAACCATCCGACTCGGTCGCTTACACTCGATTTGAACCTCTGCTGGAATCCTTTGAGTTCGAGACCTTTTCACCAATCTTGCCTTCAATCGTTTCACCTCCAACGCTCGAACTCAAGCCTTTGCTGTCTCACCTTAAGTACGCTTACTTGGGTGAAAACGAGACCCTCCCTGTTATCATCTCGGCTTCTCTAGCTCCCGAGCAAGAGAGAGCCCTTCTTGCAGTCAATAGGCAAGCTTTTGGCTGGTCCATGGCGGACATCAAGGGGATTAGTCCCATGATCGTTGAACATTACATTCATCTGATGGATGATGCCAAACCAGCCAGGGATCCACAAAGGCGACTCAACCCAGTCATGAAGGAGGCTGTAAAAAAGGAGATCGTAAAGTGTCTGGATAGTGGTATCATTTACCCTATCTCTGATAGCCAGTGGGTTAGCCCCATTCACATTGCCCCAAGAAATCAGGCATAACGGTCATAACCAACGTGGCGAACGAGTTAATCCCTACTCGCACCCAGACTGGGTGGCGAGTATGCATCGATTACAGAAAACTCAACGCCACAACGCGGAAGGACCACTTTCCGCTACCTTTCATTGACCAGATGCTTGAACGATTGGCCGGACACGAGTACTACTGCTTTCTTGATGGATACTCCGGCAATAATCAGATTTCCATCGCCAAAAAAGGCCAGGACAAGACCACATTCACTTGTCCTTTCGGCACGTTTGCATATCGTCGCATGCCCTTTGGGTTATGCAATGCGCCCGCTACCTTCCAGCAGTGTATGATGGGAATCTTCTCAGACATGGTGGAAAAATTCCTGGAGATCTTCATGGACGATTTCTCCATTTTCGGCGATTCCTTTAATGAGTGTTTGCTGCATCTCGACGTTGTCCTTACCCGATGTAAGGACAAGAACCTCACTTTGAATTGGGAGAAGTGCCACTTCATGGTGCGCGAAGGTATTTTCTTAGGACATATCATTTCGCAAAATGGCATAGAGGTTGACAAAGCGAAGATTGAGGTCATTTCCAATCTCCCTCCTCCCTGATGCGTCAAAGACATCCGAGCCTTCCTTGGCCATGCTGGTTTCTATAGAAGGTTCATCAAGGACTTTAGCAAGATTGCTAGGCCCTTGACTCTTTTGCTGGCCAAGGACACTCTATTTGACTTCAACTCGAGCTGTGTGACTGCGTTCGAGTCATTAAAAAGCTCACTCACTTCTGCTCCCGTTCTTTCTTCTCCTAACTGGACGCACCCATTTGAGATTATGTGCGATGCATCCGACTTTCCATTGGTGCTGTCCTTGGACAACACATCAACAAGATACCGCATGTAATCTATTATGCTAGCCGAACCCTGAACGACGCCCAACTGAATTATACAACAACTGAGAAGGAATTCTTGGCTGTTGTATTTGCTTTAGAAATGTTCAGGCCTTACCTCATCGGCTCTCCAGTCATCGTCTATACGGACCATTCTGCTCTGCGCCATCTTTTGGCCAAGAAAGATGCAAAATCTCGGCCGATACGTTGGATCCTCTTGCTTCAAGAGTTTGACCTTGTCATCAAGGACAAAAGAGGATGTGAGAACGTAGTCGCCGACCATCTCTCACGACTTCCTTCTTCACCGTCGCTTCAAATTCCGATCAACGACATTTTTCCGGATGAACAGCTCTTGACAGTATCTTGCGAACCCTGGTTCGCAGATATTGTGAACTATTTGGCCACAGGATTACTACCGACTGAATGGTCAAGTCAGGACAGACTTCGATTCTTATCCCAAGTAAAACAATTTTACTGGGACGAACCCTACCTGTTCAAGTACTGTCTCGACCAGATTATTCGTCGGTGTGTCCCTGACAATGAATTCAAGAGTGTGCTGTCATTTTGCCACGATCAAGCATGGGGCGGGCATTTTGGCCCTAGAAAGACAGCTGAGAAGATCTTGCAGTGCGGTTTCTACTGGCCACAACTCTTCAAAGACGCTCATGACAACTGCAAGAGTTGCTCCCGGTGCCAACACTTGGGCCGGATATCCAGGAGGAACGAGATGCCTCTCCAACCAATCTTGGTTGTGGAGATTTTCGACGTTTGGGGGATCGATTTCATGGGGTCGTTTCCCAGCTCTTTTGGGAACTTATACATCCTTCTCGCTGTTGATTATATCTCTAAGTGGGTCGAGGCTGTGCCCAGTCGGACTAACGACAACAAGGTTGTCGTTAGGTTTCTTAAAGAAAACATTTTCTCCCGGTTTGGGCACCCCCGAGCGATCATTAGCGATAATGGAACTCATTTCTGCAATAGGACTTTCGAGGCCTTGATGCGGAAATATTCCATTAATCATAAGCTATCTACGCCCTACCACCTCCAAACCTGTGGGCAAGCCGAAGTTTCAAATTGGCAAATCAAGAAGATACTGGAGAAGACGGTTTCCAAGAACCGTAAAGATTGGTTGTTAAAACTCACTAATGCCCTTTGGGCATTTCGAACTGCTTATAAGACCGATCTTGGCATGTCTCCCTATCGGCTTGTGTACGGAAAGGCTTGCCACCTCCCTATGGAAATAGAGCATCGCGCATTTTGGGCAATAAAGGAGCTGAATCTGTCTCTCGAAGATGCGGGCAGCCATCGGAAGCTGCAGTTGAACGAATTGAGCGAGCTTCGGGATGAGGCTTACGAAAACGCGGTTGTCGTTAAGAACCGAACGAAGGTGTTTCACGATAAACACCTTTTGCGCAAAACATTCACACCTGGTCAACAGGTGCTGCTTTACGACACCCGGCTACATTTCTATCCAGGTAAGCTCAGATCTCGCTGGAAAGGACCATATTTTGTGCGGAATGTGTATCCGCATGGCGTTGTGGAATTGGAGAATCCAAAGGATGGTTCATTTTTCAAAGTAAACGGATACAGACTAAAACCGTACCTTAGCGCCGAACCAACAGAGGAGCTCCTGGTCTTACAGGAGCCGGTTTATAATCTTCCTCTGCCTACCACCAAACTTCGGTTCTCCAGCCAAAACAGTGGACGATGTTCCAAATAAGTTTGGGGGTATGTATATACCATTTTGTATATATTTGTGGATATTCTTTTCCATTTTTACTATTTTTCTTTTCTAAAAAAAAAAACAAAAACAGAAAAATTGTGTATATCTAACCGACAATTTTGACCCTTCAGTGATCTCTTCATGCAATGATAGTGAGGACACTGTCCAGTTTAAGTTTGGGGGTACGCTCGGTACGCATTTCTAACCTTCGCATTCATATGTATATTCTGCATCTGCATACTAAAATCCATAAAATCCATAAAAATCAGAAAATTTTCTTAAAACATAAAAACTTTTCTGTCAAGTTAGCTAGTGGGAGAACTCAGATTCAACATTTCGACGGTTTTGTTTGATAAGATAAGAATAACTAAATATTATTTTTAGATTTTGAAAACCTGAAAGATAACTCTCCTTTGAAGTTAACTATAGCTGATATACGTCTTTACATCACACTACACGTGTCGTGAGTTTTGAAAATTAGATGACAAGTCTATTATGTCTAAAAACTTTTTAATGGATAAATTATTTTCTGAGGATGAAATAGGTTTGTTCTGAAATAAGTAATATCAAGAATAGTTTATGAAGTGAAGCGAATATGAAGGAATGCTATTGATGCCTTAATTGGAACTAATTCTGAAAAATAACCCATCTGGAACTTGATTGGAATGATTACACACCGAACCCACTAAAACACGTCTTTTATCCAAAAAATAATTGAACTGCCGGTTATATCTCCGTTCGTATTGAATCATCATGATTTTCAAGCTAAATTGTCTTTTGTTTTTGGACCTAGGTAACTTGAGTAATTAAGTCCGCTGGGGTGTCTCTTCACTTAATGCCCTAAAGCTAACTGGTTTGGGTGCATTGGCCCAAAGCTCGTTAAGAAGACTAGAAAGTCCAGATTAAAACAAAGTCAAGCAAGTGTTCTCTCCGAGTTAAAATTCCTAACGGTTCTTTGTGTGAGAATAATCTTGACAAAAGACAGGATTTTATAAAAAAGTATTTCTAGCGGAGATATGAAGGTTTTATTCTATGATAAAGACTATTGCACGTTCACAGAGGTGTGTATGAAATGAAAACAAGAAAAAGGTGGAGTGAAAAATAAGATCTAGTTTCCTATTAAGGAAGATAAAAATTCTGAAATTGAAACCTTACTGGAAAACGAAACTTGAAAAACACTTAATTCTTTATAAAACTTATGTGATCCTTTTAAAATTTTTATCTGGGCTTTATTTTGTGACATGATGACTTTAATCGATCCTTCTGGAACTTAACGACACTATTTGCACTGCACGTAAAGACATATAAAATCTTAAGTTAAATAAGAAGCGAGGTGTGAAAAATAAAGGTTCGATAGTCTAGACTTAGGATAATAGAATTGTTATTTTCTGAAACAAAACCTTAGGGTTTGAATCATAGTTATTTTGCAAAACTAGCTTGACCGGATTTTGTGGGTAGTATCCGCTGAAAACCCTCAGGAGACAACACTCCTCCTACTAGGGACACCTAGAGGTTTAACGGCTTGTTGCACATGCTCAGTGCAATCGCGTTCCCTGCGAAAGTGAGGTTAGGAATTTTTGTGAGTAAATTGGCTTTGCTCGGGATGAGCAAATGATAAGTTTGGGGGTATTTGTTCATATCGGATTTTTGCATTTTTATACCGCCCAATTTTTATCACATTGCTTATCGGTAGGTACTCTTGAGCCGTGTTTGCTAGTTAATTACAGGATACAGGTTCTCAGCTCTAAACAGTGAAATTTATGGAAAAGCGTGACCAATTCTGGATTACTGCCAACCACAGATAAAATACGGGTCTCCGCTCTCTATCCGTATGTTGCCGCACACCAGTTTAAGGGACAAAATGGTAAATCAATGGTCATTTTCATGAACAAAGCACAATGGAAACACAAAATCCAAGATATCTACGCGGAGCTCAAGGAAATCATGGCAAAAGATCCACATCACATCACCTTTTGATCTACTGAAATTCTGGAAGAAATGTGAAGAGTTTCTGAGAAACAACATATACCACACTAAAGGGTACTGAAAACCAGGAAAACCCACTAAATTGTATAACCTAATTATCCTACATAGCCGCGGATCCGCGGCATAAGCGCGCTTAGGCCGCGGATCCGCGGCCTGATAGACTCCGCAGCACCTAATCTTTTGAGGGTATTTTGGTCATTTTATATAGAGGCAGATTGTTGCCTTAGGTTTCCAGTTCCCAACCTATAAATAGCCCAGAACATAGCCAAGCCAAGGGGTGCTTATTTCTTGTGTAAAATTTTAGATATATTTTGTTGTTCTTCTTCCTCTCTTCATCTTTTCTCCATTAAAATCTTGTAGTAAGGTTTCATGAGTGAAGTGATGAATAAAAGAGTTCTTATTGTTATGATGCTTGTCTTGTTATGTTGTTAATTATAATTGCTTGTATTTTTCATTTGCTAATCTAGTTGTTGTTATTTGTTGTTTGTTTCTTTCTTGTTCTCTTTTTCTTTATCCTTAACAACTATGATGCTTAAGCTTGATCCTTGCCAAGGTGAGGTCTCAAATAGCTAGTTGTAATCTTCTAACCTCTTTCTTTCTATCTTCCTCCTTTTGTTGTATTTTCTTTTTCTTGTAATGGGTGAGTAGTTTTCTTACTTGTTAGGGTAGGATAAGGAAAGTTTGAGAGAAGGAAATCTCTCTCACTCTTTCCTTGCCCAACATCTTAATTCGGACTCCCGTTAATTGAACCACAATCCGCTCCCTACGGCACCCTATCCTACATGATAGCGGTGATTCCTTAGTGAGACCGGTTGTGGTTGAATTAACCGGAGGTTAAGGCTAAGAGCCAAGAACGGACGGACAAGCACCAAAAGGAAGAACTTAAGCGTTGGAAAGCCTAGCTTATACTCGTAAGTTCCTTCCTAGTCGTGCTGATCCCCGTTGTTGCCGATTACCGTAACACCGATATTAAGAGTGGCAACGAAAGAAGTGAGCGGCTCCTAACTCAAACTAACCTAATCCTAACCCTAACAAGCTCTCTTTATATACATTTTAGCACATAGTTAATCTCAAACAAACCTGGACATTTGGACTTAACTCGTTAAAGCACATAGAAAAAGATTCTCATCTTCCTGCGAACGACCCGTACTCAACCGGCTAGCTACAAGAGAAACCGTCTTGATTGCGGTAATTAACTAAGCATGCAAAAACTCTATCAATCACATCCCCAAGCGGGAGCTAGCTCTTCGCCAATTGGCGGAATCACAACCACGGAAGTCAGGAATATATGTATACGACGGCCAATGGCGAAGATCAACACAAAGGAAAATGTAAAGCAAGACATCAAACCCACCAAGCGAACATATAACCCATCGCTCTAAGTCTCGCAACCACACGTCTTTCTAAGTCTTACTATTTATACAAATACTAGTTTCGATTGATGGAGTTGATTAGATGCAACAGGAAAAAATAAATACAAGAGTGGTACGATCCAATATGTCCCACCTACTAAAGCAAATCACCCGAAAGCCAGATGTACGCCAGCGATACCGCTACTGATCCATGTGGCCAACCTGCAAGAACTGTGGCACAACGGGGGTGAGTTGCCAACTCGTGAGTAGAAAACATCAGCAGGTAGAAATTGAATAAAACAATGATTCCTTGGTCGACTATATCATAAAGTTAATACTATGATATCTAGGGTGACCGTGTCTGCATATATACCAACAATATAATCAATGCCTGTAAGAATGTGGATAACATCTACGTGTCCATCAATGACACAACAACATCATGCATGGAAATATCATGAAAGCATATGCATGTAAATATGAGGATATCAATCAACGTGTGTCCATCAACGACACATCAAAATCATGAAACCTGAGTGTCCAACATCGACACTCGAAACATCATAAAACCCGTGTCCAACATCGAAACGTAAATCCTCATATCTCGGGCTCCGTCAGTCCGGATCGGCCCGCGAGCTCTGTCAGTCGAGATCGGCCCATATCATCTCACGACTCTGGTCGGTATCCTCCGGATAACCGCCGAGTCCAAATACTATCACTGGTAGGTAGTGTTCCCTCTGCCAGGCTCATCGCCTACTGTACAACATACTTTTCTTTCCCCGGGGCACCATACCGGGTCCACCATGTACCGTAAACGGCTCATCCAGCTCCTCGAATCGGGTATCACATAACTCATAACCGAGAAAACACATGGTGGACGTCTCGAAATATCATATCAAAAGAAACCGGGTTTTTAAAACAATGCATGATTTCCTTTGATATATAATCACGGTTCTCAAATCCAGAATCTCATAAAAAAACATCATCTCAATGCGTAATATCATAAAGCATGATGTATGCAAACATAGAACAGAAATGTGAGCATATCAGTATGTCATGCAACATAGAATGGTGATGTGAGCATAGCAATATATCATGCCAACGAGTCATGTGACAGTACTGAACAATTAAGAGTAATAGAATGATATAGAAATTCTACTGTGTAAGTGACATAGCAATTATCGATGATGAAAGTGTGTGAGCCAGCAATCTGTGTAAGTGTAACACACGCATCATCGATAATTGTGTAGGTGTACTAGCACGGGTATATGTAATGCAATGAGAATATCCTGAACGTAGCAGAAAGTAAATTGTGAGCGCAATGCTATAAGGTATACGTATCTATCACATATCCGAGTCGGTGAATCTATCAATCGGCATCCAGCCTCATAACATCACGTACGGTACAATCCATCGTACGGCATCCTCTAGTCAAGGGTATGGATCAATCATCAGGTAAACTTCATCATGTACGGTAATCCATCGTACAGCGGCATTAAACAATTAGGGATTCTTTCAACCTAATAACAATAAGGGTACGGACCTAATGTCTCATACGGCATATCACTCATTATTCACATCATTATATATATACCTATCTCTCAGGTCACATCCGTATCAATCCCAAATCATAGGACCGGTAAAGGTATCAATTATCTCATATCGACTCGCATCCATATAACGACATATCAAACCAAGTCATCATATCACATCGAATACTCTTTTCATCACATCAATATCTCACATCAAGTCATCTTATAAATCTCATATCGTATTTATCGACCTCATTACATGCCACTAATTTCATACTTATTCTCTTGCAACTACATATATATATCTTGATTCACATCCTTATATATCAATTCGAGACATCCTTTCTATCATATCATTTCACACTAAAGCATAACTATAACCTTAAGTCGTGGCATATCTTGTCTCCAAACTATAAATCACATATCAATGTTTGCGGGGGTGTTATACGCCATCCACCCGACTTCCCCCGTAGATATAAAATTACTCACCAGTGGAACTCCTTGTTCAGTCGTAGTCGATGTGCTTCGTCGTCTCGGAATCCACACGAAGGTACCTACAATCAATACACAATCGCAATGCTATTAAAATCAAATTCCGAAATCCGATACGGCACACGAATTGCCTATAGGTTAGAACTTATAGGTTACGCATGCAAAAGCAACCAAACAACCCTCGTCGTTGACGTACAAATATCCAACGACGCAATACAATATCAAATTCCAAATCCCAAGTTCATAAATCACGAATACCAAATTCAGCAACATAGGAAATCACTCCCAGATTTCATCTCAGGTTAATTGGGACTAAACAAGCAAGTACAGAGGATAGGTCACAGGGTAAGCAAGCTACAGACAAAAACTCAACATCATAGCCCACTGGAAATCCGGCGACAATGCCCAGAATTTCGATCTCGCCGGCCAAAGTAGTTTAGAATTGGCTCGAACTTTGGTGGTGGGCTTTTAGTGGTTAATCCAGGTCAGTGATATTGCTAGTTTTCCTCGTAAACATCCCAGGTTGCTCTAGATTCCCTGTAGGCCAATAAAATGTCACAAAACCGACACGGGACAGTTTCAGAATTCATGTATCGGGTTCAAATCTCTGGCCCAGGTCAGGAAAATCAACACCAAGGTCCCGCAACACTCACTACACTTCAATTTACCAATTACAAGTCAAGTTTTCCACTAAACCTAAACTTGGAAATTTCCAAGATCATCAAATCATATCGGTTTAACTCTAAACTAATAATAGGATAAACTAAACACAATAAATTAACTAAAGTCTAGAAATATACCTCATTTGGCAACTCAAGAATTTTCTTGAGTTGCTCAAAGTCTTCAAAATCCAACTTTGAAAGGTCCAATGGGTTTAGGATGAGGTTGAGATCATTTTTAATGAAGGGATTATAGGGTTTTAGCAAGGTTTCTGAGGTGATCCATTGAGGTGGAGGAGGTGGAGGAAGAGATGAAGAAGATGAAGGAAATGGTGAAGAAATGATGAAGGAAGAAGAATGGGTGAGGGGTGGAGCCATACCCCCTCTTTCTCTCATACCCTCACATGACATGACATGCTTCATGACATCATTATGTCCCTTCTCTCTCCCTCCTTAATCATTCCTCTTTTCTTTTTCTTTTCTCTTTATTCCTCCCTCATATATAAAGCCAAATGCAAATGATCAAGCACAATGAAATAACATGCAACAAATATGCAACATGTCATGGTGCACTAACCATGGAAAAATGTAAAAACACGGATTTGGCATAATCGCGATTAGTAATGCACTAATCATGTTTAATTTAAAGTGCATATAATTAATTATAAAAATGCCAAATCCAATCAATATATTTTTAAATTAATAAATCATTTTAATCTCCAATTATTTCCCAAATATTGGTATATATTTATGCCCTTTTACGAAAACTCCAAATTCGCAATTCGAATAGTTTTCGTGAAATATATTATTTTAATATTAAATTCCAAAAATAATATTTTATATTTTCTGAAATGTTACAGATAGATTTTTCCAGTGTGGACAAGTTAGGAATATATAAACCAAACACCTGCATTCACTTGTGTTTTAATTCGTTTCGAGTTATTTCGTCGGTACTTTTTCGCTGGTTCTCCGTGTATAAAGATAGATTAGATGTTCATTTCAACGTTATTTCACAGCATTGAAATGATTATCTATTCTATTATAGTGTACTTGGAGAACATCGGGGAGGTGCTGCCGAAATTTACTCAAAACGGATGAAAGTACAAACGGATGAGTGTCTGCTCTATACATTCTTAATGGAATAGAAGCCTTACCCCCGACAGCCGAAACCCATACATACAACACGAATTCATAACAAATGCACATACAAAGCACATACATAATAACAACCCTACACTTAAGCAAAATCATAAATTGAAACACACATACACAGAATACAACTCATACTTGAGTATCTTCAAATCTAACTTTTTTTTATTGATAATTTATTCTTTTCAACGACAAACTTGCCTCTACGGATTTTCTTCATTGTCAGTAATCATCCCCTTCTTAGATTTCTCAATATATCCACCATAACCTACAATTTATATGTTATACAGTCTAACATAGCCCATGAGAACATCAGAGTTAAGGACTGGATGTACGTGGATTGGCAACAACGCATGCAATCTAAGTTTGTCGTAGAAGTTGCTGCTTTCATTGAATTTGCACGTGCATATAAGATCGTGTTAGAGAAGATTTTCTGCCTGTGCGATAGATGTGGGAATATATTCTGGAAGAAGGTAGAATCTTAGAGCTTCACATAGTTAAATATGGTTTTACTAGACTTTATACATCCTGGCTATATCACGGGGAAGGACAAGAAGAAGACGGTAATATGGCAGAAAAAGACGGTAATGCGGCAGAAGAAGACGACGATGATTTTTTTCCAGGAGAAGAAATGGAGGATATGGTAGAGGCTGCCCTAGGTGATAGTATTTCTACCGAAGATGACATTCCTTCCGGTCAAGGACTGTATGCGGATAAGTATGAAAATTTCATGAATGATGCTAGAAGATCAATTTATGAGAATGCAAAGTATTCAATCCTATCATGGTTTGTCCAATTTTTCCAGATTAAGTGCCTAAATGGATAGAGCAACAATTCATTCATGATGCTTCTAAAGTTCCTGAAAGATTCTATGCCCCTGTGAAATAACGTATCTGACAGTTGGTACGAAGCCCAGAAGATGATGTCTAATTTGGGTCTAAAGTGTGAGAATATTCATGCATGTCCTAAAGATTACGTGTTGCACCGGAAAGAGAATTCAGATTCGAAAGAGTGTCCAACATACGGAGAGACCAGGTATAAGCCGAAAGAATCTGATAAGAAACCCGATATACCTGTCAAGATAGCACGATACTTTCCCATAACACAGAGGTTGCAGAGTCTATTGAGGTGCAAGAAAAAAGCCGAGGCAATGATTTGGCATCGTCGTGCTGCTCCAAGCAAAGATGGAAAAATGAGTCATCCAAGAGATCCACCGGCATGGAAGGATTTCGATAGGAGGCACGAAATATTCAGTAGCAATCCTCGCAATGTCAGGCTCGGACTCACTAGTGATAGTTTCTGCCCATTCAACTATATAGCTGGAAGTCACAGCACATGGCCCATTGTAATGATAGTTTATAATCTGTTGCCTTGGTTGGTTATGGATCGATCCTACTTTATGATGCCTCTTCTTATTGACAGACCAAACTCACCGAGAAACAATATCGACGTCTATCTCCGACCTCTGATCGATGAGTAAAGATCTTTATTCATTGATGGTGTAGAGACTTACGATGCAAATACAGATACAACCTTCACACTGTGTGCGGCTTTAATATGGATAATTAATGACTTTCCTGCGTATGGAATGCTATCAGGTTGGTTCGTACATGGTTACAAAGTATGCTCTTATTGCCATCAATATACAACTTCGAAATTCTTGAATTTTAGCAGGAAGGTTTGTTATTGCGGTCATCGGCGTTTCCTGCCACTAGACCATCCCTACAGGTTAGACGATGCTCACTTTAATGGTCATCAGGAGCTTCTAGGGCCTCCAGCTTCATTGTCCATAAAGGACGTGACCGCTCATTGGGATGGTTACAATAATGTGACTTTCGGGATAGATCCGGCAAAACAGGTCAAACCACCTTACTGGAACAAGTTAAGCATTTTCTACGAGCCTCGTACTGGTCAACAAATTTAGTGCATCATTGTCTGGACGTCATGCATATTGAGAAGGGAGTATCCGAGCACGTACTCAACTTGTTTCTCTGTAAAAACGGAAAATCGAAAGACAACCTCTGTGCTCGGATGGATCTTCAGGACTGGAAAATTAGAAGTGAATTGCATCCTAAACCGATAGCGAGTAAACCAGAAAAGTTTGTACTTCTCAATGCCGTATATCATATGTCACAACCGGAGAAGAAAAGGTTCCTGCAGGTGTTGCGTGATTTGAAAGTTCGCACAGATTTCTCAGGATCATTTAGTAAGAAGATAAAAATTGTAAAAGGGAAGATCGATGGGCTGAAAAGTCATGATCACCATATTATTATGGAGCACCTTCTCCTATTATCCCTCAGGACTTTCCTTCCCGAATCGGTTGGTCTAGTAATCAATGACCTTTGTTGCTTTTTCTAGAGAATTGTGCGCTAAAACCCTGGATGTTGTGACGCTGGAGAATCTAGAAAATTCTATTTTATTGATACTTTACAAGCTTGAGCGTATTTTCCCACCGTCATCCTTCGATATCATAATACACCTGACGGTTCATCTTGCAACTGAGGCTAAGTTAGCCGGACAGGTACAATATCGATCGATTTATCCCATCGAAAGGTATGTGGAATTTTTCGTTTCACGCAATTTGTAAAATTATTGTTGTCCTATATGCCCGTATTTATTTATTTAACATATTTTTCTTTAGGTATCTCTACGCTCTAAAAAAGTATATACGTAATAGAAATCAACCAGAGGGTTCTATCATGCAAGGTTATCTTCTACATGAAGTAACCATATTTCATTCCCGCTATCTGGACGAGAACATTGAGACGAAATTTAACCGGCCTCGGAGAATTCAGGACGGGCCTATGGTAAAGCAGATTATAAGAGAGTAGACACTATATTTATCAATAAAATATATCGGTTTATCCTCCTCAATAATGTATGTCTTGAAGAAATTAAAGAGTAGGTTTTTTTTGGATTAATTTTTATATTTGTGTTTGTGCGTGTATCAAATGATATAATATTAATGTTATAATTTATTGTTGAGAACAGAATTAATTTTAATGAGGTACGTGAGTGACATCCTGATTGGAATGATGAACGATTGGAAAAATATCATTAGAATAATTTTTGCGATTGGGTTGAAAATCATGTAAGTTGTTTGAATAATATGTTATTGCTACCAGTCTTAATCTAAACTTATATCGTTATGTATTTATCGTAAAATTTATTTTGTTAGATCCACGATCCGAACTTGTTTACATCATTAGATAGAGATTTAAGATATTTAGCTCAGTTTCCTAGTATGGAGGTTGTATATTATAAAGTATTCGTTGTCCTTGGATACAAATTTGAAATTAAGGATATAGAAACATCTCGAACCACTCGGAATAGTGGGATTGCGACGATAGGATCGGATGGTGTGATTTATTATGGATACTTAAATTGCATACTTAGCATCTAATATCCCGGACAATCAGAACCGTTTTATATATTTCATTGTACTTTGTACGATACACAAACCGATACGGATAAGTGGAGAAACAATCTCAGGGCTTGGAAAGATGAATATGGATTGACTAATATGAACACACTTCGATTTTACGGTCAGGACGATTCATTTATCTTTCCGAACCAAGTGTTCCAAGTATACTACTCACAGTGCTTGAAGCATCCGGGATGCAGTGTCGTATGCCGTTGGAAACCCGGGGATGTTTAAGATGTCCCAGAATTCGAGGATCGTATGGAGGACAGCAATGAGGATGAAGAAAAAAGAAGACTTAGAGTGCTCCGACCGTCTGTTTTAAAAGACGGGTTGTCTTCGGCTGATCGTGAAGTTAAGTGGGTTAGAAATGATATCGATGATGAAATCCAAGTAGATATGTCTAATGCGTCTACGAAACGAAAAAGGTTATCAGTAATGTTATATTATTACTTCACATTTCTATGATCTATACATATATTGCATGCATATGTAATGATTGTACTCTTATCTAGGAGTGATGACGACGACCGGAGCAGCGAGGGGCGGTAGGAGCACCAGCCGCAGCAGCGGCAGAGGCAGAGTGGTTCTGCCGTCCGGAGAGCTACGTAGGGAGCTTCATAGGGCTGGTCTTGCACCCCGATCGGTATCCCCTTCGGATGACTCCTTCCGTGTGGACTTTGCCACACCTCCAGGTATATTGCACGCATATTCATTTTGAATGTAATATTATAGATATACACGCATATTTATTTCAAAATTACTTATATAGTCACTGTTTAATTGTCAAGCTGTTGGTGGTGCGTCCACATCAGAGGCAGAGGCCACCATCGCACCTGCAGATATGTTTATATATCCTATAGTATATGCATATTAATTTAGAATGTTATAACATAAATACACACACATTATTTTTGCTCTTACTTAGATAATCATTTTTTTATTGTCTAGCTGTAGGTGGTGCCTCCACATCTCGGACAGAGGCCGCCACCGCACCAGCGGGTATGTTTATATATCCTATATTGCATGCATATTGGTTTAGAATGTTATATTATTGATATACACATTCTTTTTGCAATTACTTATATAATCTATTTTTAATTGTCTAATTATAGGTGGTGCGTCCACATCTGGTGCAGAGGCCACTCCCGCTACTTCCATACCCTCCGCTCAGTGTGCAGGTTAGTATGAATAAATATAAAATATTTATTAATTTTGCATATACTCTAATAATAAACATGAACTTCATGTAATTTTATCGTCAATGTTTATTTTCTAGTTGGAGGGGATGCGTCCACGTCCGAGTCACTGGTTATTCCTCACCGGAGAAACTATCGTCCCGCTCGTGCTGCTGCCCGGGCCCAGACTCGTGCTGCTGTCACCGGAGGTATATATCGCACTTCAATTTTCATGGATCCTTGATTTCTTAATACCATTTTTTCTTAATATTGCTTGTCTTGATATTTCTTGTAGTGCAGGGCAGCCCTATCCCGAGAGGGGGATTTAAGGGCCGAATCAGTTCTACAGGCTGATGCACGACAGAGCTAGGGGAGGCACCATTTCCCCTCTTCTTTACCCCTGATTATCACTATACCGGCGATTATGAAGAGAAGTTTGGCCGATATATGGGGGATGAGAGCCGCATCCTAAAGAAGTATCCATTTCACGTTGAGTGGGGCGATCAGCACCGGCGCTCATTTGCCCTCTTTTGTGATCAGGCTCGGTTATTAATATATATATTCATTTGACTTATCCAATATATTTATTATTATTTAATACTTGAAATTAAAATACATTGTTTTTTTGTATTTTCAATTGGATTACGACTTTCAGCCTATACCCGACCCTGATCACCCTGAGAGAGTGCTCGATCTTCATGCACTGTACCAGGGCCTGATGAAGAACATGTAATCAAAGGTACGATACAATAGGAATGAGCTGAAGACCGACTGTTATTCCTATGGATGGGGACCCTCGAGGCAGAGATAGCGGCTCTCCTACATACTCCGGCCTTTGCAAGAGTCGACGTAGATACATGGCTTCTCATGTGCCAAAATTTCGACACTCAGCGCAAACAGGTTTGTAATTTAAATGTAATCATTGTTTAGTATATAATTTATTTTTGTGTGTTGCTTAATTATAAAACTAAATCTGAATGTGTTGTGTAGAAACAGACCGATCAAAATAAGAAGAATAGGAATTCAGTGAAGAGGGGTTGCCCCACTTATACAGGTGGCTCGAGGAACATTACTTATGCCATGGCGGCATCGGTAAATTACAATAGATCTATTTTGATATAATGTAATATTTAGAGTTATTTTTATAATATATGTAAACTTTTGGCGAATTGCAGAGAGCTCAGACCCTGGCGCAGGGTGGTACACCGAGCGTGCTGACCACGTATCTTGCCGTCCACGGTATCTCGACAGATCCCGCCATGGGTGAGCTTCGATTCCCCGACACCGCTACCCAGGAGTATTGCGTAAGTCTTAATATTTATTCTAACAGGTTTGAAATTTTTATTTTGAAGAGTTCAAATTTAAATGATATACTTATATTTTAATGGTTAATGTAGGTGTAGGAGCGGGTGGTGGAGCAGGCGGAGGCATCGGAGATCGATTTTACTGGACAGACTGATCCGATGCTACTGAACCCAGTCATAGACGCCGCACACGGAGGAAACCACCGAAGTTGGCAGAGAGGCTGGGGACTGGGTCCTAGCAGGGCCTATATGAGGTTGGACTCCACTCCGGCGGTTACTTCCCTTATCTCCCATGAGTGACGTCCACAGTATGATGTTGCCGCCATAAAGACCACCGTCGAGAAGTTGAAGGAGATGTTGGTATGTATACTACTTAATAGTAAAATATTATATCACATTATAGATAGTAACATATGCAATATTAGTAGCCTGAGCTTATTTGGTTGTAGACTTAGTTTTGATTAATCATACTTACATAAAACTATATAATTAAAATAAAATACAGTTTTCCAAACTAGATACCCAAATGAGGCCTAAGTCCCTAAGTATTCTTAGATTGGGGTTTCGCAATAACCTGAAAATGATACGAATTCGACTAAAATCTAATACACCGTTCTTACTCGTTTATTACACACAAAATTTAACAGATGCGATAGGCTCCTTCGGCTGCAGCTCCACATGCATCTCCTTTGGCCGTGGCTCCGCAAGCCACTACCTCGGCTATGGTCGCGCAGACCACTCCTGCAGCTCCACAACCCTCTCAGACTCTCGCACAGTCCGCTTCTTCATTAGACGAGTTTTTGACGATTCAGGGCTGCACTGAGGAGCAGATGCACCAGATTACGTCGTTTATCAGAGCTGGAGGAGCTGGACCGAGCTAGGGTAGTTTTTTTTTTATATATTTTGAGGATGTATGTACTTATATGATACATATTGTATATATTTTGGACGATATTGGTGTTGATTGCTTGTTCACGATGATTTAGATTGATATCGTATTCTGTTTGTTTATTTCTTGTATATATTATGCGTGAGATGTTGATTATGAATATTTCTATATTTTGTTATATGATGTATATATTATTGTGCACGGAACGGGGAAAAAACAGGAATCCCGTTTTTAAAAAAAAACCTGATATTTTTTCCCTACGGATTAATCCGTAGGGCCATCTGTTGCACCTACGGATTAATCCGTAGGTGCAATGTTTGCCCGTACACAGTTAGCCGTAGGGACAAAATATCAAGATACCTGATGTTTTGTCCCTATGTACTCAGTAACAGGGGTAAAAGATGCACATATGGATAAATCTGTTGGGGCATCTATCAGGCCCTACAGATAAACACGTAGGGGCAAGTATTTTATTTTATAAACCAATAAATTAAATAAAGACTGTGTCCCTGCGGAGTAATCCGCAGGGATAAATGCCCGTACGTCGTAAGCCATAGGAGTAATTATGACTCCGTAGGGGCATGTTCAGGTCGAAAACTTGCACCTGCGGCCTTTGCACCTACGGGGTAATTGTGTGTCCCTACAAATATATCCGTAGGGGCAGTTGTTTGCCCCTACGCCTAAATCCATTGGGGCAACCCATTATTGTAATAGTGGACTCATTCATTTGGATAACTATTGAAGCATGTCATATTATTTTTAATGTAAATGATATGCTTGATATTATCAAGACTTAGCCATTCTTTATCTCATTTTTCACTTGACATTCTGTCTCCTCCTTTGCTCTATTTTTCTTCCTCAAACCATAACACTCTCATGAGTTGAGAAACCTAGAGTTATTGAAATAAATTAATCCAATTAACACTCTACATCTTCTAAGCTATCTAGATTAGCAAACTAGGTACTTTAGTTACCTCACTTTTGAGGTTGAAGCTTGAATCAAAGACTCACGGGTGGATCTTCTTCGACTCAAGGAGGTTGATGACCAAGCTCGATCCCAACGAACGAGAAGCTCAAGAAGAGGAAAAGAATACCTAAAGAATTTGAACACATAGGTATAAATCTCTTCATAGTAGATTAGAACCTATGATAGTTTTGCTAGTTAGGGCTTATGGTAGATCTTGAAAGTTTAGTCGATGTTGCTTGCTAAAAAATTGTTTTTTTTAAATTCCACCTCTATACAAACCCTGTGGAGTATGCGACATCGACTTACAATCTGTGACCATTGGATCATGGAAGAATGGACATTTGGGATTTGGAGGAGGGGGTGATCCACGGCAACATGTTTGGACCAATCGAAAAAGAGACGGTATTAGTGACCGACTATATAGTCGCTAATACTTATAGCACAGTTGCCAATATGAGCCTAGTATTGGCGACTGTGTATTAGCGACCGTATAATTATATGCGGTCGCTAATACTCTATTAGCAATATAATTATATGGTCTCTAATACCGCGTCTCTAATACACAAACTTTTTAATAGCGCGTCCCCGACCTCCTCCTCTCCTCCTCCACCTTGACCCTCAGCCTCATCGCCTTCAACGTCATGATCTTTAGCTGCTGCAATGACTCCCACGACCCTCTCTCCGCCCTCGCCCTATTCTACTCCATGCCAACTGAGTTAGTAAGTATCAAATGAATAATACTATATGTGTCAAACTAATCTAGTTTTTGTTGTAATAAAATTATGTTAATGAATGATGCGTGTAATGTGTTTATATAAATGCTTGAATATTGATGGTGATGTTGTTTGTTGTAAAAAATTTATGTTAATGAATGGTGTTTGGAATGTATTTGTGTAAATGGTTGAATGATGATAATGTTAAATATAGTGCCCTCAAGGCAATTATCGTAACCGCAGGCAGGCGATTATGATGATTGTGGGTTGACCTATACGGATAGAATAGTCTTACTCAAGATGATAGTATGCTATCTGGTTTGACTTTATCATTATGTACATATCTTGTGTAGTATAGCATACATATTTATAGAGCCCATAGGATTCATGCTTGACTACCGGGATTATTGTGGCGATCACACTTGTAAGACCTGGATAGTCTTTTCGCGTGCGTGGGAATATCGAGACTGGGCATTGATTGATCGTTCTTTTCGCGTGCGTTTTAAAATCAAAGAATAGAATATACGGCAATCAATAACGGTGTCGCTTGGTAGCTAGCCGGTTGAGTACGGGTCGGTCCACAGGGAGATGGATTCCTTTTTCTTTATGTTCTAACGAGTTAATCCGATCAAGTCGGGTTTTGTTTTACGATCTAATAATGAGATTAAATTTGATTAAAAGTCTTGATAGGGTTAGGATTAGGTTAGTTTGGAAAAAGAATTCTACTCACTGCTTTCCTTGACCTAGTTAGGATTTTAGGTGTTAGGGTAATAGTCAACAAAGGGGATTAGCACGACTAGGAAGAAACTTAGTTTCTTCCATTTGGTCCTTGTCCGTTCTTTCTTAACTCTTAGCCCTAACCTTCATGTAAATCAACCACAACCGGTCTAACTAGGGAATCACCGCTATCTCGTAGGATAGGGTGCCGTAGTGAGCGGTGTGTGGTTGAATTAAATAGAGTTCTAATTAAAAATTATATGGGCAAAGAAAGGAGTGAGAGAGATTTCCTTCTCTCAAACCTTCCCTCTCCTAACCCTAACAAGTGAGGAATTACTCACTCATTAGGAAGATGAAAAAAGAGTTCATTTTTATAATTTTCATTTTAAAAGACTATCTAATTTGCAGATAATAAAAGACAGATAAAAAAGTTGCACGAATTAAATTCAGATAACAAAAAGAATGCAAAAATAAAAATACCTTTATTGATGACCTCTTGACGATTACAATGGAATGAAAATTTTAAACTAGAAAATAAAAAGAGGTATCTCAAAAGAGGCACCCAAAAGAGGCACCCTTTATTTGGCTTTGAGCCCTCCTATTTATAGATAGGAAAAATCCTAGGTTTATATTCTGATCCATACATGAAATTACAAAACAACCCCAAAGACCGAGTCAAAGCATCGCCACCCCACCGACACGTGCATTGCACGGCCGCAGAACCGCGGCAGAATAGACTGTTTGGCCGTGGATCCGCGGCCATTTGGTGGGCTCATGGGCCCAATTCTTTAGGCTTTCTTCAAGTTGCTTTTATCTTCTGTTTTCTTCACTTGGTCTCTCAGAATCTCTTCAATTCTCTTCCAGATTTCCAACAGTGCAGAATTTATGAACTTTTACCGTAAGCTTCGCGTTGAAGTCTTGAATCTTGTGCTGCTCTTGTGCTTTGTGCAATTGAACTGTTTACCGATCTTCATTTGTTCCTTGAACTATTAGGCGGCATCATATGGATTCATCTATTGTTGGTTGTAGTCTCACTTTTGTAACATCTTTTCATGAATTTCACTGCATTGTTCTGAGAACCTGTAACCAGCAACTATTTAACAGACATGGATCAAAAGCACATATTTATTTGTAATATGATTAAGAATGGGGAATATAATAATGCAAAATTCTGATATGAACAAATACCCCCAAACTTATCTTTTGCTCGTCCTGAGCAAAGCCAATTTTATTCTTGAAAAAATCCTAACCTCACTTTCGTGGGGAATCGCGATTGCACTGAGCTCGTGCAACAAGTCGTTCAACCTCTAGGTGTTCCTAATAGGAGGAGTGTTGTCTCCTGAGGGTTTTCAGCGGATACTACCCACAAAATCCGATCAATTTGGCCTATTGACTTTCATTCTTCAATTCAGTGTTCTAGCAAGAAATTCTATTATCTTCAACTCAGAAATCATCAACCCATATTTTTCACACTCACTTATCATTTAACTTAAGATCGTATATGTTCTGTAAATTTATTTAGCTTTTAGCATCTTTTGAATTTTCCTTCAAAGGTTTCATCTGAACTTAGGAATTTTTATCATCTCTACTGAAGGTGTAAGCCCTATTTTTCATTCCTATCTCTCATCTAAACCCCAATCATATACCCCTACATGTGTGTATGTATCACCCCTACCCTTGGAAATTCAATTCTAGCTATCATACTCTTGTCCATCTTCCAAAATACTTTTAGTTCGTGAATTTTAGATGAAATTGCTCACACATTCTTCATGCGACCGTTAATAGTTCATGAGGTACTAGAAGACCGATTATAAAATGTGCTTGCGCATTTAAGCGTAATTCCTGGTCTTGCAATACCTAAGGTTTTAGCAGTGACTCCCAAACCAGTTGGTCTAAGGCACTAGGTGATAAAGCACCCTCGTTATATATTTTTTATTTTACGCAGCCTTAAGTAATTACAAAACCAGTGTTTATTTTTTTTTATATCTCTTATTTCACACTTATACTTTAATTTTTTTCTCATACTAAGGATGTAGACAAGAGCATTTCAAGGTATTCTCTACTATCCAAAGTTTCAAGGTGCGTGTATGTGCGAGTTGTAGGGTATATATTTTCAGAATTTAGACTAAAGGTTCGGAGTTGTTTTTCAGACTTACACTTCAATAAAAAATTCGATACTCTTCCCTTATTTTGACTTAGCCCAAGAACTGAACTTAAAATTTGCCTCTTTCTAAATAAATTACAAGGACATATATTTTCTATAATTAAACTTTAAGAAAGGTTATTTTTAGGGTTTTTAATTTACTAAGTTTAGGATCTAGTTTTTCCGAGCTAGTTAACCGTCTTGTCAAACGTAAGTATAATATGGCCAAAATTGAAAATATTTATTTTTTTAATTTTTTAATTTTTATGGGTTTTAAAATAAGTATGCAAATGCAAAAATATACATATGAATGCGAAGGAAGAAAGTTTACCGAGCACACCCCAAAACTTAAACTTGACAGTGCCCTCACTGTCAGGCTACACCAAGAGGGTGAAAATTGTCGGCACTCCCCTTTTTGTTTATTAATTAATTTTTTTTGTTTTTTTAACAGAAAAAGAAAACAAAATATATATACACAAAAGGGCCCCCCCAAACTTAAGTGAAATAGTGTTTCCACTGTTTAAGTGTTAAAGTTCAAAGTTAGGGGGAGAAAAACACAGTATCAAGCTATACAAGGCCTTACACAGGCCAAAAGTTAGTACCAACCATTCTAAAATTTTATCGTTATAATGGTGTGGTTGGTGAAAGAATGGAGTGTAGAGAAAAGAAATGAGAAACACACGAGACCGTGTGGAGATAAAAGCAGTATACGGTCTCGGTGGAGGAGAAGAATGGCGGGAGGGAAAAAGAAATGGTGGTGGTTCGACTTCTTCAGATGGAGGTTGATTAATCACAAAATCCGTGTCGTTTAGGAACGCGAGTTCGTCGGCGAAAATATCTTCGAAACTTCCATCGATGGTCCGATTGAACGTTTCAATGTCAATAAGTGTCGCGCCAAAATTCAACACACTTGATTTTTCAAAAATTATGAAGGTAGGATAGTCGTAAGGCTCATTTACCTTATTTTCAAAAGAGTCTAAATCAAGTTGTTATTCTAGAATTATCGAACTCAAAATATCGGATTGTGATTCATTAACACTCGCTATCATTACAGTAAGATTAGAAGAAGAACCGGAGAAAGTGGGAGAAAGAAGTGGAATATGAACTTGAGGGTGCAAATGGAATGTATAAATTAGCATAATTTGTAACGACCGATGTGTAAAAAACGATTGTGTTAATCTATCAACCCACTGAGAAATGAGATCAAATCCCTCAAGATTCATGAGAAAACATGGATACGTTGAACTTGGTAAACCAGACATTGAAAATGAAAGTGTAACGGTTTCTTGCAAAGTCTGAACAAGGATGGAGGGAAGTGATTGAGGAAGGGTGTCGGTTAAAGATTCAGGAGGGTGTGCGCAGTCAATGAAAGGGATAGAATGAATTGGAAAATCCGACTCCTCAAGTAAAACTGCTTCATCCTCAATAATTTCCTCAATACTCTCATCAAATTTTAGCTTATCCATGCAATTCTCATCAAAATCAAGACGCATATGAAGTTCGGGAGAAACATTTAATGACTCGGGATGATGGATTGGAGAGAGAAATTCAATCAAATCTGCGGGTTCATCATCCAAAATATTCTCAGCGTCGATATCCTCAATCAAGTGAAAATCAATTTTTTTATACACCTCATCAAAAGCATGGATATTTATCAATTTAGGTTCTAGAGTGGAGGTGTAGAGGGTAAAAGGATTGGTGATGGTTTCACTCGAAAGGGACCCTTCACAATCTGACAAATCAAACACTACAAAGTCGCACAACTCATTAAACATTTTATCTTCAACTGGTGAATCATTTGGAACACTTGATAGACATTCAAAACCAGAATTGTGGGATTCAATTGGTGATGGGTAGGTTTGATTTGAAAGGATGTACAGCTCACTCTCACCACTCAAATTCTCAATCTGTCCAACCGCCTAATCATACATTGGAAAATTTTGAGCTAGTTGGAAACTAGCTACCGGGTCACTAGATTGTATAAGGGCGGCCATGGACGCATTCAAATCCATCATATGTTGTCTTGACGCTACCATAAAATCTTCCAATGATTGTTCCAGACTAGACATGGGTTGTGAAGGGGTTTCAGTAAAAGATTCAAAGTTGTTTGGATACTGGAAACTCCCAAATGGCTGTGTAGAAGCAATGTCTAGGGAAGGTGCGAAAGTAGGGTAGGACTAGTAGGAATTGAATAGTTGGACAGGAGTAGGATCAATATTTGGATAAGAAGGTGAATGGAATTGTTGATCCAAAGAATTCACAGTGGTGAAAGGAGTGAAAGATCGGTTACGAGATTGTTCAATATGTTCAGCAATAGACATGGGTTTCAGAGTTACAATAGGACTCGAAAAAGGAGTATCAACGTAAGAAGGTGGTGAAGGTTGAAATGGTTGATATAACGTGGATTGCGGAGTCCAACTGGATACCATAGATGCGTCTATTCGATCTTTCGAAGAGATTTTTGGCATGGTGGGGTCATTCGAAATTCGACCAAAACAAGAAGCGTAGGAAGTAATGTCTGGTTGTGGGTACCAAAGTGCGGCAAGAGTTTTGCGAGGTGGGGTACCCATGATGTGATGAGAGAAAGGAGAAGAAAAAGAATGTGATATTTTTTTTAAAATTTTTTTAATTTTTTTTTTTAAAAAAAATAATTATTTGTTTTTGGAGTTTTGAAATTTTTAAAGTGTTTTTTTCTAGAAAGTGTTTTGCAAAAATTTGTACAGAACTACAACACAATTTTAAATAACCACAGTTTAAACATGCACAATCAAACCTAGAGCTAGGGTCTCCTAAGTCAACTAGACTGCTCCTAACTGGTCCAAATGGCAAGTTGTGAGATATCTCTCAAATCGCCTCTTCACCGCCAATTGTGGCCAGGTAAGCACAAGTAAAGAAAGGATGGATCCGCTCACGAATAACCGTGAGACCGGCTTTTTAAAATTACCTTTCCCACTTGTCAAGCCTAGGCACCACAAAGTCAGGTTTAGATAAACGACCGATTGCCCACAACTTTTCTCTGTCCTAATGAGCGCGACAGTCCTTATTTGGCTGAGTCTAAATATTTTTTAATTAACTTGAGGGTTGATGCATATGTTTTTTATGATTTTTGGGGTCTTAGGAAGGGTAATGAAATCCCCACCCAATCTGGATTGGTGTTATAGCCCCTTAAAAGTCTGTATTAATTATGCAAAGCAGTTAACATACCAAAAACACTAGCAAATTTTTTTTTATTTGGGAGCGCAAAGAATCCTGCACAAAAACAATTTATTGGAGAGGGAGAAAGATTTTGCGCAAAGAACCCTGCAGGAAAAAATTTCAGTGGAGCTTAGGGTAGGAGAGGGGACAAAAATACTTACAGAAAAATTTGGGGTGCTGACGTCAGCAGTTGACCACGGTTTCGCGGTCAAACGCTTGAATCCGCCGCGGTTCCGCGGTGGTTAAGTTGGTTTGGATCTCCAAAATTTTTCTGTTGTCTGTTGTGATTCTCCTCTGTCTGTTCAGATCTTCTGTTTGTTGATTTGTTCACTGGTTTTTTCCAGATCTGAATCAGTCCATCTTCTTTTCTTGCGCAATTCGCACAATACCTCTCAAAAAGAACAAGATGATTTTTTTTTTGTTTTTATATTTTCAATTTTTATAAATTTTTTCAATTTCAATTAACCCGAAATTACACAAAGAAATACACTACCGTCTCCCCGGCAACGGCGCCATTTGATTGATCATTCTTTTCGCGTGCGTTTTAAAATCAAAGAATAGAATATACCGCAATCAATAACATTGTCGCTTGGTAGCTAGTCGGTTGAGTACGGGTCGGTCCACAGGGAGATGGATTCCTTTTCTTTATGTTCTAACCAGTTAATCCGATCAAGTCGGGTTTTGTTTTACGATCTAATAATGAGATTAAATTTGATTAAAAGTCTTGATAGGGTTATGATTAGGTTAGTTTGGAAAAAGAATTCTACCCACTGCTTTCCTTGCCCTAGTTAGGATTTTAGGTGTTAGGGAAATAGTCAACAAAGGAGATTAGCACGACTAGGAAGAAACTTAGTTTCTTTCCTTTGGTCCTTGTCCGTCCTTCTTAACTCTTAGCCCTAATCTCCATGTAAATCAACCACAGCCGGTCTAACTAGGGAATCACCGCTATCTCGTAGGATAGGGTGCCGTAGTGAGCGGTGTGTGGTTGAATTAAATAGAGTCCTAATTAAAAATTATATGGGGAAACAAAAGAGTGTGAGAGATTTCCTTCTCTCAAACCTTCCCTCTCCTAACCCTAACAAGTGAGGAATTACTCACTCATTAGGAAGATGACAAAAGAATTCATTTTTATAATTTTCATTTTAAAAGACTATCTAATTTGCAGATAATAAAAGACAGATAAAAAATTGCACGAATTAAATTCAAATAACAAAAAGAATGCAAAAGTAAAAATACCTTTATTGATGACCTCTTGACGATTACAATGGAATGAAAATTTTAAACTAGAAAATAAAGAGGCATCTCAAAAGAGGCACCCAAAAGAGGCACCCTTTATTTGGTTTTGAGCCCTCCTATTTATAGATAGGAAAAACCCTAGGTTTATATTCTGATCCATACATGAAATTACAAAACAACCCCAAAGACCGAGTCAAAGCACTGCCACCCCACCGACACGTGCATTGCACGGCCGCAGAACCACGGCAGAATAGCCTGTTTGGCCGCGGATCCGCGGCCATTTGGTGGGCTCATGG
This sequence comes from Agapanthus africanus, assembly GCA_030015575.1. NCBI lineage: Eukaryota > Viridiplantae > Streptophyta > Magnoliopsida > Asparagales > Amaryllidaceae > Agapanthus > Agapanthus africanus. The sequence continues at coordinate 42,022,559 of JASDDO010000026.1, forward strand.
GCCCAATTCTTTAGGCTTTCTTCAAGTTGCTTTTATCTTCTGTTTTCTTCACTTGGTCTCTCAGAATCTCTTCAATTCTCTTCCAGATTTCCAACAGTGCAGAATTTGTGGACTTTACCGTAAGTTTCACGTTGAAGTCTTGAATCTTGTGCTGCCCTTGTGCTTTGTGTAATTGAACTGTTTGCTGATTTTAATTTGTTCCTTGAACTGTTAGGCAGCATCATATGGATTCATCTATTGTTGGTTGTAGTCTCACTTTTGTAATATCTTTTCATGAATTTCACTGAATTGTTCTGAGAACCTATAACCTGCAACTATTTAGCAGACATGAATCAAAATCACCTATTTATTTGTAATATGATTAAGAATGGGGAATATAATAATGCAAAATTCTGATATGAACAGGCATCGATATTCCAGAGTAGGCTAGTGTATACATTTCTTGACCCCGACGAGGGGCAATGGCCGATCTCACAGCTATTAGTGTTAGTCAGTCACCGATATTGTATACATGTGTGTAAAGTGTTTTTCGTCACCCTATTCAGATAGGTATACGTGCGCTTGTTAGGCATATAAAGGTTCCTCCTGCCTATGATAGGCTGGGTTTTATTGATTGTGGGGATCCGAATCTTCGGCAGCCGCAGACTAAGCTGTCGTTAATTACCCCTCACTTTTAGCGCGAGGAGACCTCCGTTTGACAGGTAAAATTGGTCATGCGAACACAATGTGCGGTGTGTACATGCTATGTTCTAAAGAGGACTTTGGCATATCGAGGGCCTCGCAGAGTTTACGGGGATCCTAAGGACGCATGAGATGTGTTTTGAGTGCGAAAAATAGGGGTGAGGAGCATCCTAAGGACACGTGAGATGGCACGTGGATTCCGAGCACAGCGGGGTTACGTGCATGGAACGTGGGCATTAGGAGCCCGTGGGTCACGTGCGTGGCGCGTAGGCGCTGGGCTCCCGCGGGTCACGTGCCCGGCACGTGGGCACTGGGCACCAGCGGGTCACGTGCCCGGCACGTGGGCGCTGGACGCCAGCGGGTCACGTGCCCGGCTCGCGGCTGCTGGGCGCAAGCAGAAAAGGGGCTTAGCCCCTGAACTAGGAGTTAAACTCCTGAGGGACTTAGAGTTAAACTCTTAGAAAAAGAAGGATTTTTATTTAGAGTTAAACTCCTAAAAGATCTGAATTTAGGGTTAAACTCGTTTGAAGATTTGGATCTTAGATTTGGATGTGAGTCCCTCAAAAATTGATTTGGAGTTAAACTCCCAAAAGATTTAAATCTTGGATGGTGAAAAGAGGTCCATTTTCTTCCTCTTCAAACCTTAGACTTCCCTAAATTGGGTTCTTTTGAGATGGGTTTCTTCTTCCTCCTCTCTTTTTGTTGGATGTTGGAAAAAAGCGACGGTGAGATTTAAAATCTTCCTTTTAGAAATTTGATGGGAGATCCGAGCTCCCCTTCAATGGTTTTATGGTGAAAGTTTATTTAGTTTTGAGAAAAAGATATCTAAGCTCTTGATTTAATTGGAAATGAAAAGGAAGAGGAAAAACTTGAAAGAAAGAAGATGGAGGCTCAAACCCAAATGTTTTATAGGGGAATGAAAAATTATGTTTTATTTCATCATAATGTTGTCTTATATAGGCTTACAAGTTTACATATAGTTTCTTGGGTTTTACAAAATGGCATTTTGCCCATCCCATGCTTCATGTACTTATTTTTTTTCGCACATGAGCCATGGGCTTTACAAAAATTTGGCCTTTTGTCTATTTATTTAAATATTATATTTATTTGTTGTACTTTCTTAGCATGGGACCGGTTTGGGATTGGGCCCACCTGCTCAGACTTGGGTTCGGGCGTGGGCCCGGCTTGGATTCGTAAGTAGGGCATGCCTACTTGTCCGCGGTTTGACTTTGACTTTGACCTTTAGTCAATAGGGTGTAAATTTTAACCCCAAAAAGTGCCCTCCATCAATGAATGCACACTACATATATGGATCGTGTGCATGAAATTGATGGATCATCTTTCACGTATTGTAACTTGATTTGGTTCCCGCTTTTGGGAGGCTGGCACTGCCCTTTTTACAATATGAATGGTCGATGCTTGACGTGTCTACGAGACAGAGTGTCGACATTTGACGTATCCCCGATATGGAGTGTCACTGGTTGACGTATCTCCGAGACGGAGTGTCGCTGTTTGACATATCCCCGAGGTGGAGTGTCTGTTTGATGTTTCCCCAGCACGGAGTGTCGTTGGTTGACGTATCCCGACGTGGAGTATCGCTGGTTGACGTTTCTCCGGCATGGAGTGTCGTTGGTCAACGTTTCCCCGGCACGGAGGGTCGCTGGTCAACATGTCCCCGAGAAAGAGAGTCGTTGTTTGATGTTTCCCTGAGACAGAGTGTCACTGTTTGGCATTTCCCTTGCATGGAGTGTCTGTTTGATGTTTCCCCGAGATGGAGTGCCAATGTCTGATGTTTCCCCGAGGCGGAGTGTTTGTATGTGGCGTATCCCCGAAACGGAGTGTCACTGTTTTTGACGTAGAGGTCGTTTTTGGAATTGGTTGGTCTGATTTGTTTTAGGGAAGTTCCAATCTGTCCGGCGGGACTTTTGAGCTTGGAAGTGCTTCCGAGTAGGACTTTAGTTTGATTTGTCCGATTCCTACCTTGTTTGGAGGGACCCTTGAATTTGAGGCATTGGAGTGTGGGATTTGGAATATGGGATTTGGATTTTTTTTTAGCATCAACATCGCTACATTGGAATATGGTACCAGGAGCGAATCATCATTTTTCGTGAGAGGATTTAGGGATTTTGGTTTTGGTTTGGCATCATCATCGCTACACTGGAATATGGTACCAGGAGCGAATCATCACTTGCCTTTTCCTGTTGAATAACGATAGCTTAGGAAACAAGTTTATGCCCCTTTCTTCTAAGGCTTTTCAATTTTATGAACCGTAAGGGTCTCATAAAATTATTTTCTCCCTACGAGTTGAAAAGATCTCGTAAGTGTATCTTCTACTTAGGAGTCATGAGGACCCCTAAGTGTGTTTTCCCTTGTGAGTCGTAAGAATCCCACGAAGGTGTTTTCTTACAAGTCGAGAGGATCTCGTAAGCTTTTTTCTCCTCATGTATCATGATGACACATGAGTGGGTCTTCCCAAGTAAAGCATAATTCCAAGGGTGGAGACCAGCTACGGGGAAGGTGATTGCGGTGGGGCATGGGTATGATCTAGCTTGTTTATGCCCATGGATTGTATATGGTGGTCAATTTGGGGATTGGCCGTAGGACTAGGAGAATTTAGGGGATTTGGACTTTGGGTCAGCATTAGCATCGCTAACACTGAAGCGTAGTGCAAGGAGCGACTCATCATTTGTCATTCAGGAAAACTTGGGGTTTGAGTTTTGGGTCGGCATCAGCACCACTAACACTGAAGCGTAGCGCCAAGAGCGACTCATCATTTGCCGTTCGGGAAAACTTGAGGTCTGAGTTTTGGGTCGGTATCAGCACCGCTAGCACTGAAGCGTATCGCCAGGAGCAACTCATCATTTTCCGTTGCCCGTTGGTGGAGCGATGGTTTAGGAGACGGGTTTTGATCCCTATCACCTAAGGCTTTTTAATTTTATGAGCCATAAGTATCTCATAAAATTATTTCCTCCCTGCGAGTCGAGAGGATCTCGCAGGTGTATATTCTCCTTAGGAGTCGTGAGGATTCCTAAGTGTGTTGGTCATTTGTAAGTCGTAAGGATCTCATGCGGGAATATTCACCTCACAAGGTTGAGAAGACCTTGTGAGAGTATTTTCGTCTCTTTTTCACGATTTTGGGCCCTTTCGGGTTTTCACAAACTCGCTAACAGTCCTGCTGATTTTACTCACGGAACCCTTTTGGGTTTTCTTCCATGCCCGTTTTGCTTGTGGACATACCTTTTTTTTCTTTTTAGTTTAACGACTTAGAGGTCATAGTTGTTCGCTCATTTAAAATCCGTAGACTTTTGATCTCATGATGCTTCAATGCTCTCTTTGTCTTTTTGGAGAGACATGTACGTGTGTCCCGTAGAAACTGCGGTGAATCGGGTCATTTTCTGGAGCAGGCGATTGAGCCATCTACCCCTAGAGGATTTCGATCTTCATTCGATTAGAGCGGACGATCATAGCTTGGTTTTCTGCTAACACGTCTTTGGCCAATAATACCATTTCCTCATTGTATTGTTTTTCAACCCAATTCTTGAAAACAAAGTAGTCTTCAATGATATGACTCATCATTTTGTGATACAGTCAGTACAAGAGATCATCAGTCATGTTTGCTTCATGTGGTCTTTTCGATTTCGGCAATTGCAGACCGTTTCTCAAGGCGTCCTTGCATATTTTACGGACTGTCCCTTCTAAAAGAATAGACCTTATTCAATTTCTCTACCAGGGGCGTTTCCCCTCCCCCTCCCAACGCTGGTTTTCGAAGCCGGTCGACATTAGGCCTGCATATTCCTTGTCTACACTGGTCGATAGATGCATTAGAGGATTCAGTTTCTTTGGGAAGCCTACCTTTGCGGTTTTTGTTCTTTGGATATCTGGACTTGTTGTTATATTGGAAGTTTGGAAGAGATTCGTGACACTCATGTTCAAACATCTGAACTCTTTTAAGTAAGTCCTGGAGAGTTTCGGGATCCGACGACAACTTTCCCTTGATTATGCCCTGTGTCAACTGGTCGCAGTCATGCGTTAGGACTTTCCTGGGGCCTAGCTACCGTCGACTTTCATGAAGGTGTTCCGCTCTTAGACCGGAGGGAATAGTTGTTGGCTTCTTTGGGACATCAATCCCTGGTTCATGGACCAAATTTCGATTTTGTTGTGATTGCATTTGAAGGACTTAGGTTGCGAGATTTATCACAACATTCACCAGATCGTCAACTTTGGAAGGGATCTTGGCTAACTCCCTATCACGATCCTAAAATTTCTCTTGAAGCCATTGGAATAATGCTCATTCTGTAATTTCAGGGATAATGACTGGGCTATCCTTATGGTCTGAGCTTGATTCTCCGAGAGCCATGGGCTCTTTTTGCTTAGCAGCTTGAGCAGGGTCCTTATCATTATCTGAACCAAGCCAGTATTGAGCAGCGTCAACTATATCATCACCATGGGTGTGAAGGGTAGGAGGATTTGTTTCTCCAGGTCCGACCATGTAGACCGTATGAATTTCGTATCTGTCTGTTTCCTCCTCATTGTCAGTGTTACTTGCTGAACCTTCGGACGGTCGCCGTGGTTTTCTCTTTTCGGCGAAGGGTGAACAATTAAGAGTGGTCGGTTTCCGAAATATCTCGATTTCTGTTTGTATAAAATTGGCGGTCACGGCTTGATCATTTGTCAACACACTAGGGGACAACGAAATTTATCCCGCCTTGTATTGTTTCTCGACCCAATTCTTGAAAATGCAAAAGTCTTCGATAGTGTGTCCCAACACTTTGTGGTATGGAAAATAATTGGGATGATCAGCCTTGCTCGCTTCACTTAGCCTTTTTAAAATCTGCTAGCCGCAGACCATTTTTCAGAGCATTTTTGAATATTTTGTGAACCTTGTCACTTCTGAAAGAGTAGACCTTATTTCTCCTTTCCGCCAAAGTTGGCTCTCGGGGTTTGATAGTCTTTGCTCCGCCCGCTCTCTGCCTATTAAGATAATCGGTACTGTTGGAACTTACGCCTTTCTGGTTTTCGTCCCTCCTATATCTCGGTCTGTTTATGAATTGGAGATCCTGAGTGGATTCGGGCTTGGAGCATTCTGACATTTGAACCTTCTTGGTCAGCTCTTGGAATGTTTTGAAGCCTGCAGTGCACAGGAAAGGTTTCATCTAGTTGTTCAGATTTTCTATTAGAAGATTAACGGGTTAGTCTTGTTCCAACGGCGATTCACATTTGACAGAGAGATTGCGCCATCGGACTATAAAATTCGTGATGCTTTCGTTACTCTTTAGCTCGGTCCTTACAAGATCGACAATGGTGATTTTATTGCTGAAACTCATGAACCTTTGCTTGAACAGGGCATCTATTTGAGAGAACGTCGTAATCGATTCATCCGATATACTTTCATACCAATCAAAAGCAATATCGGCCAAGCTATTGACAAACTGACGGAGAAGGAGTGCATCATTGCCCCCAGTATTCACGCATGATACTTTAAAATAGGCAATGTGCTGGTTCACATTTTCCGTCCCATCGAACCTTTCGAATTTAGGGACGATATAGCCACTGGAAAACTCTACAAGATCGTATTGTGCAGGGTATAGTCTTTCACTGCTGCCGACCTCTTTCTGTGTCTCGGCCTCAGCCACCAATGTTTTGACCTTGTTGGTGATCAAATCCATGATCTGATCCTGTGTTGGCAGGCTGTTGTTATCGGTAGTCAAGATATTTCTTGAGGCAGAATGTAGCCGACTTTCATGCGGCTTGCCCACCTTTGGATTTGAGGGAATAAGCGTCGGCTTCTTCGAGACACCGTTTCCCGGTTCATGAGCAGAGCCATGTACTTGATTGGGCAGCTAAGAGGCAACTTGGGCCGTAAGCTGAAAGACGTCTGTCAAATCGTCAATTTTTTAGTAGAGCTTGACCATCTCTTTGTCTTTGTTTCTGAGCTGCTTTTGGAGCTTTTGGAGCTCTTGGAGAAGTTGCTGCTCTGCGGTCTTAGGATGGAAGATTGGCTCATCTTTGCTTTCCAAGCTCGACTCCTCATAAACCGAGGGGTCTCTCTGTTCATTAGCCTCACTGGAAAGGTTTTCGTTATCTTCCAAAGGAGGCTGGTCTTGGGAAGTGGCAGCCACATTCAAACTAGATTGGATTTAAGATGTGGTGGCCCCATCCTTACTCTTGCTACGTGTTCCTTCCATGTAGACAGTGTGGACCACATATCTAGCCATCTCTTTATCTTTGGTAGTTGATCTTTCAGACTGTCGCCATGGACTTTCTTTATCGGGAAAGGACAGGCGACTGAAGGCAGTTGGCCTGGCTGGGTTCTTAGGTGGCGCTGTCCGGATCACAGCTTTCTTGACTCTTGCGATCATGACAGACTTCTGAACCAATTTCAGCGGTTTAAAAGAGTTAGCGAGCTTTACAGCCAATTCAGCTGTTGTTGCAGGTAATCCTGTTCTTGGAATCTCATGAAGTTCAGCCTAGCAGGATCCCTAGCCCTTTTGTTGGCTCTGTATCTGAGCATTTTCTGTCTTAGCTTCTCGATTTTGAGGGCTTGGTGGGAATCCATTTTCCGGGAATCCACCGTGAGTCGATTGATGGGGAGCTTAGAGAAGATATCCGATCGAGCAGTTGTCAAGGGCACTGCTAGAGCTCACCCGAGACGCCTTGTTGCTTGGTTAGTGTTGATGGACTTACCCCCAGCTGGAGAAACGGAGAGTCATTAAGAAATGGATTCATGCTTGGGCTGAAATGCCATCGCGACCATGACATTTGGCCTTTTTTTTCCTTTTGAGGCCAGTTTATCTGTCATCGGGGCTTGAGGAGCAGGAATGGTGTTAGCCGAGAAAAATAAAATAGATCCAAATTGTAGCAACGGTTCCTCTCACTGCCACCCGAGACTTGTCGGGAGAATCGTTCGAGCGTCCGTTTTCATCGTGTAGGAGACGGGAGCTGCCTTGAGAGTTGAGTTCGTCTTTGGAGGCATTGTTGAGAATTTATTGCATGAAGGAGCATTATTTTAGTATAAACGTTTACATGTATGTTGATTGAGTTCGCATGAACGTTTAACCCGAAATATAGTATGAAAGACTAATCCCACCGGGCATGCCAGAATCTGTATAGTGTTTTTCGTCACCCTATTGAGATAGGAATACGTGCGCTTGTCAGACGTATACGGGTTCTCCCTGCCTAGGGTAGGCTGGGCTTTATTAATTGTGGGGATCTGAATCTTCGGCAGCCACGGACTAAGCTGCCGTTAATTACCCCTTGCCTTTGGAACGAGAGAACCTCCGATTGACGAGTAAAACTGATCATGCGGGTCACATGCGTGGGTGTTGGACGCCAGTAGGTCACACGCCCGGCATGCGTGCCCTAGGTGCCAGTAGAGAAGGAGGCTTAGCCCTTAGAAGGGGAGTTAAACTCCTGAAGGATTTTGGAGTTAAACTCCTAGAAAAAGAAGGATTTTTATTTGAAGTTAAACTCCTAAAAAAAGAAGGATTTTTATTTGGAGTTAAACTTCTAAAAGATCTAGATCTAGATTTGGGGTTAAAATACTTTGAAGATTTGGATCTTGGACTTAGAGTTGAGCCCCTCAAAAAGTGATTTGAAGTTAAACTTCTAAAGGGTTTAGATCTTGGATGGTGAAAAGAGATCGCTTTTCTTCCTCTTCAATCCTTAAACTTCCCTAAAATAGGTTCTTTCGAGATGGGTTCCTTCTTCCTCCTCTCTTTTTGTTGTATCTTGGAGAAAAAAGGGTGGTGAGATTAAAAATCTTCTTTTTAGAGATTTGATGGGAGATCTGAGCTCCCCTTCGAGGGTTTTATGGTGAAACTTTATTTAGTTTTGAGAAAAAAGAATTAAGCTCTTGATTTAATTGGAAATCACGAGTAAGAGGAAAAACTTGAGAAAGAGAAGATGGAGGCACAAACCCTAATGTTTTTTAGGGGGATGAAAAATATGTTTCATCTCATCATAATGTTGCCTTATATTGGCTTACAAGTTTACACATAACCCCTTGGGCTTTACAAAATGGTACTTTGGATGTCACAAGGATTTCTCCTGTAAGGATATGGATAATGTTGCTTTTATATTTAATGTAGCTAGCAAGTATAATCCAATCCTGAAAAAACAATGTGAAGCAGGTTTGAACATAAGAGAATGTTCTTGGTATATGATAATAGCAGGTTCCTATAGAAAGCGGTTACCGGTTATTGCTTCCAAGGTGACCTGGATGACAGAATGATTGTCAGAGTTATATGTTTACCCTCTTGTGGGGGGGGCAGTATGTTGGACAAGGATCCAAGCAGATACTGAGATAGGCATGGCATGGGATACTGATTAAATTCAGTGGAAGATAAAGTCTAAGAAGTTTGTTGGATTTGGTGTTTCTATTATAAACTTTGTCCCATTAGATATCCAGACAAGTTCTAAAACAGGTATAGGTCATTTTTTGGGAGATAGTCGTTCTCCATGAAATTAAGATATAGAGGGATAAAGATAGAAACACTGGAGCGGATCCACTCACTGGGGCTATTTTTTGAACATGATTGTTTCGTCAAACTCGGTTTGCGAAACTGGTTAGTAGAGAAGTTGGGTATTAAGTAGCACACAGGCAGGCAATTATGATGATTGTGGGTGAACCTATACGGATAGAACAGTCTTACTCAAGATGATAGTATGCTATCTAGTTTGGCTTTATCATTATGTACATGTCTTGTATGGTATAGCATATCACTATTACATATTGATAGAGCCCATATGATTCATGCTTGACTATCAGGGTTATTGTGGCGATCACAGTTGTGAGAACAGGATAGTCTATAAGCACATCCTTAAATGTCCCTAGTTGTGGGAATATTGAGACAGGGTATCGATATTCCAGAGTAGACTAGTGTATACGTTTCTTGACCCCAACGAGGGGCAATGGCCGGTCTCACAGCCATTGGTATTAGTCAGTCACCGAGATTGTGTATAGGTGCTCATTAGGTTATGAGTTACACTGGACGGACTCGTCGAGATCATGCTAGATGGTATTATATCTATCGTCAAGTTGCAGGTTTCTGGTGGCATTAGTACAGGTTAGTCCGTCGACCCAAGATCGTCATTTATCTTGTAGGGGTTTCCACTGTACTTTGATTACTACCCTACCACGGCTCAAAAGAGTCGTGAAAACAGGTTTCAGTTGGATATAGTCCTGAGCCACATCGAGGTAGTGAGAGGATTGCGTGGATTCGCCCCTCCCGGTATTGGGGGTTGATATCGCGTTGTGCCCAGTTAGCCATCACCATAAAATCTGGCCAGGCAGATGAGATTTACGGATTCAGATCAGTAGTTTCTCGAATGGTGATTGTCTTAACATCAGCATGATGTATTGCATAATTAGTAGTCTGACATTTACCACCCTCTTAGACATGATATGCGACAGTCTTTGACGAACAAACCGGACTGTACGGTGCATGTCACTTATAGGCTTAGTAGGGATTTGGACGGGCTTGCATGTCGACCTTCCTTTCATTCAATACCTGGGTAGCCGTCATGTACAGCTAGTGCCGTTGACTTGCTTGTGGTTAAACCCACTGCCAGCGTATTGTCGGTCTTTAGAGTCCCACACGGAGGGTTTTTCCCGGTCCAGGCGATATGATGTAGATGACGTATGTTGATACGTACAGGGGTCAGATTAAATATGAGTACTAGCTACATGGACTTTAATCGGACATTTGATAATACTAGTCGGTTTAGGATTAAGCCGGATTATTAAATCAGGTATCGATTCAATAAGTTATATATATATATGTGTGTGTGTGTGTGTGTGTGTGTGTGTGTGTGTGTGTATGTGTTTCGATATATATATATTCTTGTATTATATTCACTATTCATTTCCTCTCTTGGCTATTCGTATTTTTATATGGATACACATATATATATTTCGATACATATACTGGGATTATATTCTATATTTTTATGGGAAGACTTCTAGAAGGAGGACACCACATTTAGGTTATCTTTTAATTTGAAAAGAAAAGGAATGAGGTGGAGAGAGGTATGGTAGAGAGTATGGTTGAAAGGAATGAGCACAATTTTATATTATGTTTTTCATTTAGATGCACCATTTAATTTTGAGTGCGGTTGCAAAATGAAAAAGGTGATTATTATTTTTCTTAAGGGTTTTTCATTCCTCTCACACACTCTCATCTCTTCATCTTCTTCCTCCTTCTTGAGCTCTTTTGAGCTCAAAGAAAAGAGAGATTTTGGCAAGTGATAAATCATACATTCCCCAAACTTCATTTCTAGCAAGATTGGAGTGTCGGTTGCTCCTCGATGCTCGATTCGGAGCGAAGATAGAGCTTGGATCGGTTTCCCTCAGGTGGATAATCTTCGGCATAGAGAGGTCCTCACCAAGCTCATCCCCTCACCTAGGAGTCTAGTTAGAGTCCATCAATGGAGCTCTTGAAGAAAGCTTGAAGATGTGAGTATTCTACATATAGTAGATTAGCTAAGCTCACTTGGTTTTTGTTTACAAGTTTAGCTCTTTAGTTTTGATTCTATGTAGTAGTGTGTTTGCATTCTAGGGAATTTTATAAAATCCTATTGTTCTTTCCAAAATTAGTAAGCAAGATTGCAACCTCACCCCAACAGTGGTATTAGAGCCAGGCTAGAGGCTAGACTTGTTTTCACGAAGTTAAATTATCGAGCGAAGATTTTTTTCACAATTCACAATTCTAAATTTGGCTTGTTGTTCGGATTTTCAAAGGTGTCTAAAAAATTTTCTGAGACCCTTAAAATTATAAGCAGGTAATATAAGACACCTGGAAAAAATTTAGGGGCCTAAAGCCAAAATTTGGCCGCTAAACCACCGCGAAATTGCGTTTCCACGGCTGATCCGCGGCCAAATTTTGTCTTTAGGCCACCAAATTCTTTCCAATGCTCCTATGCTTGGATTTGTGATTTTTTGGTATATTTATTTTCGGTCCAGATTGGTTTGAGTGCTGGTTTATAGTTGGGGCCAATATGAAAAGTTTAATCGATTGAAATTTTAAATTCGTAGTTTTCCCTGCACTTGTTTCTACGATCGTGAATATCATAACGCGGTATAATCCGACTGATTGTTATATGTACAATCAGACGGGTTTATAAACATGTTATTCGCGTTGATATTCTGTATTGCTCTGTGATTATGATTGTGTTGGATTGGCGCGATGGATAGCCTGGTGTACATGGTATTGATAGCTCTATGATGTAATGTATATTTATATTGCGTGGCGAGCATCCTACATGTGGGCTGCCGTCATCGCAGCTTATATTGTTGTTTAGGGCACGTCCTTATTGAGGACGTAGTCACCGTTATATATTCAAGTTTTCATTACATGTACTAGGATTACCCCGTGGCGGGGTGCTCTAGGAGCCGGGTTCTAGAGGGCAACATGCCTCCATCTCATTACATTGAGACCGGGGTGCATTACTCTAGAATTGGATGGCTATTCGCCGCACTCGTAGAGGGTATAGGATTGACCCGTGGAGGGGTGCCCAAGTCACCGGATTTTGGAAGTGCTGGATGGCCCACTCACTTTGATGATTGGGGTTGCCTCACTTGTGGGATTGACGGGTGTCTTGCCGCACTCGTAGGGGTCTAGAATCCGATATTACGGGCTATCCACATGACCGGAAAATTGCATTTCATATTTTGCTCCATTGAAATATATTTTTCCAAGATTATCCGCTTTTCCATACTGTGTTTGCTTCTGTTATGATGCTTCTATAAAGCTTTTGTGATGTGACTTGATATCATGCGTGAGACGAATATTTATATATATTATATATATTTATTAGACTCTATATATGTTTTGTATCCACGCTAGTCCTGTCCCTGCCCTGCCATAAGTAAATTAACCTTACGGTGAAGACCCGGGACCCTGTGGCGAATGCGGATGGTATATATGTGCGTGCGTATTTTTGTTTCTTTTGGCATGATATGATAAATTGATGAGACTGCATTAATTTTGATTAATGCAAGGAAAATAAACCTAAAATGATGTCGGAACCAAATTTTAAAACTACTTGGTTTTCTTCAAAACCATAGTTATATTCTTTTGCTTTGCATAGAGATATTTGGTTAAGAATATCTTGCACCTCTTTCTATGAGGAAAGAGCATTGATCCCTTCATGAGGAGTTCGCTCTTAAGCAAATGTTTATATTAACATTTTTAAAAGCAGAGCCTAAACCACTCCATTTCAAAGCCACTCGAGTTCCTTCAACAATATCAAGTTCATTAATTTGATGGTTTTCACCAAAAACTAGTCGTTGCCCTCCGTCATTTCAGACGATTAGCGCCTAGTATTCATACAATGTTTGTTGGTCTTCATCAAGGTACAGTTATAACAATCCTAAACTTTTTTTAAAGAATATTTTTTCAAAATACAGAAAGAAGCACCTAAGCCTAAGCACAAGTTATAAATTAAATCTGCTTTGGAACAGCAAGAAAGCACTTGTAGCTCATTGGTAAAGTCTTGCACTGCTGTGACATAGCCCATGTGTTCAAATACCCTCAGCCACATATTATTTTTATTGATTTTTCATTTAAACTTTTAGAAGCTCGAAGGTTTGCACGTGCACTGCACGTAAAATGAAAAGTCACAATAAAAACAAACATGTGGGAAATGCTATTTGAACAGCCTAGGACACGTGGCCCCAATCCGAGACCCTACCCCTCCAAGATGACCGACGAGATCTTGTTTTGGGCCAGCACCATCGGTCCAAACCGTACCAAATGCTCCCAAAATTTAACCCTAGCACCGCTTCGCCTGTCCCGCTTGTTGGGGTAAAAATTTACACCCCGGTTGACCAAGTCAAAATCAAAGTCAACCCCAAGACAAGTGGGCCCAAGCCCAGATCCAGTGGGCCCATGCCCGGGTCGAGCCAGAATATGAAGCGACCGGCCTCCCCCCATGCCAAGATAAAAAAATTTGTAATAAATAATTTTGTTGCATTACTTTTATTTTATTTTATGGATAAATGTAAGAAAAATAGGCATAAAGCCAAATTTTTGTAAAGCCCATGGCTTATGTGCAAAAAGAAATGGCACATGAGCCATAAGATAGGCAAAATGCCATTTTGTGAAGCCCAAGGGGCTATGTGTAAAGTGTATGGCCTATAAAGGCAAATATAATGAAATATCTCAACAACTTTTTCTCTCTCCAAAAAAAAAGTTTGAGATCTGAGATCTTTCTTCCTCCTTCAAGGTTCCAAAACCTTCTTCTTTCTTTTGAATTAAATCAAGAGTTTTACTCTTCCTTTTTTCAAAACTAAATAGTTTTCCACCACAAAACCCATAAAGGGGAACTCAGATCTTCCATTAGATCTCAAAAAGAAGAGATTTTTAAAAATCCCACAGCTCTTGATCTTCAAGATCCAGCTAACAGAGGAGGAAGAAGAACAACAACTTTCACCAAACCCCCAAAAAAGAAGAAAAACACACTCAGGAGTCCAACTCCTCTCTGATTTCTCTTCTGAGAAATTTTTTCAGGCTAAAAGCCTCTTTTCCTCGCCGGCGCTCAAGCGCAGAGCGCCCGCGTGCCGACACGTGGCGCGCTTGCGCTCAAGCGCAAGCGCTCGAGCGCGAGTCGCCCCCGTGCCGACACGTGGCGCTCTTGCGCTCCAGCGCAAGCGCTCGAGCGCGAGTCACCCCCGTGCCGACACGTGGCGCTCTTGCGCTCGAGCGCAAGTCGCCCACGTGCCGACACGTGGCGCGCTTGTGCCCAAGCGCTCAGCGTCTGAGCGCAAAGCGCCCACGTGCCGACACGTGGCGCGCTTGCGCTCAAGCGCCTAGGCGCTGGCCCCACGCATCCTTTGGATGTCTTTTTCCCCCTTTTTCATATATATATATGTATACAAATGTGCACATGCACATACTCTACGACACTGTCCCTGTTAGAAAAAAATTTCTAAACGGGGTGCTGCCCCGCACCCCGCAAGGGGGCTGCTAGCCCCCTTGACCCCCAGACCGTTATCCGGGTAGCGGGACCCCCGTAACAACTCTGCGTGGCTCCCTATATATTTAAAACCCCCCCTCCAAAACACAACACACGTACACTGCACATTGAGTTCGCATGACCATTTTAACCCGTTAATCAGAGGTTCCCTCGCCCCAAAGGCGAGGGGTAATTAACGGCAGCTTAGTCCGCGGCTGCCGGAGATTCGGATCCCCACAATCATTAAACCCCCGCCTACCCTAGGCAGGGGGAATCTGTAGTACGCCTGACAAGCGTGCGCGTATTCCCATCTCAATGGGGTGACGAAAAACACCCTACAGATCTCTGGCACGCCCGGTGGGACCAATCTCTCCTCCCATATTTCGGGTTAAACGTTCATGCGAACTCAATCAATATACATATCGATTGCCTATATTGAAATGGTGTTCTTTTTTTCGTGCAGCAATCAACCTTCGACGACAATGTCTCCCCAGACGAATTCAGCTTCCAACGTGACCCCGATTCCGTACGTGGTCAAGATCAACGCTCGTGTGGTTCTCCCCGCAAGCCTCAGTCGACAGTGGGAGGAACCGCCCCGCCAGTTTGGCTCCGTCATCATCTACCTTTCCGGAAGCGCTCATCTGGCGGAGATCCCAGCGGAACAGGTGGCCAAGCCGGTCTCAAGGGGTAAGAGGCCGAATGTCGTGATCGCCAAGGCACCACAACCGAAACTTAAAATGGTGTCTGAACGACTCCCTGGCGCTCTAGCTGGGGGCAAGACTTCCGATGCGAAGGGCAACATTAAATGTTGCGGACGAGCTCAGGCGATGACTCCAACAAATACACAATCGGGCGTATCTCCAAGGCCCTCCATCAACCGGTCTGCGGCGTCTTCCCAAAAAGCCGAAGTCTGCCAGGTGCTTAGAACGGAAAAGTTAAGGCAGAAGCGTCTCAGGTATCGAGCCAACAAAAGGGCCAAGGCTTCGGCCAAATGGAATCGTGTGAAGTTCCAAATGCAGGGTTACCCCGCGACGACGGCCAAGTCGAACGTAAGAATCAGCAATTCCTTCGAACCCCTGAAGTGGGTTCAGAAAAATGCCATGACCTCCAGAATCAAGAAGACAGGGTCCGAACAGTGCTACGAAGAGACGTGTCCCGGCCCCAACAGAAAAAGTATGACATTGTCTCTTCAAGAGTCTATCAAGCACTCTGTGCCGCGCGAAAGCAGCGGGGCAAACCCAGAAAAGAAGCGCCAGCACCATTCAAGAACCTGGTTAGGCCAGCCGCCTTCAATCGACTACCAGCTACCGAAGCAAGGGGGTCAAGACAGCGATCCGTGAAATCAGCCGCCAATGATAGAAAGACGGCCGGATATATCATCCATACTGTATATATGGCGGGCGGGCGCCCCAGCGACAACCTTCGCAGCAAAAGCAAGGACGGGGCTACCACATCCCAAGCCCAATCTAGCCTGAATGTGGATGCCGCCGCCCAAGAACAGCCGCCCCCGCTGGATGAAGAAAACCCTCTCGATGAGGATGATAGGCAGATAGACCCCTCGGTCCATGTAGAGTCAAGCTCGGACAGCGAGGAAGAGCCGACTTTCCGCCCCAGGACTGCGGAGCAGGAGCTGCTTCAAGAGCTTCGAAAAGAGCTCAGGTGCAAAGATAAAGAGATGGCCAAGCTCTATTCGAAGATTGACGACTTAACGAACGTGGTGATGCAGCTTACGGCTCAAATTGCTCGAGCGCCTCCCAATCAGGAACAAGCCGCTACTAATCAGCCAGGTGATGACAATCCGAGGCAGCCAATGCCTGTTCCTTTGGGACAAAGACTGGTCGAGCCGAATGAAAGCCGGCCACATTCCGCTTCTGGGGACGCCTTGGCCCCAGATAGCACTATCCCGCTAACACAGGATCGAATAATGGATTTGGTCACCAGCAAGGTTAAAACATTGGTGGCCGAAGCTGAAGCTCAGAAAGAAATCGGCAGTAGTGGGCGGCCATATCCCGCGCAGTACGATTTGATTGAGTTCCCAAGCGGCTACGTCATTCCTAAGTTCGAAAGATTTGATGGAACGGGGAATGCAAACCAGCACGTCGCCCACTTCAATGCATCATGCGGAAATACAGGGGGCAATGATGCGCTCCTTCTTCGTCAGTTTGTCAACAGCCTGACCGGCGTCGCCTTCGACTGGTATGCGAGTATACCGGACGGGTCCGTCATTACCTTTGCCCAAATGGAGTCCCTATTTCGGCAAAGGTTCATGAGCGTCAGTGATAAAATCTCCATTGCCGACCTTGTGAGGACCAAGCCGGGGAAGAATGAAAGCAACACCGACTTTATCGCCCGATGGCGTAATCTCACAGTCAAGTGCGAACCGCCGCTGGAGCAGGACCAGTCCGTCAGCCTTCTCATTGGGAACCTCAGCAATTGGATGGTCCCATTCTTGTGTACAGCGGGCCTCAAGACATTTCAGGAGCTAACAAAGAAAGTCCAAATGCTGGAATGCTCGAAGCAAGAGTCCCCGCCGGACTCTCAGAGAGACAAAACCTGGAAAAGCAAGCGGGACGACAACCGTAGAAGCGGGAGTTCCAGCAGTACCAATGTCTTCAATGCCTCCGACAATGAAGAAAAGCGAAGGGCGGGTGAATCCAAAACCAACCGGTCTCGAAAGCCATTGCTGGGAGGAGACGGGCCTTCCCTAGAGGAGAAAAGAAACAAGGTTTACTCTTTCAGAAGGGACAAGGTCCGCAAGATATTTAAAGATGCCTTGAACAACGGCCTACAATTGCCGGAGTCGAAAAGACCCCAAGAAGCAAAAATGACCGACAATCCTCTGTATTGCCCGTACCACCGAGTAGTGAGCCATGCGATCGAGGATTGCTATATCTTCAAAGACTGGGTCGAGAAGCAGTACAAGGCTGGAGAGATCGAGCTGTCCAAAAGCGTGTTGGTGAACAATCAAGTTGCAACCACTAACTTTATACAGACAGAAACTGAAGCCTTCTGGGAGCAGACAGCCGAACCCGCTGCCTTGAGAAATGAAACGGACTCATCGCGGCCTCCGTGGAGTACGCACATATCTAATAAGACAAAGAAGATGATAAAGCTACTTCGGAAAGAACCCAGGACGGAATGGGAAGGGCAGAAGAAGCCTACCAGTCCAGCTGCCAATGCGGCTCCATCAGGCTCAAAATCCAAGAAGCTCAAGAAGAAGAAAAGTGTAGCTCGGCGTGAAAAAGAGTCTGCAGGGAGATCGACCATTCAAAAATATATCGATTCCCTCGAAGAATATGAACAAAAGGAAAGAACATTGATTCAATTGAAGGAGTTCTTCCCTGTACAAGCGGCTGAAATTCGGGAGGAGTTAGAAGAAGACTCCAATGAAGAGATCCCAGTAGTGACCTGCTACGCCATCCATCTTGGCAGCGACTCCGACGATGATCTCTGTTTTCCCGAAGAGGACGAGGAGCTCACCACAAAGGCCAATCAAATCCAGCTCAGAAGCGGCAGGGCTCTACAGCCGAATCAGGGTAACGCCCCAAAAGGGAAGGAAAAACAAGTCGCTAATGAAGAATATGGCAGAGAACCGGCTGATGAAAACATAAGTCCTTCCTCGGTGGATTATAATGTCTTGGCACATCTCCGGAAGCTTCCGTCTCTCCTGAGCATCTACGACGCCTTGGTCCTATCTAAGGAGCTCAGAGATGTTCTCATTCACGCTCTACAAAACCCCGAGCGGTATCAGGCTCACTTTGCGGAAATTAATATGAAAGAAGCCCAGCACGCTTTGTATGCCGCCGCAGTCACATTTAAGGATGAAGACTTGCTACTGGGAACGGCTGAGCATAATCGGCCGCTTTACGTGACCGGGTACAGCGACGGAAATCGAATTAATCGCATATTGATTGATCTGGGGTCCTCAGTGAACATCATGAACTTGCGAACTCTGAAGAGTTTGTCAATGGACGTCCGACACCTGTCAAGGGAAAGGATTGTCATTTAAGGCTTCAACCAAAATTGCCAGCAAGTTCTGGGGTCTATAGCTTTGCCAATCAAATTTGGGGATCTGCAAACTGAAGCTAAGATATACGTGATCGACGCCGACACATCTTATAAGATTCTCTTGGGGCGGCCGTGGCTCCACGATTACGGCATCATTCCGTCAACTCTCTATCAATGCATGAAGTATACTAAAAATGGCGAAGAAAGACGCATTGACGGAGACATCCAGCCGTTCGGTGTGCATGAAGTCCGATATGAAGATTCTCGGTACTTTATGAACCACCAAAATGCTAAGCCACAACTGACTTAGGATAGAACGGCCCTAAGACTCAAAAGCAAATCTGCGCCGGCTATCACTTTCAAAAGCAAAAATACACAAGTGCGTCAGCATTTCGGCAGCGACACTGATGAGTCCGACGCTGGAAGCCCGTCCTTCCACAGAACTCGCCCTCATTTCGGCAGCGATACGGACGAATCTGTTACTGAAGGCCCATCTAGCAGCAAAGTCCGCCCTCATCTTGGCAGTGACACTGAAGAGTCAGAAGAAGAGGACCTGCCATGCAACAGCTGTGCAGATTGGCCCCCCATGCAGCAAGCGAAACTACGAGAGACCTTCGAAGTCGCAGAAGGGTCCCTGGCCATCACAAGGGTGCCGGAACGGATGTGCAAAGAGCTCGACGCATTGTCAGTCTCTACCGTGGACCAGCTGAAAACTTTCTACGTGCCCGGGAGGAAAAATGGACAGAAGGGCATCCTGTTTTACAGCTCAAACCACGTTGTGCACCCGGACGATCTTTCTGTCATGTGCCTTCCCTATGAGAGAGGCATAAGAGCCGTCCTCAATCCCAGATACTATGCGCCCGAGATGTGGGAATACTTTAAGAAGTGCGGATGCCGGTTATATCAAACGGAGTCCGAAGCAAAGTTTTACGAAGGGCTATGGTATCTGCCCCAGGTCCGAGCACTCATCGACGGACGAATTCCAGATAGACGGGGCATAGGCTACATTCAACCTGATTCCAAAGCGTGCTACATGATCTATGTTGGTGAGGCCAGCAAAAGATCAAATGATGATGACGAGATAGCCGAGCCAGAAGAAGCTCCACAAGAGCTCGAAGATGGCAGACAAGCAACCTTTGATGAGCTAACCGAGATTGACTTAGGAACGCCCGATAATCCAAGGCCGACCTACATCAGCTCACTCTTATCGGAGGAAATGAAAGAGCAGATAATTGCCCTGCTGCGTGAGTTCGTCGACTGCTTCGCGTGGACATACAAAGAAATGCCTGGCCTTTCCCCTGAGGTAGCCATGCATAAGCTGGCTATATCTCCTGATGCTAAGCCAGTCAAACAAGCTCCTCGAAGAATGAGAAGGGAGTTGGAAGAAAAAGTCATCGAGGAAGCCAAGAAACTCATCGATGCCGGCTTCATCAGGGAAGAGAAATATGCAGACTGGATCGCATGCATAGTCCCAGTGAAGAAGAAAAATGGGCAGATCCGAGTTTGTGTCGATTTCAGGGACCTCAACAAGGCATGTCCTAAAGACGACTTCCCGCTACCGGTCATAGAAATGATGGTCGATGACACCTCAAATTACGAACTGTTCACCTTTATGGATGGCTCGTCTGGATATAATCAGATCAAGATGTCGCCTGAGGATGAGAAGCACACAGCATTTCGAACTCCGATCGGAATATATTGCTACAAGGTAATGCCATTCGGACTGAAGAACGCAGGTGCTACATATCAAAGGGCAATGACTAATATCTTCGATGACCTAATCAATAAAGTCGTCGAATGCTATGTTGATGATCTGGTCGTTAAGACTAAAGCCAAGGCCGATCATATCCAAGATCTCAGGACCGTTCTCACCAGACTGAGGGAATACGATCTGAAGATGAATCCTCTGAAGTGCGCTTTTGGCGTGTCATCGGGAAAATTCATGGGCTTCATAGTCCTACATCGAGGGATCGAAGTTGACCCATCAAAGATAAAGGCCATCATGGAGATGCCCACTCCGAAGAGTCTGACGCAACTAAGATCTTTTCAAGGCAAGCTTGCTTATATACGGAGGTTTATCTCAAATTTATCGGGGAGATGTAGGCCCTTCTCAAAGCTCATGAAGAAAGGAGCTCCTTTTATCTGGGATGCCGAATGTCAAGCAGCGTTCGAAAGCATCAAACAATACTTGTTGCACCCTCCAGTGCTGGCCGCTCCCATTCCAAATAAACCGCTGATTCTCTACACTGCCGCGCTGGACGTGTCACTCGGTGCGCTCCTTGCCCAGAATAACGAGGAGGGAAAAGAAAATGCCCTCTACTACCTCAGTCGAACTCTAGTCGGGGCGGAACACAACTACTCCCCAATCGAAAAGCAATGCCTGGCTCTAATATTTGCTGTGAAGAAGCTGAGGCACTATTTGCTCGCTCATCGGGTTATGCTGATCTCTAAGGTCGACCCGCTTAAACACTTGATGACCAAAGCAAGCCTAGCCGGCAGAATGGCAAGATGGGCTGTCATGCTACTTGAGTTTGACATAGTTTATACCCCTCATAAAGCAGTAAAAGGGCAAGCTATTGTAGACTTTCTCGCCGCTCATCCAATACCAGAAGAGTCGCCGCTAAATTGTGAGTTACCCGATGAACAAGTGCTGCACCTTGAGGAAGATGAGCCATGTTGGGAGCTCTACTTCGATGGGGCCTCATCAATAAGGAGCTCCGTCAGATCAAGCATCCCGGAGGTAAAAGCGGGGATAGGATTGGTGTTCATCACGCCATCAATGGGAACCCTACGACGTTCTTTTGCTCTCACCGAGCCTCGGACAAACAATGAAGCTGAGTATGAAGCTTTGATAGCTGGTTTGGAGCTTGCCGTAGAAATGGAAATCCATCAGCTACGAGTCTACGGTGACTCCCAGCTTGTCGTCAACCAAGTAAGCGGCGACTATAAGATATAAAAACCCGAGTTAGCTCGGTACAGAGGTCGAGTGGTGGAACTCATGAAACGGTTCACTCATATTGAACTAACGAGAGTCCCTAGAGCGTTGAACGGAAAGGCTGATGTACTCGCTCGCTTGGCCAAGGAGCTGGCTGATCCTGACATTGACGAAATTCTGATCACAGTCAGGAGCCGGCAAATTCTACCCCTAGTCTCTCTACGAGAAGAGGAAAGCGCGGAACAGAAGAGCAGTCCCGCTGAAGAAGCTTCGATCATCCAAGACGAGCCCGATTTAAGAGAACCCTTCATAGAGTACCTCCGACACGACAAGCTGCCCGAAGAAAAATCTGCGGGGATTCAGCTGAAGAAAAGAGCTCTCCGATACGTGTTTGTAAATGACACGTTATACCGCAGGTCATATGACCAACTCTGGCTCAGGTGTCTGTCATTGGCCGAAGCCCAAAAGGTCATGAAAGATGTTCACTCGGGCGTTTGCGGTGCTCACCAATCTGGCCCCAAGATGCGACTTCAAATCAAACGGCTTGGGTATTACTGGCCTACTATGATACGGGATTGCGGAGAACATGCAAAGAAATGTCAGATCTGCCAAATCCATGGTGATTTCATTCATAAGCATCCCAATCCGTTGCATCCTACGGTGGCGTCGTGGCCCTTCGAAGTCTGGGGCACCGACATTGTCGGCCCAATTGATCCTCCGTCATCCAAAGGCCACCGGTTCATACTGGCCGCAACTGACTACTTCTCCATATGGGCAGAAGCCGTCCCGCTAAAAGAAGTCAAGAAAAAAGATATTCTGACATTCTTCCAGCATAATATTCTATACCGCTTCGGTACACCAAGAAGAATCATTTCTGACAACGGGCCTTCTTTCAAGAGCTTCAATGTCTCAAGATTCGCTACTCAGAACAAGATAGATTGGAGATATTCCTCCATCTATAATCCAAGAGCCAATGGGCTATCCGAAGCCTTCAATAAGACTCTATGCAAGCTCCTGAGGAAAAATGCTTCAGCCAACAAGAGAGACTGGAATCTCAAACTTCATGAGGCATTATGGGCATATCGTACCACGCATCGTACTCCAACTCAGTCCACTCCATACTCATTGCTCTTCGGAGTGGAGGCGGTCCTCCCCCTCGAAGTCGAAGTTCCAAGCTTAAGAATGGCCGTTCAGCATGAGTTGACGGAGGAGGAAAACGTGCTTCTTCGACTTGAAGAACTCGATGCCCTCGAAGAAAAGAGGCTCGCGGTGCAGCAAAATCTGGAGCTATACCGAGCCCAAATATCACGGGCCTATTACAAGATAACCCGTCTCCGCGCTTTCAAGAAAGGTGAATTGGTGTTGGTCCTCAAAAGACCGATCATCCCCAATCGACATGCCAAGGGAAAATTCGAGCCGAACTGGGAAGGACCATACGTCATCGAGAAAGTGTTTGACGGAGGATCCTACCAACTAATAAGCGCCGAGGGAGAAAGGCACATGCCAACCATCAATGGCCGATATCTCAAAAAATACTACACGTGAATGCTCCAAGTCGCAGGCGAATTGAGCACATCAGCCCTACGGTCTGGATCAGACATCCTGCAAAACCGTATACAATCCACGGGCGTAAATGACCCCTATTTCTCCCAAATCCTGCCGGTGAGACTACTTTTGAAGTCCCACCAGCGGCAAAAAAAAGGAAAAAGAAAAAAAAGAGAAGAAGAAATAAACGGTATGTCCACAAGCAAAACGGGCACGGATGAAAACCCGAAAGGGCTCCGTGAGTAAAAACAGCAGGACTGCCGGCGAGTTTGTGAAAACCTGAAAGGGCGCGAACTAGTGAAAAGGAGATGAAATGCACTCTCAAAGTCCTCTCGACTTTGAGAGGAGAAAATTCCCGCGTGAGATCCTTACGACTCACAAAGGAGCAACACACTTAGGAATCCTCACGATTCCTAAGGAGAAAATACACCTGCGGGATCCTCACGACTCGTAGGGAGAAAATGCTTTTATGGGACCCTCACGACCCATAAAATTGAAAAGCCTTAGGTGATAGGGACCCAAACCTGTCTCCTAAGCCATCGTTCCCCAACGGGCAATGGCAAATGATGAGTCGCTCCTGGCATTTCGCTTCAGTGTTAGCGGTGCTGATGCCAACAGAAAACCCAAATCCCAAGTCCTCCCAAGGCAAATGATGATTTGCTCCTGGCATTATTCCAGTGCAGCAATGCTGATGCCAAACAAGATCCAAATCCCAAGTCCCCAAACGGCGAATGATGAGTCGCTCCTGGTACCACATTCCAGTGCAGCGATGCAGACGCCAACCAAAGTCCAATTTCTCAGAATTCTCCCGGCCCTACGGTTAGTCCCCAAATTGACTACCGTATACAATCCACGGGCTTAAATAATTCTCACCACCCTCATGCCCCACCGTAATCACCAATTACGTGGCTGGTCTCCGCCTTTGGAATTATGCTCCATTGAGAAGACCCACTCATGTGTCCTCACGATACATGAGGAGAACAAACCTTTGTGGGATCCTTACGACTCACAAGGGAAAAACACACTTAGGAGTCCTCACGACTCCTAAGGAGAAAATACACCTGCAGGATCCTTACGACTCGTAGGGAGAAAATGCTTTTATGGGACCCTCACGGCCCATAAAATTGAAAAGTCTTAGGTGACAGGGATCTAAACCTGTCTCCTAAGCCATCGCTCCCCAACCCCAAAATGGCGAATGATAAGTCGCTCCTGGTACCATATTCCAGTATAGCGATGCAGACGCCAACCAAATTCCAAATCCCATACCCCAATGGCGAATGATGAGTCGCTCCTGGTACCACATTCCAGTGCAGCGATGCAGACGCCAACAAAGCCCTGAAATTTTTCTAGCCCTACGGTCTGGATCATACATCCTGCAAAACCGTATATAATCCACGGGCATAAAACAATCCCGATCTCTCCAAAAAATAATAATAATAATAATAACGGTATGTCCACAAGCAAAATGGGCACGGATGAAAACCCGAAAGGGCTCCGTGAGTAAAAACAGCGGGACCGCCGGCGAGTTTGTGAAAACCCGAAAGGGCGCAAACTCGTAAAAAAGAAAAGAAATGAAATGCACTCGTAAAGTCCCCTCGACTTTGTGAGGAGAAAATTCCCGCGTGAGATCCCTACGACTCACCAAGGAGCAACACACTTAGGAGTCCCCACGACTCTTAAGGAGAAAACACACCTACGAGATCCTTTCGACTCGTAGGGAGAAAATGCTTCTATGGGACCCTTACGGCCCATAAAATTGAAAAGTCTTAGGTGATAGGGATCTAAACCTGTCTCCTAAGCCATCAATTCCCAAATCCTCTCGGGGCAAATGATGAGTTGCTCCTGGAATTATTCCAGTGCAGCAATGCAGATGCCAAACAAAAACCAATTCCCAAACTCTGTCATGACAAATGATGATTCGCTCCTGGTACCATATTCCAGCGTAGCGATGCTGATGTCAACCCAAAGCACATCAAGTCAAACAACCAATGGCCTCCCTGGCAGAATCAAATTCCCACCTCGGAAACAAGTCAACTTCATCCCTGACGCCGCAAGAAGCGGGGTAAGTCAAATCCAGCATCGACCGTCCAAGTCGTTAAAATGGCAGCACCGACCGTCCACGTCGCTAAAAGGGCAGCAACGACCGTCCAAGGCGCAAAAAGGGCAGCACCGACCGTCCAAGTCGTTAAAATGGCAGCACCGACCGTCCACGTCACTAAAAGGGCAGCAACGACCGTCCAAGTCGTTAAAATGGCAGCACCGACCGTCCACGTCACTAAAAGGGCAGCAACGACCGTCCAAGTCGCAAAAAGGGCAGCACCGACCGTCCACGTCGCTAAAAGGGCAGCAACGACCGTCCAAGTCGCAAAAAGGGCAGCACCGACCGTCCAAGTCGTTAAAATGGCAGCACTGACCGTCCACATCGCTAAAAGGGCAGCAACGACCGTCCAAGTCGCAAAAAGGGCAGCACCGACCGTCCAAGTTGTTAAAATGGCAGCACCGACCGTCCACGTCGCTAAAAGGGCAGCAACGACCGTCTAAGTCGCAAAAAGGGCAGCACCGACTGTCCAAGTCGTTAAAATGGCAGCACCGACCGTCCACGTCGCTAAAAGGGCAGCAACGACCGTCCAAGTCGCAAAAAGGGCAGCACCGACCGTCCAAGCCGTTAAAATGGCGGCACCGACCGTCCACGTCGCTAAAAGGGCAGCAACGACCGTCCAAGTCGCAAAAAGGGCAGCACCGACCGTCCAAGTCGTTAAAATGGCAGCACCGACCGTCCACGTCGCAAAAAGGGCAGCATCGACCGTCCAAGTCGCAAAAAGGGCAGTATCGACCGTCCAAGTCGCAAAAAGGGCAGCATCGACCGTCCAAGTCGCAAAAAGGGCAGCATCGACCGTCCATGTCGCTAAAATGGAAGCATCGACCGTCCACATCGCTAAAAGGGCAGCATCGACCGTCCAAGTCGCAAAAAGGGCAGCATCGACCGTCCAAGTCGTAAAAAGGGCAGCGGGGGATTCCTACAAAGCGGGAACCAGATCACTCCGGGCCAGGGAAACGTCTATCACGGACACTCTGTCTCGGAGACATGTCAAGCGACGACCGTCCATGTCGTAAGAAGGGCAGCGCCAGCTTCCCAAAAAGTGGGAACCAAATCAGGTCGCCTCCAAGTAAAAGAAGATCCATCAATTTCATGCACACGACCCACATATGTGGTGTGCATTTATTGATGGGGGGCAATTTTTTGGGGTAAAAATTTACACCCCGGTTGACCAAGTCAAAATCAAAGTCAACCCCAAGACAAGTGGGCCCAAGCCCAGATCCAGTGGGCCCATGCCCGGGTAGAGCCAGAATATGAAGCGACCGGCCTCCCCCCATGCCAAGATAAAAAATTTTGTAATAAATAATTTTGTTGCATTTCTTTTATTTTATTTTATGGATAAATGTAAGAAAAATAGGCATAAAGCCAAATTTTTGTAAAGCCTATGGCTTATGTGCAAAAAGAAATGGCACATGAGCCATAGGATAGGCAAAATGCCATTTTGTGAAGCCCAAGGGGCTATGTGTAAAGTGTATGGCCTATAAAGGCAAAGATAATGAAATATCTCAACAACTTTTTCTCTCTCCAAAAAAAAAGTTTGAGATCTGAGATCTTTCTTCCTCCTTCAAGGTTCCAAAACCTTCTTCTTTCTTTTGAATTAAATCAAGAGTTTTACTCTTCCTTTTTTCAAAACTAAATAGTTTTCCACAACAAAACCCATAAATGGGAACTCAGATCTTCCATTAGATCTCAAAAAGAAGAGATTTTTAAAAATCCCACAGCTCTTGATCTTTAAGATCCAGCTAACAGAGGAGGAAGAAGAAGAACATCTTTCACCAAACCCCCAAAAAAGAAGAAAAACACACTCAGGAGTCCAACACCTCTCTGATTTCTCTTCTGAGAAATTTTTTCAGGCTAAAAGCCTCTTTTCCTCGCCGGCGCTCAAGCGCAGAGCGCCCGCGTGCCGACACGTGGCGCGCTTGCGCTCCAGCGCAAGCGCTCGAGCGCGAGTCGCCCCCCGTGCCGACACGTGGCGCTCTTCTCTTGCGCTCCAGCGCAAGCGCTCGAGCGCGAGTCGCCCCCGTGCCGACACGCGGCGCTCTTGCGCTCCAGCGCAAGCGCTCGAGCGCGAGTCGCCCCCATGCCGACACGCGGCACTCTTGCGCTCGAGCGCAGGCGCTCTTGCGCTCGAGCGCAAGTCGCCCACGTGCCGACACGTGGCGCGCTTGCGCCCAAGCGCTCAGCGTCTGAGCGCAAAGCGCCCACGTGCCGACACGTGGCGCGTTGCGCTCCAGCACTCTGCGCTCGAGCGCAAAGCGCCCACGTGCCGACACGTGGCGCGCTTGCGCTCAAGCGCCTAGGCGCTGGCCCCACGCATCCTTTGGATGTCTTTTTCCCCCTTTTTCATATATACATATGTATACAAATGTGCACATGCACATACTCTACGACACTGTCCCTGTTAGAAAAAAATTTCTAAACAGGGCGCTGCCCCGCACCCCGCAAGGGGGCTGCTAGCCCCCTTGACCCCCAGCCCGCTATCCGGGTAGCGGGACCCCCGTAAAAACTCTGCGTGGCTCCCTATATATTTAAAAAAAAACCCCTCCAAAACACAACACACGTACACTGCACATTGAGTTCGCATGACCATTTTAACCCGTTAATCGGAGGTTCCCTCGCTCCAAAGGCGAGGGGTAATTAACGGCAGCTTGGTCCGCGGCTGCCGGAGATTCGGATCCCCACAATCATTAAACCCCGGCCTACCCTAGGAAGGGGGAATCTGTAGTACGCCTGACAAGCGTGCGCGTATTCCCATCTCAACGGGGTGACGAAAAACACCCTACACCACTACCCACATATTGTTTGATTTCTTTGCATTCATCTAGAGAATGATAATTCCCCTCTTAAATCCATTTTTAATGCTCATTTTTAATTCTCAATTCATTACCCTAAACCCTAATTTTCCCTATAAATATTACACCACATTTCATCCCGCCTCATTCAGAATTTCATTACAAAAACACTCTAAAATTTCCAAGTCCCAAGTTGTACAAGTGGAGTTAGCAAAGGGTAAGGTTCCAGCGAAGCTTCGAGAAGATTCCAGTGACGAAACGACATCCCGACAGTCCCGAAAACTTCCTCCTTCTCCCTTCTTTCATTATAACCAGTAAGTCCCCTTTCCCTCTTCCATCTCTATTCTAAAACAATTTATTTCGAAAACTCGTCGGAAGCGGAGTTATTCCGACTTCCGATTAGTTTTTATTTAAAAACTCCATTTTTCTTAAATAATAAAATCCCATATTCTCTCATAATATTTAAAAAATATAAATATATAAATTAGAACAAGATTCATCTCAAAATAATTCATGTTGTAATTTTTATTTCACTTTTACAGTAAAATACCATCATGTTACATACAACTTATAATTGTTCAATTTAACCGTATTATCTTAGATAACTTATGAGGTAATGACCTACCTCATCACAACACACATGTTTGACATTGCACGATGAATTTTGGGACTCTAGTTTATGGGAAAATACGAGATTACGAATATGTCACGACCCACCCCCAAACACAGATGGTATTGTCCGCTCTGGCCGAAACCGCACGGTTTTGTCCCTTTGAATGAACCGGACTCAAGAAAGGGTCTACTTCCCAGTAGATCGCCCGTCCCAGAATTTCTCTAGCTCAAGCACGCTTAACTCCGGAGTTCTTCAAACTCCGGAGTTCCGATTCATCCAAAATGCGCTTTTGTGTTAAAGGAGTGGTATCATTCCATTTATAGTTCTGATCATGCCCTCTTTTGGAATGGATTTCGATACTCCCCTTTGTTCTACAGTGGGTCCCCCCGTGTGTATCCGTATCGGTTACATCCCCACCTCGATACCGGATAAAATCTCACTTCTCACGGGGTAGGTGGTATTCATTCTCAACTTCACCTGGGGTATTACATTCCTCCCCACTTAGAACAATGGTTCGTCCTCAAACCACAGACCTACTCTTGAGGGACCGGCTCTGATACCATAATTGTCATGACACACCCCTAAACATAGATGGTATTGTCCGCTATGGCCGAAACCGCAGGGTTTTGTCCCTTTGAATGAACCAGACTCAAGAAAGGGGTTACTTCTCAGTAGGTCACCCATCCCAGAATTTCTCTAGCTCAAGCACGCTTAACTACGGAGTTCTTCAAACTCCGGAGATCCAATTCATCTAAAAGGCGCCTCTATGTTATAGGAGTGGTATCATTCTATTTATAGTTCTGATCATGCCCTCTTTCGGAATGGAATTCGATACTCCTCATTGTTCTATAGTGGGTCCCCGTGTGTATCCGTATCGGTTACATCCCTACCTCGATACCGGATAACATCTCACTTCTCACGGGGTAGGTGGTATTCATCCCCAACTCCACCTGGGGTATTACAGAATAAATACCTTATACATTCAAAAACCGTTTTCTTTAAAAAATGTGTTAATTAAATTCCTTGCAATTGCGCCTCTACAACCCATTTTGGGAAACCCCGATCGGGATGGTGCGGGTTATCACACGTCCTCGGGCCTAGTAGAGCGAGATGTAGACCTTCGTAAGGAGCATTCGATCTCGAAGGAATTTTTAATGCAATTTTTAAGAAAAATGTGATTTCTATTTAATAAATAAATTCTATATTCTTTTATATATATATATATATATATATATATATAATCAAAATATCTACTTTAAGTAAACAATATATATATATATATATATTCCATATTTTCTAAATCAAAGGAATCACCAATTTCCTGAAACTACCAAACTACCATTACAATTCAATTCAATTCCAAGATTATATTAAAATACCATATACAATGAAATCTTGTTATATCCACTAGAATATTTCACTTTATAAAAATTACAATTATAAAAACCCTAAAGATGATAATTAAATACTTAAGGTGTATTTTGAAAATATATCAAAACTATTTTTCATAAAACCCCTTCAAGTTATATTAATTTACAATAAGGACCCTTGTAAACATAGGTTTAAGTGGGACCAGTTCTCTTGAGCCTCAAGGGGCCCGAGAATATGGGTGCTTGCCTATCTAAGGTAGACAATTTAAAAACGGTGTTATCAATACGGTAATTGTCTTGGAAAAAGACACAAATCCTGCCATCCATGTGAAGCAGTAACCGATAACATCAAAACTAATTCAGGACTTCAACTTCTTTTAAAGTGTGTGATTCAGACAGAGTCTCTGTCTAATATGAAATCAATCTGACTTGAATCCAATTCAAGTATAACTACAATACAACAAGAATCCATTTATACCAGAATTCAATCTATATCAACATAACTCGACCGAACCGAACCATGGATATATGATTGACAGCAGAAACATGTGTTCCACCTTGTTCTATTTGTTCTACTTTCCGCAATGAAGACGGTGTCGCTTTACAGCTAGCCGGTTGAGCACGGATCGTCCACAGAGATTGGTAGTATGTTCGTTCTTATCTTAGACGGGTCAATAAAGAATGTATATGTATTGGTCCGAATCTATCCTAAGTGTTCGTATTTATATTCAAGTAAGCTTGTTAGGGTTAAGTTTGGTTAGTAGAGTTAGGATTAGTCTTGTGCTTTTCTTTTGCCAATCTTAAAATGAAGTTGGGATAAAAGAAAGTAGCGGGGATTAGGAGGACATAGAAATGGGATTTGCGAGTTTAAGCAAACTTTCCAACGCTAAATCCATTCCTAGTGCCTCTTGTCCGTCCGCTACGTGCGCTTATTTCCAACCCTAGACCAAACACCCGCAACCATGTATCCAATTGGGTCAAACTACAGGCCACGTTGAAGCGCGCCCAAAGGACTTCTCGACTTAGGTCACGGCTATATGTCACGTATAGCGCGCCTAAGTTAAGGGGTTGCGTTTATTTGGTTTAGGCTCGTTTTAGGATGTTTGGCGAAGAGAAGCAGACGGGATTTTTCCATCCCTCATACTAACCTTTCTTAGCCCCTAACAAGTGGAAACTATTCACGCATGAAAATGAAAAGAAAACAAAGCAAGAAAGAAGCAAAGAAAGAAAGGGGAAAAACAGTTTTACAAAGATTCAATCTAACTACTTGGGTCCTCACCTAAGCAAGGAACTCCGTCGAGTATCATGGCTTGAAAATGCGAATAAGAGGAAAAGGAAAATAACATAAGAAATAACAACAACTAATTAGAAACAAGTAATAAAATTACACCAGGAATGAAAATTACAAGACAAGAAATGAAATTACAATGCAAGAAAAATAAAAGAAACAAGTTAAATAAAAACCATCATCTTCTTTGATTTTCCACTCAAAAGCTCTCACCGCACTTTAATGGAGAATAGATGAAGAGGAAGAAGAAGATACAAACTAACCTATACTAAAATCTAACTAAAAAGAAACATTTATACAATGGCTCAAAACTGAAGTATTTATAGGCAGGGAGCTGAAACCCTAGGGCCAAATTCTGAGCCCATATGAAGTTACAAAACTACCTCCAAAATATATTCAGACGCCGAGTCAACTCGGCCGCGGAACCGCCGCATAATAGCCATATTGGCCGCGGTTTCGCGGCACTTTAGGTGTTTCATGGGGTGATTTTTCTAGGGCTTCTCCACATTGCTTTCTTTTGTTGTTCTACATGTCCCAAATTGTAAAATACTTCCAAAGTTTCTTCAGATTTGCAACAGTCCAAAATGGCTTTACTTTTAATTCATTTGACCTTATCTCCCTCGAGCTCCGCGCACCCATTGAATCTTGTGATGCCCTTCTCATGCTTTGTACTTGTCCGAAACATGAATGACCACTGTTTTCCGTCTTGTCTCTTGAACTGGTAAGTGGCACTGGACGGATACGGATGACTGGAACCCGGATCTTATCTGTCTGAGACAGATGTTCTGGATTTTTAGGGTAATTGTTGAGATTTTGTATGATTTGCGTCAATTGGACTAGGAACCTGTAACCTGTAAATATGTAGCAAACACGGATCAAAAGCACCTGCCTATAAACAAACGAGCAGAAGAATGAGCGGTATTAAATGCAATATTCTAGTATGAACAATATACTCTGATTACATGACTGTCCATTTATATCCATTCCGTTTACTGATATCATGGTTTCGGCAAGTCTTCCATTTACTACAATACAATACAATCAGTACAATCAATACAATCAATACAATAAACATTATGGGGTTTATAAAGGGGTAGACTGGTATGGAACAAGTTAAAGGTGGCACGAGGTGGTCACTAAAAGACGTAATTACAACCATGTCGTTGTTCCATGGTATTATTGACGGAACCTTGTACTACGGGTTACCAAATTTCACGGTGTAAGTTGGACTCCTCTCGTATATACTGGCATATTCTGTACCAAGCTACAACAACTACGTTAGTATAACAAATATAACATTATCTACCTCACATGTTTTATTCTCTGTCTATTCTTCTCCTTTCTTTGGGACTTACTAAGCGATTCTTCGCTGACGACATTCATATTTCTCTTTTTCTTTGAAATGTTGTCAGGAGGACCCGACTATGAGGAGTTCGAGACCAGCCATAAGCACTTGGAGTAGTTCACATAAGACCCTGAGCATTGACTTTACTTGTACATGCTTTTCATTTCATTTATGCCATTGTTTAGGCATTGCATTCCAAACTTGTATTTACATTTCAGTATTGTATTGTAAAGAAATGTTGAATAAATAAAAGTTGTTGTTCTTTTACATCT
The DNA here is from genome assembly GCA_030015575.1 of Agapanthus africanus. Classification (NCBI taxonomy): domain Eukaryota; kingdom Viridiplantae; phylum Streptophyta; class Magnoliopsida; order Asparagales; family Amaryllidaceae; genus Agapanthus; species Agapanthus africanus. The sequence goes on from JASDDO010000026.1 coordinate 42,055,459, forward strand.
CTTCTTGTGTACTTTATTATATTGCTTATTTACGCTTAGCGTGTTTTCTTCTGAATAAATACGTAGCGGGCCAGTCGCGCCTCCGTACCCGTACTATGGGAAGCGGGGCGTGACAGGTTTTGTTGGCGGCCCATGCAGGTCAGTTATGCATGGACATGCAGGTCAGTTCTGCATGAAATCCTATGCAATATAACACAAGAATCAGCAACTAAAAACATTCTTTACATTTCATATTACTAGAATCTTACAATTTCATATTCTTTGAATCTATCCTAACCCTATATTTCTTTCAAGGTTATGGATTCACCAAACAATACCAGAACCAACGTCAACAATATACCACCACCTCTCCCACTTACACCTACCGTTGTAGCTCCGATCAACGAGAAAACGGTATTGCTTTAGGTAATTCGAAGCCTCCTGGAAGGACAGCAGCAGTAGACTGATATACTTTTGAACTGTCTAGAAGCAGAAGCACCCAGAGTGAATCAATTCCGGGCATTGCACCCAAAACAATTTTCTGGGAAAGAGAGCCGTTTGGAATGGGCTAAGAGCATTAAGGATGATCTGGCAGCAGCACAAGTTCCAGAGATCACTTCGGTTCAGGTTGTGAAGCTGCAACCCACCGACAACACCCGAGTATAGTGGAAGGCGGAAGAAAGTCGCCTTGCCCAGCCTATAGAATGGAAGACTTTCCGTGACATGTTCGACGCAAAGTACTTTCCAGAGACTTCCCTATTTGACATGGAGCAACAATTCATCCACTTACAACACGGTTCGATGTGGACTAAGTCTGTGGATGAGTATGATGTCGAGTTCACCATGTTGAGCAGGTTTGCGGCACACTTGATACCGACTGCTGAAATCAGGTCCTGACGATTTCAGCAAGGGTTAGATCCGGAGATCCAAGCTACCTTAGCTACAGGGGATTTCTCAACCCACGACCAAGCTCTGAAAGCTGCCCGCCGATATGAGGCAGTAGTGAAGAAGAAGAACAGACCTCAATCTGCCGGTGTGAAGGGCCCTGCCACTCAGATGGCAGGAGGAGCCTCTTCAATACCAACTTTTACACCCAGGAGACCGGAAGAAACAAATAACCGGCCAAGTCCAGATTTTTGCTGCTACTGCAAAAGTGATGGACACCTGTGGAAGGACTGTAGGCACGCAAAAGGCATGTGCTTAGTTTGTGGCGCATCCAATCATGGAATTGGAACATATCCTTATAGACGCAACCCAGCTCCAACACACACCGACTATCCGCAGTGGCCAGCTATCCAGGCTCCTGCATCTCGTCTTGCTCTTCCAGCTCCACCTCCACGTGGACCTCCTGCACAGCCAAATCGTCAATTCCAACAGGCACTGAGGAACATGCCTCGAGGATAGAGGAATGTGCCTCCAGCTAGGAGAAATGTACCCTGGCAACAGGGTTTCACTTTAGCGGCTGTAAAAGCCAAGACTGTAGAACAAGGTAACCATGGTAATTCCCTCACATCTTTTTCAATCTTTCCAAAACTTTTGCATTCTTTCGTTATTCCAAATATTTTTTATCACTTGTTCTATCACCATCACTATCATTAAACTTTTCTTGAATTTATTACACTTTCCTTCTACAAATTTCGAGGACGAAATTTTTATAAGGAGGGTAGAATGTAACAACCCTAAACTTTTTGTACATAATTTTTTTTTTTCAAAATACAGAAAGGAGCACCTAAGCCTGAGCACAATTTATAAATTAAATTTGCTTTGGAACAGCAAATCCCCTCAGCCACGTATTATTTTTATTGATTTTTCTTTTAAACTTTTAGAAACTCAAAGGTTTGCAAGTGCACTGCACGTAAAATAAAAAGTCATAATAAAAACAAACATGTGGGAAATGCTATTTGAATAGCCTAGGACACGCGGCCCCAATCCGAGACCCTACCCCTCCAAGATGACCAGCGAGATCTTGTTTTGGGCCGGCACCATCGGTCCAAACCGTACCAAATGCTCCCAAAATTTAACCCTAGCACCCCTTCACCTACTCCACTACCCCCATATTGTTTGATTTCTCTGCATTCATCCAGAGAATGGTAATTCCCCTCTTAAATCCATTTTAAATGCACATTTTTAATTCTCAATTCATTACCCTAAACCCTAATTTTACCTATAAATACCACACCATATTTCACCCCTCCTCATTCAGAATTCCATTACAAAAACTCTCTAAAATTTCTAAGTCTCAAGTTATACAAGTGGAGTTAGCAAAGGGCAAGGTTCCTGCGAAAATTCGAGAAGATTCCGGTGACGAAACGACTTCCCGACGGTTCCGAAAGCTTCCTCCTTCTCCCTTCTTTCTTTATAACCGGTAAGTCCCCTTTCCCTCCTACATCTCTATTCTAAAACTGTTAATTTCAAAAACTCGTCGAAAGTGGAGTTATTCCGACTTCCGATTCGTTTTTCTTTAAAAACTCCATTTTTCTTAAATAATAAAATACCATATTCTCTCATAATGTTTAAAAAACATAAATAAACACATTAGAACAAGTTTCATCTTAAAATAATTCATGTTGAAATTTTTATTTCATTTTTACAGTAAAATACCATCATGTTACATACAACTTATAATTGTTCAATTTAACCGTATTACCTTTAGATAACTCACGAGGTAATGACCTACTCATCACAACACACATGTTTGATATAGCACGATGAATTTTGGGTCTCTAGTTTATGGGAAAATACGAGATTACGAATAAATACCTTAAACATTCAAAAACTGTTTTCATTAAAAAGTGTGTTAATTAAATTCCTTGCAATTGCGCCTCTACAACCCATTTTGGGAAACTCCGATCGGGATGGTGCAGGTTATCGTACGTCCTCGGGCCTAGTAGAGCGATATGCAGACCTCCACAAGAAGCATTCGATCTCGATGGAATTTTTAATGCAATTTTTAAGAAAAATGAGATTTCTATTTAATAAATAAATTCTATTTTCTTATATATATATATAAATATTATCAAAATATCTACTTTAAGTATACAATATATGTATATATATATATATATATATATTCCATGTTTTCTAAATCGAAGGAATCACCAATTTCATGAAACTACCATTACAATTCAGTACAATTCCAAGATTACATTAAAATACCATATACAATGAAATCTAGGTTATATCCACTAGAATATTTCACTTTATAAAAATTACAATTATGAAAACCCTAAAGACGATAATTAAATACTTGAGGTGTATTTTGAAAATATATCAAAACTATTTTTCATAAAACCCCCTCAAGTTATATTAATTTGCAATAAGAACCCTACTAAACATAGGTTTAAGAGGGACCAGTTCTCTTGAGCCTCAGAGAGCCGGAGAATATGGGTGCTTGCCTATCTAAGGTAGACAACCTAAAAACGGTGTTATCAATATGATAATTGTCTTGGAAAAAGACACAAATTCTGCCATACATATGCAACAGTAACCGATAATATCAAAAGTAATTCAGGACTTCAACTTCTTTTAAAATGTCTGACTCAGACAGAGTCTCCATCTAATATGAAATCAATCTGACTTGAATCCAATTCAAGTATAACTACAATACAACATGAATCCATTTATACCAGAATTCAATCTATATCAACATGACTCTACTGAACCGAACCATGGATACTTTAATTACAAGACTATCCATTTATATCCATTCTGTTTACTGATATCATGGTTTTGGCAAGTCTTCCATTTATTACAAGACAATACAATACAATAAACATTACGGGATTTATAAAGGGGTAGACTGGTACGAAACATGTTAAATGTGGCACGAGGTGGTCACTAAAAGACGTAATTACATCCACGCCATTGTTCCGTTGTATTATTGACGTAGCCTTGTACTACGGGTTATCAAATTCCACGGTGTAAGTTGGACTCCTCTCGTATACACCGGCATATTCTGTACCAAGCTACAACAACTACGTTAGTATAACAAATATAACATTATCTACATTACATGTTCTATTCTCTGTCTATTCTTCTCCTTCTTTCTTTGGGACTTACCGAGCGATTGTTCGCTGACGACATTCTTATTTCTTTTCTTCATTGGAATGTTGTCTGGAGGACCCGACTCTGAGAAGTTCGAGACCAGCCAGGAGCACTTGGAGCAGTTCACAGAAGACCCTGAGCATTGACTTTACTTGTACATACTATTCATTTCAGTTATGCCATTGTTTAGGCATTGCATTCCAGACTTGAGTTTACTTTTCAGTATTGTATTGTAAAGAAATATTGAATAAATAAAAGTTGTTGTTCTTTTACATCTCTTCTTGTGTACTTTATTATATTGCTTATTTACGCTTAGCGTGTTTACTTCTGAGTAAATACGTAGCGGGCCAGTCGCACCTCCTTACCCGTACTCTGGGAAGTGGGGCGTGACAATAATGTACGGTAGCATTGTGTTACTTTGTTGCAGTATAGAGATGCATTAATCTAGGACGGTCATACAGCCTTGTTGGCCTTCGTCAACGGCAAGTACGGGTGGGTTTAGATTAATCAGGACAATGACAAGTAGAATTTTACTTGCGACTTATAATTTGTTGGACTTTGTCGAGGTCATAAGACGCTTGGGGCAAAAAGCATATCAGGAGTTTCAAATATCTAGGAAACTTGCTAAGTATGCGCATACCGTCTGGAGTGTGGTAATATTGGTCGGTTTCCTTCAAAGTTATCACACAATGATGGTTGGGTCCCGATTCCCACTAATGAGTAGGTATTGATGGGTTGTTAGGCACCTCATGAATTCTACAATCATCTTAAATCCATGACTCATTCTCATTTTAAAAGTGTTCTTATCTTCCATATAATTCTTATATACCCATCTTCAATATATCATCATACATGACACAATATTTATATCAAATATAAATATAAATTAAGATAAGAAAATAATAAAGTGAGCATGATATTAGTTAATATATCAATATATAAATATACATTAAATTATTAAATCAGCACTTGATTTAATAATCCGGCTATATCATCTATATAACGGCCAATATCAATAAACACCCGATTAAAATACGTGTATTAAATACACGTGTTTAATCGAACTTCTGCACGTATCCCTATACGTGCCCTACATCGTTTCGCATATACTAGGAAACATTTGTGTCGGACTCTAAATACTTGAAAATATGCTGCCAGTAGGTTAGGATCATATCCATAGCCCATAAGCACGTCAACGGTACAAGCTGCACGTAACGGCTATCCAAATATTGATCGAAAAAATGTCAACGAGCAAGCCCATCAGAACCCTGCAAAGTCTATCAGTGACCTCACTGTACAGTCCGGTCTCTTCATCTAAGAGTATCACATATCGATTCTAGGGATTGGAATCTGTCAGACCCCAATAACTCGATAAGTCATGCGACAGAGGACTCATAACCAACCAGAGATACAACTGATAACACTTATCAGTTTATCTCCACTGCGATGGCCATAGACTTGTGGTTGTAGTCATGTTCTACACAGCGCGACATCTACTCCCTATACTGGGAGAGACGAATCCTCTCGACCGCTCACTGCATCCACGTGCTTCAGCACTATACACAAAAAAAACCTGTTTGCACGACTCCTTTGAGTCGTGGCAGAGTAGAAGTCTAAGTATAGTGGGAATACACATGAGATACTATGGCGATCTCAGGTCCTAGTGACTACCCTGTACATATATCACAAGAGAACTGCTACCTGACATTAGTATATTACCAAGTAGGATTTCACGGTAAGTCCGTACAATGTAACTCATCCAATGAGCACCTGTATACAATCCTCGATTTCAAATACCAATAATTGTAGGATCAGCTATCGCCTTCCAACCGGGTCAAGAAATATACACACTAGTCTAAACTGGAGTACCGGTGCCTAGTTTCGATACTCCTACGATTAAGGACATTTAAGGATGTGCTTATCAACTACCCATGCCCCACTAGTATGATCTCTATTATCGTCCGGTAGTCAAGCAAAATCCTAGAGCTTTATCTTATGTCTAAATAATACGTGATAGTTGTAGAGTGTTTTTTGTCACCCTATTGAGATAGGAATGCGCGTCGCTTGTCAGGCATATTAAAGATTCTCCCTGCTTGGGATAGGCTGGGGTTTAATGGTTGTAGGGATCTGAATCTCTGGTAGCCGCGGACTAAGCTACCGTTAATTACCCATCACTTTTCAAGCGAGAGAACCTCCGATTAACAAGTCAAACAGATTATGCGACCTTAATATGCAATATGTGTGTGTTGTGTTTGGGAATAAGTTTGAGAGAGTTTCGGGCATATCGGGGGCCTCGCAGAGTTTTTACAGGGGTTTCGCTACCGGGATAGCGGGCTCTGGGTCAAGAGGACTAGCAGCCTCCTTTCAAGGGTGCAGGGCAGCGGCCCGTTAGAAATATTTTTCTAACGGGAGAGGTGATGAGTATATATATGTCAAGTGCGTGTGTAATAATATGCGCATGTGACAAATGTGAACCTGCCAAAATGTGCATCTAGCAATGTACGCGCCTAGTAAGGGGTGCACATGATAAGTGCGCACCTGCCGAGACGTGTACCAAACAAGGTGCGTGCCTAGTAAGGGGCGCACATGACAAGTGCACACCTGTCGAGACGCACACCTAGAAAGGTGCGCACTTGGTAAGATGCGAGATCAAAGGGTCCTAAATGGGCCAAAAGGTATAGTAAGGTGCGCACCTAGCGAGGTGCGCACATGGGCCGATGCGCACATGGCTCGATTTGCACCCAACGGAGTGCGCACCAAACCAAATGGGCATCTAGCACGGTGCAAGTTGGGTCGAAACCCACTGCAGCAACAGTCCAAAAACACAAAGAATTTGACTTTTGATGTTGGGGATCTTATTCTCTTTTTCAAAGCCTCTTGACGTGCGCACTTAAAATTTTCAAAGCCTCCTGACGTGCACACTTAAAAAAACGAGGAAGAGTGAAAGAGAGACCTGCGCACTAAGAACGGCTCAAAGGGAATTCAAGATTGAGATCCAGCTTAGTTTTGAAATTATCATGGGGGGCTTTTTATAGGCTTACATCTTTTACATTTTAGCCTCATGGCTCAAACAAATTTGGCTTTTGCCTATTTAAAACAAAAATTACTTTTAATCTCTTCCTTTTCTTCTCTTTTTAGCCGGTCCCTCTTCATGCTTGGGCTTGGTTTTGGGCTCGGGCCTACTTGGCTCAGGCTTGGGCTTGGGCCGACATGGCTTTTTGATTTTAATTTTTGGTTTGAATTTGATTTCCAATTTGGGCAATTGTGTGTAATTTTCGACCCCAACAAATTTCCCCCATCAATAAATGCACACCACGCATATGGGTTGTGTTCATGAAATTAATGGATTTTTGCGCTATATGGAGATTGATTTTGGTTTGGTTCCCTTTTGACGGGGTGGAGGTCAATACTACCATTTTTCCGATGTGGATGGCCGATACTGCCATTTTTGCGACGTGGACGGTCGATACTGCCATTTTTGCGACTTGGACGGTTGATACTGCCATTTTTATGACGTAGACGGTCGGTGCTGCCCTTTTTGCGACTTGGACGGTCGGTGTTGCCCTTTTTGCGACTTAGACAGTCGATACTTTATTTTGTTCACTCCGCTTTCTGTGATGCCAGGGTTGAAGTTTCTTGCTCCGCTTCTTACGGTGTCGGAATTGGATTCGACTTGCTCCGTTTTCTGTGGTGTCAGGGTTGAAGTTGACTTTCTCCGCTTCTTGTGGTGTCGGAATTGGATTTGACTTTCTCCATTTGTGTCGGGATTTGACTTGTTTCCAAAGTGGAGCTTGATTCCACCGGGAAGGTCGTTGGTTGACTTGCTTCCAAGGTAGAACTTGATTCCACCAGGAAGGTCGTTGGTTGACTTGCTTCCAAGGTGGGGCTTAATTTCGCCGAGTAGATCGTTGGTTGACTTTCTTCCAAGTTAGAGCTTGGTTCCCCCGAGGAGGTCAATTGTTGAATCGGTTGATCTGATTGGTTTTGTAGTTCTTGTTCATTCCGCGGGACCTTTTGAGCTTGGAACCACTGCCGGTGTGACTTTGATTTAATTTATTTGATTTATGTCTTGTTTGGTAGAACTTTTGAATTTTGAGGGGAACTTGGAATTTGGATTTTGTTTGGCATCAGTATCGCTACAATAGAATAGTGCCAAAAGAAACTCATCATTTTCCATCAGAGGATTTGGGGATTTTAGTTTTGGTTTGGTATCAGCATCGCTCCACTGGAATATGGTACCTGGAGCGAATCATCATTTGCCATGAGATGATTTGGGGATTTTGGTTTTGGTATGGTATGGTATCAGCATCTCTATATTAGAATATGGTACCAGGAGCGAATCATCATTTGCCATGCCCATTAGGGAATGATGGTTTAGGGGTTTAGGCCCTTGTCACCTAAGACTTCTCAATTTTATGAGCCGTAAGGGTCTCATAAAAGCATTTTCTCTCTATGAGTTGAGAGGATCTCGTAGGTGCATTTTCTCCTTAGGAGTTGTGAGGACCCCCAAGTGTGTTGCTCCTTCGTGAGTTGTAAGGATCTCACACGGGAATATTCTCCTTACAAGGTCGAAAGGACTTTGCGAGTGTGGGATTTGGATTTTTGTTTAGTATCAGCATCGCTACGCTGGAATATGGTATCATGAGCGAATCATCATTTGCCTTAGGAAAACATGGGATTTGGGTTTTGAGTCGGCATCAGCACCGCTAACACTGTAATGTAATACCAGGAGCGACTCATCATTTGTCGTTTCCCGTTGGGAGAGCGATGGCTTAAGAGACAGGTTTAAGCCCCTGTCGCTTAAGGCTTTTCAATTTTATGAACCGTAAGGGTCTCATAAAAGTATTTTCTCGCTACGAGTCGAAATGACCTTGCAGGTGTATATTCTCCTTAGGAATAGTAAGGATTCTTAAGTGTGTTACTCTTTTGTGAGTCGTAAGGATCTCATACGGGGATGTTCTCCTCACAAGGTCGAGAGGACTTTGCGAGTGTATTTTCATCTCTTTTTCACAAGTTTGCGCCCGTTCGGGTTTTCACAAACTTGCCGGCAGTCCTGCTATTTTTACTCACGGAGCCCTTTCGAGTTTTCATCTGTGTCCATTTTGCTTGTGGACATACCGTTTTTTTACATTGGTGGAGCTTGATCGCTGGTAAGACTTGAGAGAGATAGGGCCGTTTATGCCCGTGGATTGTATATGGTTTCACAGGATGTATGATCCAAACCGTAGGGCCGGTGTGCTCAATTCGTCTGTGATTTGGAGCATTCACACATACTATTTCTTGAGATATCAGCCATTGATGGGTGGCATAGACCTTTCTCCCTCGGCATTTATCGACTGGTAAGATTCTCTATCAAATACTTTCTCGATGACGTATGGCCCTTCCCTTTTTGGCTCGAATTTTCTATTGGCGTTTTGATTGAGGATGATCGGTCGTTTAAGGACCAACACCAATTCACCTTTCTTAAAAACACGAAGACTGGTTATCTTATCATAGACCCATGACATTTGGGCTCGGTACAATTCCAGATTTTTCTATACTACGAGTCTCTTTTCTTCAACAGCGTCATGTTCTTCGAGCCATAGGAGAATGTTTTCCTCCTCCGTCAAATCGTGCTGAACGGCTATCCTGAGGCTTGGAACTTTGACTTCGAGTAGGAGAATTGCCTCCACTTCGAAGAGTAGTGAGTATGGAGTGGACTAAGTTGGAGTGTGGTGTATGGTACGATATGCCCATAACGCCTCGTGAAGTTTGAGATTCCAGTCTCTCTTGTTGGCCGAAACATTTTTTCTCAAGAGCTTGTATAGAGTTTTATTGAAGGCTTCGACTAGCTCATTGGCTCTTGGATTATAGATAGAGGAATATCTCCAGTTTATCTTATATTGTAGCAAACATTGAGACTTTGAAGCTCCTGAAAGAAAGTCCATTGTCAGAAATGATTCTTCTAGGTGTACCGAAGCGGAATAGAATATTATACCGGAAGAATGTCAAAATATCTTCTGTTTTGACTTCTTTTAGCGGGACAGTTTCATCCCATCTGGAGAAGTAGTCAGTTACGGCCAATATGAATGGGTGGCCTTTGGATGACGGAGGATCAATCGGGCCAACTATGTCGGTGCCCCAAACTTCGAAGGGTCATGATGCCACTGTTGGATGCAACGGATTGGGATGTTTGTGAATGAAGTCACCGTGAATTTAGCAGAGATGACATTTCTTCACATGCTCTTCACAATCCCTTACTATGGTAGGCCAGTAGTACCCAAGCCGTTTGATTTGAAGCCATATTTTAGGGCCAGATTGGTGAGTTCCGCAGATGCCCGAGTGAAATTCTTTCATGACTTTCTGAGCTTTAACAGATGACAGACACCTGAGACAGAGCTGGTCGTATGATCTGCTGTATAGCGTATTATTTATAAACACATATCGGAGGGCTTTCTTCTTCAACTGAACCCTCGCAGATTTTTCTTCGGGTTGCTTGTCGTATCGGAGGTACTGTATAAGGTCTCTCTCCAATCGAGCCTGTCTTGAATGATCAGAACTTCTTCGGCAGGATTACTCTTTTGTTCTGCGCCTTTCTCTTCTCATAAAGAGACTGGGGGCTGAATTTTCCGACTCTTGACTATCATCAGAATTTCATCCATGTCTGGATCAGCCAGCTCTTTAGCTAGGCAAGCGAGTATGTCAGCTTTTCCATTCAATGCCTTAAGAACTCTCATTAGTTCAGTGTGAGTGAACTGTTTCATGAGCTCCACCACCCGGCTTCTATATCGAGCTAACTAAGGCTTATATATCTTGTAGTCGCCGCTTACTTGGTTGACGACAAGCTAGGAATCATCATAGACCTGTAGCCGAAATATTTCCATTTCTAAGGCGAGCTCCAAACCAGCCATCAGAGCTTCGTACTCAGCTTTGTTGTTTGTGCGAGGCTCGGTTAGAGTGAAAGAAATTCGTAGGGTTCCCATGGATGGCGTGATGAACACCAATCATATCCCTCCAGGACTCTTGATTTTTGAAGGTCCTTATTGACGAGGCTCCATCAAAATAGAGCTCCCAGCACAACTCGTTATCCTCGAGGTGCAACACTTGTTCGTCAGGTAACTCGCAATTGAGCAGTAACCCTTTAGGTATGGGATGAGCAGCGAGGAAGTCGGTGAGGGCTTGTGCTTTTAGTGCTTTCTATGGAGTATAGACCATGTCGAATTCAATCAGCATGACAGCCCATCTTGCCATTCTACCAGCTAAGCTTGCCTTGGTCATTAAGTATTTAAGCGGGTCGACCTTGGAGATCAGTATAACCCGATGAGCGAGCAGATAGTGCCTCAGTTTTTTCGCAGTGAATATCAGAGCTAGGCATTGCTATTCGATCGGGGAATAGTTATGTTCCGCCCCGACTAAAGTTCAACTAAGGTCATAGAAGGCATTTTCTTTTCCCTCCTTGTTGTTCTGGAAAAGGAACGCACCGAGTGACTCATCTAGCACGGCAGTATAGAGCATCAGCGGTTTATTTAGAATAGGAGCAGCAAGCACTGGAAAACGCAATAAGTATTGTTTGATGTTTTCGAATGCATCTTGACATTCGGCATCCTAGACAAAAGGAGCTTCTTTCTTCATGAGCTTTGAGAAGGGTCTACATCTTCCCGATAGGTTCGAGATGAACCTTCGTATGTAAGCGATCTTGCCTTGAAAGGAACTTAGCTGCATCAGATTCTTTAGAGGGGGCATCTCCATGATGGCCTTTATCTTTGATGGATCAACTTCGATCCCCCGGTGCCGAACTATGAAGCCTAAGAATTTTACCGATGATACGCCAAAGACGAACTTTAGAGGATTCATCTTCATATTGTACTCTCTCAGTCTGATGAAGACAATTCGAAGATCTTGGATGTGATTGTCTTTAGCTCTAGTCTTAACGACCAAGTCATCGACATAGCATTCGACAACTTTGTGGATTAGGTCATCAAAGATCTTTGTCATCGCCCTTTGATATGTAGTGTCCGCATTCTTCAGTCCGAACGACATCACCTTATAGCAGTATATCCCGATCAGAGTTCGAAACGCTGTGTGCTTCTCATCCTCAGGCGACATTTTTATCTGATTGTAGCCAGACGAACCATCCATCAAAGTTAACAACTCATAATTTGAGGTGTCGTCAACCATTATTTTCATGACCGGAAGCAGGAAATCGTCTTTAGGGCACGCCTTGTTATGGTCCCTGAAATTGACACAAAACCGTATCTGCCCATTTTTCTTTTTCACCGGGACGATGCATGCGATCCAGTCCACGTATTTTTCTTCTCTGATGAAGCCGGCATCGATGGGTTTCTTGGTTTTCTCGATGAACTTCTCCTTCAACTCCCTTCTCATTTTTCGAGGTGCTTATTTGACTAGCTTGGCATCAAGAGATATAGTCAACTTATGTATAGATACTTCAGGGGATAGGCTGTGCATTTCATTGTACGTCCACACGAAGCAGTCGACGAATTCATGCAGCAGGGCAATTATCTGCTCTTTCATTTCCTATGACAAGAGTGAGCTGATGTAGGTTAGCCTTGGATTATCGGGCATTCCCAAATTAATCTCGGTTAGCTTGTCAAAGGTTGCTTGTCCGCCATATTCGAGCTCTGAAGGGGCTTCTTCTGGCTCGACTCGCTCGTCTTCATCATTTGACTTTTCACTGGCTTCACCAACACGGATCATGTAGCATGCCTTGACGTCAGGTTGAATGAAACCTATGTCCCATCTATCTAGGATTCATCCATCGATGAGGGTCGGACCTAAGGCAGATGCCATAGCCTCTCGTAAAACTTCGCTTCGAAGTCCATTTGGTATAACCGACACCCACACTTTTTAAAATATTCCCGCATCTTAGGCACGTAATATCTGGGATTGAGGACGACTCTTATGCTTCTTGAAAGTCTACCCTAGCACCACCATGAAGTCTAAACCGGCATCAAGCATGCAATTTTCAAAAAATTGGGGTGCTAAGCTAGACTATCCTAGAATCTAACTAGATGATTAGGGTTAACTATGATGATATTAAAAAACCTAGCTAAGAGATAGAAGCTACAACATTTGTAGACCGTTTCCTTCTCTTCTCAAGCTCCGTGTAGTAGTCTACGTGACTCCACTAAGCTCCACTTGAAGTTGGATCGAGCTTCATTTGCGATCTTCATGCCGAAGATGATCCACTCGAAGCTTCACTAATCCAAGTTACCTCTTCACCAAACTCTTTAGTGAAGGAAACATGTTATACTTGAGTGATAATCAAGTGTAGGATGATGAAGTAGGGGTTCTAAGCTCACTAGGATTTATCTCAAAACCCTATGATTCACATCTCATGTGAGGGTTAGGGTTTTGTAGAAGAGGAAGAAGATGATAGAAAAAATGGAGAGAGCTCCAAATGGTTAAGGCATGAACTCATGAAAAACTCAAGTGAAGAATGGCTCCTCTCTTGACCATACTCATTCAAGTATGGAATAAATTGCAATGATAAATTGCAACCATGCTTGAATAGTGAGTCAAGACTAATAAATAAATGATAAATGTCGTGCTTCACCCCATTCCTCATTTTCCACCTCATTTCTATTTTTCACAAAAATAGAAAATCCTACCATGCTTCATGCTTCATAATATATATATATATATATATATATATATATATATATATATATATATATATATATATATATATATATATATATTATGAAGAAAATAATTAGTGAGCTAATAATATTAGTTAATATATAATTATGTCAAAAATAAATATATATCATATTATTAAATTAACACTTGATTTAATAATCCGGTTATATCATATATAGCCGACTAATATTATTTATCTGTATATCACATTATCAAATCAACACTTGATTCGATAATCTTGTTATATCACAAATAACCTAACTGATAACAAATAACCGCCAGATTAGAATACGGTATCACATACTTGTATTTAATCAGGCCCTCGCACATATCAACATATGTGCCCTACTTTGTTTCGCCTGAACTACGAAACTTCTGTGTGGGACTCTAAAGACTCGTCAATACGCCAGCAGTAGGTAATGATCACATCAATTACCCACAAGCCGTCAATGGTACTAGCTGGATGTAACGGCTATCTAGGTATTGAACGAATAGAAGATCAACAAGCAAGCTTGTCCAAACTCCCATGAAGCCTATAAGTAACACTTACCGTACAGTCCGGTCTCTTCGTCTGATATGTCACATATCGAGTCTGGGGGTGGAATCGTCAGACCCCAATAACTTGATAACTCATGCCAATGTGTGGCCTATAACGGTACGAGAAACTACTGATAACTCTTACCAGTAAATCTCATCAACAGCCCTGGCTAGAGACTTCCTGTTATACCCAATCGAGCATAGCGCAACATCAACTCCCTATACCGGGAGAAACGAAACCCTTCCTATCGCTCATTGCCTCCATGTGACTCGGGACTGTACCCAAAATCCACCTATTTGCACGACTCCTTTGAGCCGTGGTAGGAAGGAAATCAAAGCACAGTGGGAACCACACAAGACTCTATGATGATCTCGGATCTACAGACTAACCTGTACCAGTGCCACCAGAGAACTGCTATCTGACGATAGGTATAGTACCATCTAGGAGTTCTCGGCGGGTCCTGTTCAGTGTACACATTCTCTAATGAGCACATGTGTACAATCTTTGATGTCAAACACCAATGGTTAGGGGATCAACCATCGCCCCATACAGGGTCAAGAAACGTACACACTAGTCTACTCTGGAATATCGATGCCCTGTCTCGATACTCCCTCGACTAGGAACTGTTAAAGGATGTGCTTATAGACTACACAAGTCCCAGTAGTATGATCTGCATCACAGTCCTGGTAGTCAAGAAAACATCCTAAGGGCTTTATCAAAATGTATCAGAGAGACAGTATAATAATACAAGTGTACATCTTAAGATAAAGAGCGACCAGATAGCATATTATCATGTCAAGCAAGAAAATCCTCTATATATATGTCCAAGCATCCACTATATCATACAATAATGGCCTCTAGGGCATACATATTCCTAACAATCTTCCACTTGCACTAAGGTCAGTTGTTGTAGTATCTCATACCCAACATCCTAAAATGTCTCTCAAACTGTGTCTGGGGGAGGGCCTTTATGAGTGGATCCACTGTGTTATCCTTCGTGTCAACTCTCCTGACCTCGATCTCCCGGCGATCTACTGTCTCTATGATCAGGTGATACCGCCTAAGAATATTTCTGGATCACTGATGGGACCAGGGTTCCTTGGCCAAAGCCACAGCTCCATTGCTATCACAATACACAGGTATTAGATTCTCAATAGATGGAACCATACAAAGTTCAGTTATGAACTTCTTCATCCAGACAACCTCTTTGGCAGTATCGTTGGCAGTGATGTATTCAGCCTCTATCGTCGAGTCTGCTACGGTATCTTACTTGGAACTCTTCCAACATACCGCCTCTCCATTAAGGGTGAAGATAAAACCCGAGACTGACTTACTGTCTTCCTTATCACTCTAGACGCTCGAATTGGTAGAGGACTCCACCTGGAGTTCACCGTTACCTACACCAAGAACATCTCTATAGTCTTTCTCAAATACTTAAGAATGTTCTTCACAGCTGTCCAATGTTTCTATCCTGGATCTGATTGATACATACTCACTACACCTAGTGAGTAAGCTACATCTGTTCTTGTACATAACATCACATACATGATAGACCGGGCTGCCGAAGCATAGGGTATCCCTTGAATGCGAGCCTTTTCCAAATCAGAATTGGGAGACATCTCTTTGGAGAGAGTGATTCCTGAACAAGCGGGTAAATTACCACGCTTAGAATATTCCATACTAAACCTCTTTAGTATGGTGTCTATGTACCTGGATTAGGACAATCCCAACATCCGTTAGATCTATCTCTATAGATCTTTATCCCCAAGATGTAGGAAGCATCACCTAGATCTTTCATGGAGAACTTGTGTGATAAGAAGAGCTTGACCGAGTGTAGTATAGGAACATCGTTTCCTATCAAGAGTATGTTATCCATGTACAATACGAGAAAGAAAACCTTACTCTCTACAACCTTCTTGTTATACATGGTTCAACTACATTTTTGATGAAGTCAAACTCTTTGATAGCTTCATAAAAACAGATGTTCTAGCTCCGTGATGCCTGTTTTAATCCGTAGATTGATTTAAGCAGCTTGCACATACTTTCGATGGTCCTACTGTCTATGAAGCCCTCTGGCTATGTCATGTACACGCCCTCTTCTAAATCACCATCTAGAAAAGCGTTCTTGACATCCATCTGCCAGATTTCGTAGTCATGGTATGCAGCAACGGCAAGTAGGATCCTGATGGACTTAATCATAGCGACAGGAGAAAATGTTTCATCAGAGTCGACACATGGTCGTTGACGAAAACATTTTGCTACAACTCTAGCTTTGAAGGTCTCAACCTTTCTATCTACACCAATTTTCTTCTTAAAGATCCACTTGCTCCCGATGGGTTTTACCCCTTCAAGAGCAACTTTCAAAGTCCATACTTTGTTGGTGTATAAGGATTCCATCTCAGATCGCATAGCATCTAGCCATTTCACAGAGTCTCCATTTGTGATGGCCAGCTCGAAACTAGTTGGGTCATCATCTTCTATAATGCAATCCCCGCTCCCACCGTCTATGAGAAAACCGTAGTATCTCTAAGGTGGATGAGGAACCCTAGATATACGGAGTGGCTGAGGTTCGTCGGCGACTATTGAATCCTCCGTTTCTACCAAATCGTCAGTTATAGTTTGCATAGCTGGAACTTCTTCCAGTTCTACCTCATTACCACTAATTTCTTTCACAAGAAATTCCTTTTCTAAAAAGATGGCATTTTGAGAAACAAATACTTTTTGTTCCTCGGTCTGGTATAAAACATATCCATATGAATCCTTTGGATATCCTACAAACTTGCACAAAGCAGACTTTATCTCGAGCTTGTCCGAATTTTGCTTTTTATCATAGGATGGACAACCCCATATCTTAACTCGTTTAAGAGATGGTCTCTTTCCATTCCATATCTCATATGGAGTGGTAGGCACGGATTTAGTCAGAACTCTATTCAATAGGTATGCAGCAATCTCAAATGCATAACCCCAAAAGGAAATAGGCAACTCAGCATTACCCATCATAGAGCGCACCATATCTAATAGGGTGTGATTCCTCCATTCCAAAACTCCTTTGTGTTGTGGTGTATACGGAGGAGTAAGCTGAGAGAGAATCTCATTCTCTTTTAGGTAGTCTCTGAGTTCCGTGCTCAAGTATTCTCCTTCCCGATCAGATCAAAGGATTTTAATACTTTTACCCATCTGGTTCTCAACTTCGTACTTATATTCCTTGAATTTCTCAAAAGATTCAAATTTGTGTTTCATCAGGAACACATGTCCGTATCTTGAGAGATCATCGATGAATGTAATAAAGTACGAGGAACCATTCCTGGCATGTGTAGACATAGGACCGTATACATCATTATGTATCAGTCCCAAGAGTTTAGTAGCTCTTTCTCCGTGTCCAGTAAACAGAGTTTTGGTCATATTGCTTTTGAGACATGACTGGAAAGTTTCATAAGATGTAAATTCGAACGGATTCAAATTTCCATCATTATGCAACTTACCCAGTCTTGTCGCATTGATATGACCTAGTCAACAATTCCACAAGAAAGCTTCGTTCATTTCTGAACTGTTCCTCTGTGTGTGTTCTTTATACTTAGAACTGTTTTGTGATTTAGAACGTATATACCGTTATACGACGTACCATACCCAATCAACACTTGATTTAGTAAAACATTCATAATATTTTTGGTACGAAATAACAGTCGCTCAGAATCATTGTGTTACCGCTTGGTAATACAAGGTGATATTCGCTAACTGCTTTGGCTGCAACAATTGCACCATTCCCTTCTCTGAGGGACATATCATATTTTCCCAGTTCTATACTTTTACTTAACCCATGTAACAAATTATATACATGAGATTCTGATCCGGTATCTAATACCCAGGATATAGAGCAAACTGAGAAACAGTTCTCGGTAACGAACACACCCGAAGAAGATGCATCGGCATGCTCCTTCTTCATTTTGGGTGGGAATTCGGGTATTCTACTATTCCTTACACAGACTTATGACAGTCATAAGATAGAGCAGAACCTAGCCCAGTATAATAAGTGGGTTCAGTCAATATATCCATATTATTATCTTGATTAAGGCGTGTCATTGGTCGCTACCTGGAGAGAGAGAAGGATAATCACTTTTGTGTGCGCTCTTTGCAAGATTAGATTGGTTATTATCTTATCTAATCAGGATGCCTCCCACTATTTTTATCAAATCTTCCTTCAAATCCTAAAAGGTAAGATTTTCCAGGATTAATTACACCCTACAAGTTCGCCAATCATTCGGCCAGGCGGGTATTGGTACTCCGAGGGAGTCTCCTCATGCTTTCGCATGGAACTAATTAAATAACCTCATTTCTGCAAGGGCATAACCCCGTTTACAACTTTCTTAGACACCTACTTGATCAGCTAATTGTAAAGTGGAAAACTCTTCCAGGAGTAACTCTTAGTCGCAGTGGGTATCGGGATCCAACTATCATATAGAAGGTATGCAATCTCATTGCAAATTCCAACACTTGAAATTCCTAATATCTATTTTTACCCCAAGCGATTTATGACCTTGACAAGGTCAACAAACCATAAACCGCAAGTCAAGTTCAACCCGTTCAGTTCGTGATTGAATTAAACCCACCCGCACGACCCTTGACAAGGTCAACAAGGTCGTACGACTACCTTAATCGAATCACATCATATGCGGCAGATAAGCACTAATCAGCTACCGCACACTACGCCTTGACAAGGTCAACAAATGCAGCACTTATACTAAATAGCACTTATCTAGAATGACGGAAGGCTACGACTGGTTTTGAAGAAAATCTTTAGTGTAATGAACTTGATATCGTTGTAGAATCTAGTGATTTGAAAAGAAGTGTTTTTTGTATCTTTTGCTAGTTTCGCTAAAGAGGTCACTCCCGGTGAAGGGATCTCGGCTCTTTCTTCATCGAATGAGGTGTTGTATATTCATCAAGGAATGCCTCTATGCAAAGCAAGAACTAGAGAAGCTATAAAAACATAACCGAGTGGGTTGTAGCATTTGCTAGTTTTGCTAAAGAGGTCACTCCCGATGAAGGGATCTTGGCTCTTTCCTCATCGAATGAGGTGCTAAATATTCATCAAGGAATACCACTATGCAAAGTAAGAACTAGAGCTATCTTTTTAAAATTTCGATTCTACAACATCTTTAGTTTTTTTTTCTTTTCATTAATCTCATTAATGAAGTCCCATCATTTATGTTTCCCTAAACATCACAGAAAAGAAACAAAAATCGAACGTACGCTTATGCCATCCGCATTCGCCATGGGGCCCCGTCATGCACCGTTAGGTTACTTAACTAATAGCAGAGCGGGGGCTGGACTAGCGTGGGTGCAAAACATAAGCAACGTTTATTATATATATCATATATATAGCATTTTTCTCACGCGGTTATATGATCACATCACAGAACACAGCAGCAGAAGTCAACATATGAAATATTGGATATATTAGGAGGTCCTTGTTTTAAATTCTGCCAATAATGAAAAACACGGATTCCACGGTCGTGAAGAATAGCCAAACCCATATCCCTAGACCCCTACGAGAGCGGCAAGCAATCCTGCCAATTCTAGAGTTAGGAGACCCAGTTTTGACTCATCGAGATGGTCTCCCACTGGACTCCAGTACCCAGTTACTTATGATCCACGCCTTGGGTCTATCCTAATGCGGAAAAGTAAATAATATACATCAATGGTGACATCATCCTCAACCCGGAAGTGTCCCAATAAAAGAATATTACATACATTTTTTTACATGAATGAAAATTGAAAAACTCTCATCTCACATAAAAAAAAAACCCGGCTATTCAATCATGACGATCCAATATAACATATCACAACAACACATAACATCACATGTCATCAACATAAGTAAATATGTGTATCCCAAATTTCGTTGACATATAGCATCGAGATTTGGGATACCCCACATATTACACTTACGGTCGCAGAAAAGAAATGAAAAACTGCAATAATTAGAATCCGCAAATACCTTAGACATCATAAACCTGGAATATCTCATATGCCGAATTTCATGCCTAACCTATAAATCTTGCATTTTAGTCTCATATCGAAAACATTTTTCAATAACTTAGTCGGGTAATTAAACAAGATTCCCGACTACCCGATCGAATACTCGTCGGGAACTTTAGTAGATGGTCGCACCCCCGATGTCGTTGACCAAGTGCACTTAGGCAGAACACCGTGGCCGCGAGCACCCGAGTGGATGTTTTCGGCAACGGGGTTCTCCTAAAATCAATTGGTCAGGGCTATGGGGCGTGGCTACCTAGTAAAGTTATCTGGCGAGTATTCACGTACGATACATGATTGCGGCGGAGTTTCGATCCGAATCGAAACTTCGTGGCAATCGATCAATAGAGACTAACATGATAGATTTAAAAACAAACTAGTTTTCACAAAACTAATTTAATGTGGATTCCAAATATTGTATCATATATCAAACTTAAACCCGCAACGATGTAAAAATTACGACTATGAAACACTTCGTATTAGCCCCTTATCAAAATTAACATCACATGCAATTTTAGGCTAATCAAATATAACCTGAAACCCTAAACCCCAGATACCTGAACTCCAAAAGAATACGAGACCATTTTTTGCAAATCGGGCTTTTACCTCATCTCACTGGCCAAAGTTTAGAGTTAGGATCTTGAATTATTCTGGTGTTCAAGTTACATAAAATGTAAGCTTCTGCATTTGTTTAAAAAAAATTCATAATCCTTTAAAAATTTGACAGAAACTTGGGGTTTCGGGTTGCAGTTTCGGAGTTGTTTCGGTTTTGTGATTTATAACTTTAAGTCGATGCCACGCACCCCACGTGTTCGCGCGGAGGCGGAGTTTGCAAAAAACAATTTTTATAAGCTTCGTAACATCGACTAAACTCCAGGATCGATACTAAACCCTAACTAACAATCTAACTTAGAGGCTTAACTACTATGTTGGAATGTTATACCTCAAGTTCTCACTGTCCTTCACCTCCTCGTTGTCCTTCTCCAAGTTGTGAGCTCCTTGAAGTAAGAACGGATTGCACCTCCTCGTCGGCTTCTCCAAATCGTAGATGATCCACCCGAGAGTTCCGAATTTGAGCTAACCTCTAACTTGAGGCAACTAGGTCACTTGGTGTGCTAAACTAAGTAGCATAGGATGTGTAGAGAGTGATGAGGGATCGAGTTGTCTTACTAAACCCTAGGATTCTCAGCTCATGAGATGGTTAGGGTTTGAGAGGAGTTGAAGAAAAACTTGAGAAAATGAGAGAGAGAAAAGTATCTGTAGTTTTTTCTAGTGAAAAGATTAAGTGAAAATGGCTTGAGTTTTTGCTTTTAAACCATATGAAAATATCTCATAAATATCTAACAAATATCTAAGTCAACAAATCTCAAATGAGTCCAAGAAAGTCAAAGTGAAACCCTAATCCATTTCACTAAAATACCACAAAGTTTCCTCTCTCATTTCCTCCACCTCACAAAAGAATTAATCATAAAAGAGAAACCCTAATTGAGGTGTCTCACTCCAAGTTGTAATCATGATCAAATTACAAGAATACCCCTCTCATCCGTATATACATACCCGCGTCCGTATCCCGAGAAACACGAATACAATGAGATGAAACTAATCCAATAATCATATACTAGGATCCGGCTTAAACCAAAGCCTACTAGTATAGTCCGCCCGAACATCATATGTGCACAAGTACACGTATGTGATTGAACCTTATCGTAAAACCATACGACCTCTACACGTTTCGCCCGAAGCTGAGAAACCCTCTGTGTGGGACTCTAAAGACTCGACAGTATACTGGCAGTGGGTTTAACCACAAGCGCGTCAGCGGTACTAGCTGTACGTAACGGCTACCCAGGTATCTGTCGATAAGAAGGTCGACGAGCAAACTCATCCTTACCCCTACTGAGCCTGTCTGTAGCAATCTCCGTACAGTCCGGTCTGTTCGTCTAAGAGTGTCACATATCGGTCCTAGGGGGTGGCAAGCGTCAAACCCCTAATAGTGCAATAAGTCGTGTCGGAATGCGTCCAAAAACACCCTAAGAAACTACTAGAATCCCTACCAGCAAATCTCGCTTGCCCTGGTCAGGGACTTTGTGTAATGGCTTTCCGAACACAGTGTGACATCAACCCCCAATACCGGGAGAGACGGATCCTATCTAACCGCCACTGCCTCCAAGTGCTTCGGGACTGCACCCAAGTACTACCTGTTTGCATGACTCAGCAGAGCCGTGGTAAGGTAGTAATCTAAGAACAGTGGGAACACACTTGAGGCAAAGTAGCAGTGTCAAGTCGACGGACTAAGTTGTACTCATGTCACCTAGGAATTGCTACCTGACGATAGGTATATTACCAACCAGCAGTTCCCTATGAATCCATCTAGTGTAACTCATAACCCAATGATCACCTGCATACCATCTCCAGTACGACGTACTGATTGCTGTGGGACAGACCATCTCCCCTTCTGGGATGAGAAGCGTATACACTAGTCTACTCTGGAGTATCGATGCCCTGCCTCGATAATCCTGTGACTAGGGACCTGTGTAAGGATGTGCTTATAGACTACCCAGCCCTCACTAGTGTGACTGCCATCACAACGCTGGTAGTCAAGCAAAGATCCTAAGGGCTCTATCAATATGTATTAGCGATACGTTAAAAGAAACATATACCCATATTAAGATAGATACAAACCAGGTAGCATACTACTATATCGAGCAAGACAGACATAAATCCGTGTATATATCCCAAGCTTCCAAAATGTAATATACAAACTAGTACTATACAATAATGCCCTCTAGGGCATATTACACTAACAATAACTACATCGTATAATCTTCTAGCTTTGGCTCTAATACCATGAAATTCTACCCTAGCACCACCATAAGGTCTAAACCGGCATCAGGCATGCGATTTTCAAAAAATTAGGATGCTAAGCTAGACTATCCTAGAATCTAACTAGATGATTAGGGTTAACTATGATGATATCACAAAACCTAGCTAAGAGATGGAGGCTACAACCTTTGTAGACCGTGTCATTCTCTTCTCAAGCTCTATGTAGTATTTCACGCGACTCCACTAGGCTCCACTTGAAATTGGATCGAGCATCCTTTGCGATCTTCGTGCCGAAGATGATCCACCCGAAGCTCCGCTAATCCAAGGTACCTCTTCACTAAACTCTTTAGTGAAGGAAACACGCAACACTTGAGTGATAATCAAGTGTAGAATGGTGAAGTAGGGGTTCTAAGCTTACTATGATTTATCTCAAAACCCTATGATTCATATCTTATGTGAGGGTTAGGGTTTTGTAGAAGAGGAAGAAGAAGATGGAAAAAAATGGAGAGAGCTCAAAATGGCTAAGGCATGAACTCATGAAAAACTCAAGTGAAGAATGGTTCCTCTCTTGACCTCACACATTCAAATATGGAATAAATTGCAATAATAAATTGCAACCATGCTTGAATAGTGAGTCAAGACTAATAAAGAAATTATAAATGCCATGCTTCACCCCATTCCTCATTTTCCACCTCATTTCTATTTTTCAAAAAAATAGAAAATCCTACCATGCTTCATATAATATATATATATATATATATATATATATAATGAAGAAAATAATTAGTGAGCTAATAATATTAGTTAATATATAATTATATGAAATATAAATATATATATCATATTATTAAATCAACACTTGATTTAATAATCCAATTATATCACATATAACCGACTAATATTATTTATCTGTATATCACATTATCAAACCAACACTTGATTCAATTATCCGGTTATATCATATATAACCTAACTGATAATAAATAACCGCCAGATTAGAATACAGTATCACATACTCGTATTTAATCAGGCCCCCGCACATATCAACATATATGCCCTACTTCGTTTCGCCTGAACTTCGAAACTTCTGTGTGGGGCTCTAAAGACTCGTCAATACGCCAGCAGTAGGTAATGATCACATCAGTTACCCACAAGTCGTCAACGGTACTAGCTGGACGTAACGGCTACCCAGGTATTGAGCGAATAGAAGATCAACAAGCAAGCTTGTCCAAACTCCTAAGAAGCTTATAAGTAACACTTACCGTACAGTCCGGTCTCTTCATCTGATATGTCTCATATCGAGTCTGGGGGTGGAATCGTCAGACCCCAATAACTTTATAAGTCATGCTGATGTGTGGCCTATAACGGTATGAGAAACTACTAATAACTCTTACCAGTAAATCTCATCAACGGCTCTGGCCAGGGACTTCCTGTTATAGCCAATCGAGCATAGCGCAACATCAACTCCCTATACCGGGAGAGATGAAACCCCTTCTATCGCTCATTGCTTTCATGTGACTAAGGACTGTACCCAAAATCCAGCAGCTTGCACGACTCCTTTGAGCCGTGGTAGGGAGGAAATCAAAGCACAGTGGAAACTACACAAGACTCTATGACGATCTTGGGTCTACAAACTAACATGTACTAGTGTCACCAGAGAACTGCTATCTGACGATAGGTATAGTACCATCTAGGAGTTCTCGGCGAGTCCTGTTCAGTGTACCCATTCTCTAATGAGCACCTGTGTACAATCTTTGATGTCAAACACCAATGGTTATGGGATCAACCATCGCCCCATACAGGGTCAAAAAACGTACACACTAGTCTACTCTGGAATATCGATGCCCTGTCTCGATACTCCCTCAACTAGGAACTATTAAAGGATGTGCTTGTAGACTACACAAGTCCCAGTAGTTTGATCTGCATCAAAGTCCTGGAATACAAGCAAACATCCTAAGGGATTTATCAATATGTATCAGAGAGACAGTATAATAATACATGTGTACATGTTAAGATAAAGAGCAACCAGATAGCATATTATCATGTCGAGCAAGAAAGTCCTATATGTGTGTGTGTGTGTGTGTGTCCAAGCATCCACTATATCATACAATAATGGCATCTAAGGTATACATATTCCTAACACTTCTCTCATAGGGAAGGCACGTAACAAACAATTCATCTGGATGTACGACAGGATTTGACCCATAAAACAGGATTCCCTTCTATCCAGTTTTCCTTCCGGGAACGTAGAAAGTTTTCAGCTGGTCTACGGTGGAGACTAATAATGCATCGGGCTCTTTACACATCTGCTCCGGCACCTTTGTGATGACTAGGGACCCTTCTGTAATTTCGAAGGTCTCTATTAACTTTGCTTTTTGCATGAGAGCCAAATCTGCACAGATGTTGCAAGATGAGTCTTCTTCCTCCAAATCTTCAGTATCGCTGCTGAAATGAGGGTAAATTTTGCAGCCGGAAAAGCTTTCGATGTCAGAATTGTCCATATCACTACCAAAATGAGGGCGAGTTTTACGGAAGGACGTATTTCCAGCATCGGACTCATCAGTGTCACTGCCGAAAAGCGGACGCACTTGAGGGTTTTGCTTTTGAAAGTGACAACCAGTTCAGATTTGCTTTTGAGTTTCAGGGCCGTTCTATCCTCGGTCGGTTGTGGCTCAATATTTTTGGGGTTCACAAAGTACCAGGAATCTTCGTATCGGACTTCATGCACACCAAACCGCTATATGTCTCCGTCAATGCGTTTTTCTTCACCATTTTTGGTATACTTCATGCACTAATGGAGAGTTGACGGAACGATACCGTAATCGTGGAGCTACAACCATCCCAAGAGAATTTTATAAGATGTGTCAATATCGATCACATATATCTTGGCTTCAGTTTTTAGATCCCCGAATTTAATTGGCAGAGCTATGGATCCCAGAACCCGCTGGCAATTTTGATTAAATCCTTGAATGAAGATCCTTTCACTTGACAAGTGTCAAACGTCCATTGACAAACTCTTTAGAGCCCGGAAGTTCATGATGTTCACTGAGGACCCTGGATCAATCAATATGCGATTAATCCAATCTCCGTCGTTGTACCGGGTCACGTAAAGCGGCCGGTTATGCTCAGCTATTCCCAATTGCAGTTCTTCATCCTTAAACATGATCGTGGTTGCATGCAGAGTGTATTGGGCTTCTTTCATATTAACTTCCGTGAAACGAGCTTGATACCGCTCGGGGTTTTGCAAGGCATGAATGAGAACATCTCTGAGCTCCTTGGATAGGACCAGGGCATCGTAGATGCTCAGGAGAGATGGAAACTTCCGGAGATGAGCCAAGATATTATAGTCCACTAGGGAAGGACTCGAGTCTTCATAAGCTAGCTCTCCGCCATCTTCTTCATTAGTGACTTATTTTTCCTTCCCTTTTGGGGCATTGCCTTGATTTGGCGGTAGAGCCCTGCCGCTTCTGAGCTGGATTTGATTGGCCTTTGTGCCAAGCTTCTCGTCCTCTTCGCGAAAACAAAGCTCTTTCTCAGAGTCGCTGCCAAGGTGGATGGTGTAGCAGGGCACAATAAGGACCTCACCATCAGAGTATTCTTCTATCTTTTCCAAAATTCCAGCTGCTTCTATGGGAAAGAACTCCTTCAATTGAATTAGAGCCTTTTCCTTTTACTTGTAATCTTCGAGAGAATCGATATACTTTTAAATGGTCGATTTCCTCGCAGACTCCTTTTCGCGTTGAGCCATATTTTTCCCTTTCTTCTACTTAAGCTCTTTGGTGTTTAAGCCTAATCGAGCCGAATTGGTAGCTGGAACGATAGGCTCCTTCTGCCCCTCCCATTCAGTTATAGGCTCCTTCTGAAGCAGCTTTAATATTTTTTCATCTTTTTAGATATATGCATGTTCCATGGAGGCTGCAGCGAATCAGATTCATTTTTTAAGGCAGCGGATTCAGCTGTTTGCACCCAGAAAGCTTCATCTTCTGTCTGTATAAAGTTGGTGGTCGTAACTTGATTGTTCAACAACATGCTTTTAGACCGTTCGATCTCTCCAGTCTTGTATTTCTTCTCGACCCATTTTTTGAAAATATAGCAATCCTCAATCGTATGGCTTACTAGACCGTTGTTCAAAGTATCTTTGAATATCTTGCGGATTTTGTCACTCCTGAAAGAGTAGACCTTGTTCTTTTTCTCCTCCAGGGAAATCCCTTCTCCTCCCAACACTGGCTTTCGAGACTTGTTTATTTTGGATTCGCCTGCCTTTCGCATATCTTCATTGTCAGACGCATTGAAGACATTGGTATTGCTGGAATTCTCGCTTCTACGATTGTCGTCTCTCATGCTCTTCCAAGACTTGTCACTCTGAGAGTCCGGAGTAGACTCTTGCTTCAAGCATTCCAACATTTGGACTTTCTTGGTCAACTCCTAAAATGTTTTGAATCCCGCAGTACATAGGAATAGGAATATCCAATTGCTGAGATTCCCGATAAGAAGGCTGACGGATTGGTCCTACTCCAACGGCAGCTCGCACTTGACAATGAGATTGCGCGATCGGGCGATAAAGTCTGTATTGCTTTCGTTCTTTCCCGGCTTGGTTCTCACAAGGTTAGTAATGGAAATTTTTCGCTGACACTCATAAATCTTTGCCGAAACAGAGACTCTATCTGGGCGAAAGTAGAAATAGAACCGTCCGGTATGCTCGCGTACCAGTCAAATGTGATACCAGTTAAGCTGTTGACGAACTGACGGAGGAGGAGCGCATAATTGCCTCTATATTTCAGCACGGCACTTTAAAATGAGCAATATATAGATTCGTGTTTCCCATCCCATCTAATCTTCCGAACTTAGGTATGACATAACCACTGGGGAACTCGATCAGGTCGTACTGTACGGGGTACAGCCGCCCACTACTGCCAATATCCTTTTGCACCTCGGCTTTGGCCACCAATGTTTTAAATTTGCTGGTGACCAAGTCCATAATCCGATCTTATGTTAAGAGAATGGTTCCATCTGGGGCCACGGCATCCCCAGAAGTGGAATGTGGCCGGCTTTCGCGTGGCTCGCCTATACTTGGACCCAAGGGGAAAGGCATCGGTTGCTTCGGGTTGTTATCACCCGACTCATGGGTAGAAACTTGCACTTGATTGAAGGACGTCCGAGAAATTTGAGCTATGAGTTACATCACGGCATCCGTCAAGTCGTCGATTTTGGATTAAACCTTAGCCATCTCTTTGTCTATGCTCCTGAGCTATTTTCGGAGCTCTTGAAGCGGCTCTTGCTCTGCGGTCCTGGGGCGGAAAGGTGGTTCTTCTTCATTTTCCAAACTTGACTTCATATGGACTGAGGGGTATTTTTGCCTATCGGCCTCATCAAGAGGGCTTTCATCATCATGCGGAGATGGCTGATCTTGGGAAGTGGCAACCACCTTCAAGCCAGGTTGGGTTTGGGATGTGACGGCCCCATCCTTACTTTTGCTGTGTAGATTGTCGCTAAGATGCGTGCCCGTTATATAGACCGTGTGGATAACATATCCGGTCGTCTTTTCATCATAAGCAGCTGATTTAGCAGACCACTGTCATGGCATTTCTGTTTTGATAACGGACAATCGAATGCAGACGGCTGGCCTGACCGGGTTCTTGAGTGGTGCTGGCGCTTCTTTTCTGGCTTTGCCCCGCTACATTCACACCGCACAGAGTGCTTGATAGACTCTTGAAGAGACGGTGTCATGCTTTCTATGTTGGGGCTAGGACACATCTCTTTATAGCATCGTTCGGATTATTGTCTTCTTGATTCTAGCGGTCATGGCGTTTTTCTGAACCCACTTCAGGGGTTTGAAGGATTTGCTGACTTTTACAGCCGACTCAGCTGTCGTCGCGGGGTAACCCTACTCTTAGAACCTCACAAAATTCCACTTGGCCGGAGTCCTGGAACTCTTGTTGGCTTTATATCTCAGCCATTTCTGTCTCAACTTTTCTGTTTTGAGCACTTTGCAGGTTTCGGTTCTTCGGGAAGACACCGTAGGCCGAACGATGGACAGCTTTAGATATACGCCTAATCATGCATTTATCGGAGGCATCGCCTGAGCACATCCATGACATTTGATGATGCCCTTTGTTCCGACAGTCTTGCCCCCAGCTGGAGCACCAGAGAGTCGTTCGGACACCGTCTTACGTTTGGGTTGTGGTGCCTTAACGATCAAGACATTCGACCTTTTTCCCCTTGAGACCGGCTTGGCTACCTATTTTGTTGGGATTTCCGCTAGATGAGCGCTTCCGGAGGGGTAGATGATGACGAAACCAAATTAGCGGAGCGGTTCCTCCCACTGCCGACTGAGGCTTGCGGGGAGAACCACGCGAGTATTGATCTTGACCATGTATGGGAACAGGGTTACGTCAAAAGCTGAATTCATCTTGGAAATCATCGTCCTTAGTTGTTGAATGTTGATTGTTGCATGAAAAAGCATTGTTTCAGTACAAACATCGGTATATATATCATGCGACAGAGGACTCATAACCAACCGGAGATACAACTGATAACACTTATCAGTTTATGTCCTCTGCAATGGCCATAGACTTGTGGTTGTAATCATGTTCTGCACAGTGTAACATCAACTCCCTATACCAAGAGAGACGAATCCCCTCGATCGCACACTGCATCTACGTGCTTCAGGACTATACCCAACAAAAACCTATTTGCACGACTCCTTTGAGTCGCGGCAGGGTAGAAGTCTAAGTATAGTAGGAACACACATGAGACACTATGGCGATCTCAGGTCCTCAGGACTATCCTGTAAATTGTAAGTCGATGTCGCACACCCCACACACTTGTGGAGAGGCAGAATTTACAAAAAACTATTTTTTAATACTTTGCAACACCGACTTTAACTCCAGGATCTTAACAGAAACCTTAACTAGCTATTCTACTAGGAGGTTATAACTACTATGTTAGTATTTATACCTCCTTGATTCTAGTACTTCGGGTCTTCTTCTCCTCCTCTCCTTAAGATCCTTGAAGATACGGATCGCGCTTGATCGTCGGCCTCCTCGTGTCGAAGAAGATCCACCCGAGAGTCTATACTTCAAACTCCAACCACTAAACCGAGATAACTAAGGTACCTAGTTTGCAAAGCTAGGTAACTTAGAAGATGTAGAGTATCTAATGGAGTATTTAATCTCACTTGACCCTATGTTTCACAACTCATATGAGGGATTAGGGTCTTGAGGAAGAAAGAGAGAAAAATGGAGAGAGAAAGGAAATGAGCAAAAATGAACTAGGTGTTGGCAAGTGAAGGATGGCTCACTCATTATCTCACATGAAGCATGCATTATTTTCCAATTGAAAATAGCAACCATGCTTCAATAGTAAACACAAACCAATAAATAAATGTAATGAGCCATGCCTCACCACATGCCACAAATATCTTCAATTTCCACCTCATTAATCTATTTCCAAAAATAGATAAACCAAATAATGAAGTGTCCCCTTCTTGAAGCATCTCTTATGAAATTACAAGAATGCCCTCACCATATATACATACCCGTATTCGTATTCCGAAAAATACGAATACAATGAGATAATAATAATCCAATAATATAATACTAGAATCCGGCTTAAACCAAAGCCCACTAGTATTATTCGTCCGAACAACATCCGTGTAGCCAGTACACGTATATGATCGGAACCCTGCCGTAAAACTATACGGCCTCTACATCATTTCGTCCGAAGCAGGGAAACCGTCTGTGTGGAACTCTAAATACTCGACAGTACGTTGGCGGTGGGTTTAACCACAAGTCCGTCAGCAGTACTAGCTGCACGTAACGGCTACCCAGGTATCTGTCGATAAGAAGACCGATGAGCAAACTCATCCGAACTCCTACTGAGCATATCTGTGACAATCTCCGTACAGTCCGGTCTATTTGTCTAAGATACTCGCATATCGGGCCTAGGGGGATGGTAACTGTCAGACCCCTAATAGCGCAATAAGTCATGCCGGGGTAGAGCCTAATACACTCTGAGAAACTACTGGAGTACTTACCAGTAAATCTCGCTTGCCCTAGCCAGGTACTTTATGTAATGGCTTTCCGAACACAGTGCGATATCAACCCCCAATACCGGGAAAGACGAATCCTATCTAACCGGTACTGCCTCCAAGTGCTTCGGGACTACACCCAACTACTACCTGTTTGCACGACTCCTTTGAGCCGTTGTAGGGTAGTAATCTAAGTACAGTGGGAACACACTCGGGACGAATAGTGATGTCAAGTCAATGGACTAACCTATACTCATGCCACCCGGGAGTTGCTACCTGACGATAGGTATAATACCAACCAGCAGTTCCCAAAGAGTCCGTCCAGTGTAACCCATAACCCAATAAGCACCTGTATACTATCTCCGGTACGACATACCAATGGTTGTGGGACAGACCATCTCCCCTGCTGGGATGAGAAGCGTATACACTAGTCTACTCTGGAGTATCGATGCCCCGTCTCGATAATCCTATGACTAGGGACCTACATATGGATGTGCTTATAGACTAACCAGCCCCACTAGTGTAACTACTATCACAACGCTGGTAGTCAAACAAAAATCCTAAGGGCTCTACCAATATGTATTAGTGATATGCTAAAAGAAACATATACACTTATTGAGATAGAATCAAACCAAGTAGCATACTACCATTTTGAGCAAGACTGTTATTATATCTGTGAATATCCCAAGCTTCCGAAATGTAATATACAATCCAGTACTTTACAATAATGGCCTCTAGGGCATATATCACTAACAATCTCCCACTTGCACTAAGTCCATGTATTGGCATATCGCAGACCTATCATCTTGATTAGCCTCTCGAACTGTGTCTGAGGGATAGCCTTTGTGAGTGGATCTACAGTGTAGTTCTCTGTCTTTACTCTCCGCACCTTGATCTCCCAGTGATCAACAATCTCCCTGATCAGGTGGTACTGTCTAAAGATATGTCTGGACTTCTAATAGGACCTTGGTTCTTTCGCTAAAGCTATAGCCCCGTTGTTGTC
The DNA here is from genome assembly GCA_030015575.1 of Agapanthus africanus. Lineage (NCBI taxonomy): Eukaryota > Viridiplantae > Streptophyta > Magnoliopsida > Asparagales > Amaryllidaceae > Agapanthus > Agapanthus africanus. Next base: position 42,087,550 of record JASDDO010000026.1, read on the forward strand.
ATAATACAGAGGTATTGGATCAACAATGGACGAAACCACTTGAAGTTCTGTAATGAACTTCCTCATCAAGACTGATTCTTTTGCGGCGTCACATGCAGCGATATACTCCGCTTCCATCGTCGAGTCAGTAACAGTGTCCTGCTTGGAGCTCTTCCAACAGACCGCCCCTCCATTGAGGGTAAAGATATAACCCGACATGGACCTGGAGTCATCCTTGTCGCTCTGGAAGCTGGAGTCGGCGAAGATCTCGATCTGGAGGTCTTCACTGCCATACACCAAGAATATCTCCTTAATCCTTCTCAGGTACTTGAGAATGTTCTTAACTGTTGTCCAGTGCTTCTCCCTTGGGTTTGGCTGATACCTGCTTACAATGCTCAGTGCGTAAGCTACATCTGGTCTGGTACACAATATCACATACATTATAGAGCCCACCGCAGAAGCGTAGGGTATAATATTCATGCGATCCCTTTCCAAATTAGTCTTGGGAGACATCTCTTTGGAGAGAGTGATTCCGTGACAAGCCGGTAGATTACCGCGCTTTGAATCTTCCATACTAAATCATTTCAGTATGGTGTCAATGTACCTTGACTGTGAAAGTCCCAATATCCTTTTAGATCTATAACGATAGATCTGGATCCTCATAATGTAGAAGGCATCACCCAGGTCCTTCATGGAGAACCTTTGTGATAAGAATCGTTTGACTGATTGTAGCATAGGAATGTCATTTCCTATTAGGAGAATGTCATCCACGTACAAGATGAGAAATACCACAGTTCTCGCTACAATTTTACTATAAATGCATGGTTCATCTGAATTTTTGATAAAGTCGAATTCCATGACCGTCTCATCAAAACAGATGTCCCAACTCCGCGATGCCTGCTTTAATCCATAAATGTATTTTGTCACTCCCCGCTTCCCAGTAAACGGGCAGAGGACGCGACGAGGCCGCTACGTATTTACTCTGAAGTAAACACGCTAAGCGTATCTAAGCAATATAAGTAAAATGTACACAAGAAACAAGATGTAATTGAACAGCAAATTTATTTATTAAACATTCTTTTTACAATACAACTGAAATGAAAATACATGGAATGAAAGCAATGCCTAAACAATGGCATAACAGAAATGGAAATTGAATAAGTACAAGTGGCTACAGCTCTGGGTCTTCGGTGTACTACTCAGGAGCCTGCTCCAAATGCTCCTGACTGGTCTCGTACTCCTCAGTGTCAAGTCCTCCTGACAACATTCCAAAGAAGAAGAGAAATAGGAATGTCGTCAGCGAACAATTGCTCGGTAAGTCCCAAAGATGAGGGAGAAGTAGAATAGACAGAGAGAGTATAGTTTTATAATGTTTAATTATAATGTTAGCGCGGTTGTTTGTAGCTTTGTACAGAAAATGTCAGTGTATACGAGAGGAGTCCCACTTACACCGGAGACTTTGGTAACCCGTAGTACAAGGCTCCGTCGATAATACCATGGAACAACGGCATGGATATAATTACATCTTAAGTGACCACCTCGTGCCACCTTTAATATGTTCCGTACCAGTCTACCCCTTTATAACCCCGTAGTGTTTATGTATTGATTGTATGGATTGTATTGTATTGTATTATAAATTGTATAGATGGATGACTTGCCGAAACCATGATATCAGTAAATGGAACGGATATAATGGATGATCATGTAGATGGAATATATCCATGGTTCAGTTCAGTCAAGTTGTATAGATTGATTAGATTGAATATATGGATGAATTCATATTGAATCATGTTGTATTGTAGTTTGATACTTGAATCATATTCAAGTCAAATTGATTATATTTAGATTCAGTCTGAGTCAGACAATTAGAAAAGAAATTAAAGTCCTGAATTATGTTTTGGTGCTATCGGTAACCGCTGCACATGGACGGCAGGATTTGTGTCTTTTTCAAAGATAATTACCGTGTTGATAACACCGTTTGTTAAGTTGTCTACCTTAAATAGGCAAGCACCCATATCTCTGGTTCCCTGAGGCTCAAGAGACTGGTCCCGCTTAAACCTATATTTACTAGGGTCCTTATTGTAATTTAGTATAACTTGAGGGGGTTTTACGTAAAATAGTTTTGTTATATTTTAAAAATACAGCTCAAGTATTTTATTATCGTCTTTAGAGTTTTCATAGATATTTCTTTTATTCAATATGAAATTTCTAGCGAATATGGCCTAGTTTTAAAGTATAGGGTATTTATTTGAAATATTGGAATTGTATGGTATTTTCTTGTAAATGGAATGTTTTTCTTGAATTTTGGAAATGTGGAATATTTTAATTATTAAACAATAGATATTTTGATATTAATTACATATATGTTTATTTATTAAAAATATAAGTTTTATTTATAATAGAAATCACATTTTCTAAAGAAAAATGTATTAAAAATCTTTCGAGATCGTATGCTCCTTGCGGAGGTCTGCATCTCACTCTACTAGGTCCGAGAATGTGCGATAATCCACACCATACCGAACGGGTTTCCCAAAATGGGTTGTAGAGGCGCAATTGCAAAGATTTGTTAAATACACTTCTTATAGAAAAAGGTTTTATAAGTTGAAAGTAGTTATATGTAAAGTCGTATTTTTCTAAATCTATGTTCTCAAATTCCATCGTGCTATATTAGATATGTGTGTTGTGAGTAGGTAGGTCATTACCTCGTGAGTTTTCTAAGGTAATACGGTTTTAAAAGTTTAAGCATGTCGAAATGAAACATGAAGGTATTTTAATGTAAAAGTGGAATAAAACTTCCTACGGTTAATATTTTGACGTCAAACTTATTCTATTGTCTTTGCTAATGATTACTAAATAATATATCAAAATTTGTAGATTTGTTATTAAGAAAAATTTGTATTTTTTTTAAAGAAAAGATAATCGAAAGCCGGATAACTCCACTTCCGACACATTTTAAAAATGAAGGGTTTGGGAATAGCAAAAGGGCAAAATAATGGGGACTTACTGGCTTTAGAACTAGAGGGGAGAAAGAGAACTATGGAAGGCGTCGGGTCGTCGTTTCATTGTCGGAATCTCTTCGGAAGTTTGTCGGAGTTTCGCCCTTCGCCAACTCCACTTGTACACAAAAAGAACTTGGAAATTTTTGTAGAGTTTTTGTAGTAAATTTCAGTGTGAAGGGGTGTAAAGTAGAGTGGGTATTTATAGGACAAATTAGGGTTTGGGGTGTGATAAAAATGCATTAAAATTGGGATTAAAGGGGTTTTAATATTCTCTGTAAATGGGCAGAAAATAAACAATACTGGGGTTATGGGAGGAGTCCAAGAGTCACTAGGGTTTAAAAAAATAGGGTTTGGTCCAAGTTGAACCGGCGGCGCCGGCTCGAGTCACAATCTCGCCGGCCCGATTCATGAGGTGGGGGCTCGTATTGGTGCCACATGTCCCTGACGCTTGGTCTAGCCTCGTGCACAAGTTTGTTTAGGCTGTGACTCTTGGTTTTACCGGTTGTGCACGTGTAGACTCTTGGGCTTCTAAAAGATTAAAAGAATTTTAAATAAAAAAATGTGTAGATGATGGGATTTGAACTCTGGTGCTTTAGTTCAGCAGTGCAAGGTCTTACCAATGAGCTACAAGCTCCTTCTTGATGTTCAAAAGCAAATAAAATTTATAACTTGTGTTCAGGCTTAAGTACCCCTTTCTGTATTTTTGAAAAAAATGTACATAAAATTTAGGGTTGTTACAGATTTAAGTAACTTGCACACTCTTCCGCTGCTCCTACTCTCTCTGAAACCTTCCGGCTGATCCATATAAACACACTCTTCCAAATTTCCATTCAGAAAAGCTGTCTTTATGTCCATCTGCCAAATTTCATAATCGTGGAAGGCAGCAATAGCAAGAAAGATCCGAATGGATTTAAGCATAGCCACTGGAGAAAGGTTTCATCATAATCCAAACCAGGTCTTTGACGAAAACCTTTTGCAACAAGTCTAGCCTTATAGATTTTAACCTGTCCATCTACACCAATCTTCTTTCTGAAGATCCATTTGCAGCCTACGGGTTTTACCCCTCTTGAGAAATGTCCAAAGTCTATACTTTGTTGGTGTACATGGACTCCATTTCATTCCTCATTGCATCCATCCATTTTACCGAGTCTTTTCTCCTGATGGCTTGCTGGAAACTAGTTGGATCATCATCGTCGATGAAGCAATCCTCTCTATGCCCGTCTATGAGAAAATCGTAGTATCTCTCGGGCGAATGAGACTACCTACTAACCCTGCGGAGTGGCGCGAGGATGTCCGGTTCTTTCGAAACTTCTAGTTCCACCATTCTTTCAGTAATAGCTTGTGGTTTTGGAATTTCTTCCAGTTCTATTGCGTACCCACTTATTTCTTTTTCAAGAAATTGAGTTTCCAAAAAGTGGGAATGCCGAGAAACAAAGACCTTTTGTTCCTCTGTGTAATATAAAAGATACCCCATGGAGTTTTTTAGGTATCCCACAAACTTACACAGTACTGAGCGTGCCTCGAGCTTGTCCGCATGCAGCTTTTTTACAAAAGACGGACATCCCCATATCTTTAGATACTTAAGATAGGGTTTCTTCCCACTCCACATCTGATATGGTGTGGTAGGCACTGACTTAATAGGAACCTTGTTCCAAAGATATGCGGCTGATTCTAGTGCATAACCCAGAAGGATCGCGGTAACTCAGCGTTACTCATCATGGAACGTACCATATCCAATAAGGTTCAGTTCCGCCTTTCCGATACACCGTTGTGTTGAGGTGTGTATGGAGGAGTAAGCTGAGAGAGAATTTCATTCTCTTTTAAGTAATCCAGGAACTCGGCAGTTAAGTATTCACCACCTCGATCAGATCTAAGTGTCTTGATACTTTTGCCAGTTTGTTTTTCCACTTCATTCTTGTATTCCCGGAATTTCTCAAAGGCCTCGGATTTATGTTTCATCAAGAATAGATGTCCATACCTTGAGAAATCATCCGTAAAAGTAATGAAGTGGGAATAACCACTTCTTGCATATGTAGACATTGAACCACACACGTCGCTGTGTATGAGTCCCAAGAGCTCGCTTGCTATTACTCCGTGTCCAGTGAACGGAGTCTTTGTCATCTTTCCTTTGAGACATGATTGACAAGTTGCATAAGACAGATATTCAAACGGATCCAAATATCCCTCTTTATGTAACTTCGTCAACCGTGTTTCATTGATGTGACCCAGTCTACAATGCCATAAGAAAGCCTGATTTAATTTTGGAAACTTTCTTTTAAGTGTGTTCTGGACATTGAAAACCTGAGCTTGATTTAATACGTATATACCGTTATCTAGTATACCTGACCCAATCAAATCTTGATTAAGGTGGATATGGACGACATCACTTACAAATGTAAAATCATAACCTTCTTTAGATAGTAAAGATACAGAGATGATATTACATGCCAAACTAGGTACACACAAACAGTTACGCAAAATCAAAATCTTCCCACTTATCAATCCTAGGTGATATTCCCCTAAGGATACAACATCCACACTCATTCCGTTAGCAACCCTGAGAGTCATATCACCAGCCTTGATAACTCTACGGTTTCTTTGAGCCTGCAATAAATTAGAGATATGAGGTCCTGATCCGGTATCTAGTACCCAGAAAGTAGAGTTAATTGACAGACAGTTCAATCATAAACACACCTGAAGCCGAAGCCACAACGTGCTTCGAACCCTGGTTTCTGGCTTTCCAATCCATACAGTCCTTCTTCCAATGGCTTTTCCCGTGACAATAGAAACATTCCTCCTTCCCTACTGTCAGACCTAAAACTTTTGCCCTGCCCTTTCCCTCCACCTTTCTGACACCGCCTTCCGGCTTGGTGGGGGCCTTCTTCTTTCCCTTGGCTTTCGCCTTAGATCTAGAAGAGGAAGATTCCCCAATAAGCAGAGCAGATGTCTCCCTGGATTTCTGCAGGATGCCTTCAGCGCTCCTCAACATGTTGAGGAGTTCTGGAAGTGAAACTTCCTTCCCTTGAATGTTGAAATTCAAGATAAACTGGGCGTAGGTAGAGGGGAGGGACTGTAGAATCAAGTCTGTATATAACTTATTCTCCAACGTGGTCCCAAGATCCACGAGCTCTTCAATAAAGTTGATCATCTCAAGGACGTGGTCCCTTACAGATGACCCGACAGTCAACCTCGCCTGAAACAATTTCTTCGAGGTCTCATATCTTGCGATACGATATTGCTCTCCATATAAATCTTCGGTATGGAGGAAGATGGAAGCTAAGTCCATCTTCTCGTGCTGCCTCTGGTGTTCATTATCCATTGAGGCCAACACGAGGCACTTGGCTCTCGCACTGTCTATTTCCCATGTCTTACGGATCTCAACATCCGCGACGGTGGAATCTAGACCTGAGACGGCGGGGGCTTTGGTAGTAAGGAGGTAACCCAGCTTGTCATAGGTAATGGCTATCTGGACATTCCTTAGCCAATTTTTATAGTTTGGCCCAGTCAATTTATTTTTATCTAGCAGTAACTTCAGCCCGGTCATCTTGGTCGCTGCCATTAGGAGAAAGAGAAGAAACACTCAGAATGATAATCTTGCAAGTTTAGATTGGTTATTAGTTTATCTAAACAGGATGGCTCCCACTGTTTCTTGAATCCTCTTTCAAATCATAAAAGAAGAATTAGTCAGGATTAATCTCACCCTACAATTCTTGCTTAACCTTTCGGCCAAGCTAGTGTTGGTACTTCGAGGGAGGTTTTCCAATGCTTTAGCGAAGTTCCTTAATTATATAACCTCTTTTCCCTAGAGGCGTAGCCCCGCTAACACCGTTCTAGGCACCTACTTGGTTTATAGTATTGATTGTTTAGTGAAAAAAATCTCCCGAAGAGGAGCGGATACTCACAGTAGGATCGGGATCCAAATATCATCGTGTGACAACCTTGAAGGAATCCTACCAAAATCATCACACTCCAAATAGTATGCAAAACTAGCAAGTTTCATTTTCCTTTGAAACTCCCGATGTGAATTTTTGCCCCGGGCACTTATGACCTTGACGAAGGCCAACATATCATAAAACGCAAGTCAAGTTCTACCCGTCATTATCCAGGTTAACTTGAACCCATCCATACAAACCCTTGACGAAGGCCAAAATAGCTGTACGACTATCACAAATCAACGCATTTATCTATGCTATAGATGAATACCCAGCAGCTACCAATCACTATGCCTTGGCGAAGGTCAAAATGCATAGCTTGAATACTACTGAATACCCATCTGAAATGACGGAGGGCTACGGATGGTTTTGGCGAAACCGTGAACGTAATGAACTTGATATAGTCTAATGAACCATGATAGCTTTTAAAAGGAGTGGTTTAGGCTTTGCATTTAAAAGTTGTTTTTCAAGAAAACCGAGTGGTTTTGAAATTGTTCCAACGATTTAAACTTTGGTTTGTTTTCCTTCCATTAATCAATATTAATGCAGTCCCATCATTTAACCCTATCATTGCAGAAAAGAAACGAAAATACAAAGTACGCTTATGCCATCTGCATTCTCCACGGGCCCCATCATGCACCGTTAGGTTACTTAATTAACGGCAGAGCGGGGGCTGGACTAGCACGGGTGCAAAACATAAGCAACGTTTATTATATATAATAATATATAGCCATTCGTCTCACGCAATAATAAGCATTCCAGATCACAGTTCACAGATGAATATATTGGATATACTAGGAATTTCGTGTTTCGATTTAGCCTTGAACGAAAGACGGATTCCACGGTTGTGATGAATAGCCAAACCCCACCCTAGACCCCTATGGGTGCAATAAACTACCCGCCAAATTCCCGAAGTGAAGCAGCTTCCCTCAATAAAATGAGTAGGCCACTCGGCACTTCAAGAATCCGGTAGTTTGTGCACCCTACCTTAGGTCTATCCTAGGTGCAAGAAAAAATAAATGAAATAGTTCAACGGTAGCTACAATCTCAACCCGGATATACCCCGCAAAAATAATATTACATCAATTGACAAATTTACATGAATGAAAGAAAAGAAAACACTCTTCTCACATCCCTCCGGCTATTCATCCACGATGATCCAATACTTCTTATACGCAAACCACTACAAAATATAAATATGTGCAACCCCCACTAATCGACATATAGCGATTAGCAGACGTTTTGCAACACATATATAAATACAGAAATACTGATTAGCCAAGAACTTAGAATTTCGATCGATAATACATATCCGTGTTACCCCATACACAAACCAGTACACAAACAATCTAGGTAAAAACCAAATAAAACAAAAATCATGATTCCAAGAACCAAAACCACAGAAAAAATTAGGAGTAACTCGGCCACATCTCGGCGGCGGTTACGCCGTAAAGTTGAGGATTTAGGTGCTCAGATTTTTTTTCTAGGTCTTAGAAATGTCTGCATGTATTTTTAAAGCCACAGAAATAATTTTCTAAATAGTTTTAAAAAATCGACAGCAAGCATATCTTGGAAATTTAATTTTAGGTATTTTTCCATTGATCGAAATTCTAATCACTTGCTACCAAGCTAGTTAAGGTTTAGTAGGCTCTGATACCACTGTAAGTCGATGTCGCACACCCCACGCACTTGTGGAGAGCGGGAATTTACAAAAAACGATTTTTTTATACTTTGCAACACCGACTTTAACTCCAGGATCTTAACAGAAACCTTAACTAGCTATTCTACTAGGAGGTTCTAACTACTGTGTTAGTATTTATACCTCCTTGATTCTAGTCCTTCGGGTCTTCTTCTCCTCCTCTCCATAAGCTTCTAGAAGATCCAGATCGCGCTTGATCTTCGGCCTCCTCGTGTCGAAGATGATCCACCCGAGAGTCTATACTTTAAGCTCCAACCTCTAAACCGAGGTAACTAAGGTACCTAGTTCGCTAAGCTAGGTAGCTTAGAAGATTTAGAGTATCTAATGGAGTATTTAATCTCACTTGACCCTATGGTTCACAACTCATGTGAGGGATTAGGGTCTTGAGGAAGAAGGAGAGAAAAATGGAGAGAGAAAGGAAATGAGCAAAAATGAACTAGGTGTTGACAAGTGAAGGATGGCTCACTCATTATCTCACATAAAGCATGCATTATTTTCTAATTGAAAATAGCAACCATGCTTCAATAATAAACACAAACCAATAAATAAATGTAATGAGTCATGCATCACCCCATGCCACAAATATCTCCAATTTCCACCTCATTAATCTGTTTCCAAAAATAGATAAACCAAATAATGAGGTGTCTCCTTCTAGAACCATCTCTTGTGAAATTACAAGAATGCCCTCACCATATATACATACCCGTATTCGTATTCCGAAAATTACGAATGCAATGAGATGATAATAATCCAATAATATAATACTAGAATCCGGCTTAAACCAAAGCCCACTAATATTATCCGTCCGAACAACATCCGTGTAGCCAGTACTCGTATATAATCGGAACCCTGCCGTAAAATCATTCGGCTTCTACATCATTTCGTCCGAAGCAGGGAAACCGTCTGTGTGGGACTCTAAAGACTCGACAGTACGCTGGCAGTGGGTTTAACCACAAGTCCGTCAGCGGTACTAGCTGTACGTAACGGCTACCCAGATATCTGTCGATAAAAAGGCCGATGAGCAAACTCATCCGAACTCCTACTGAGCCTGTCTGTGACAATCTCCGTACAGTTCGGTCTGTTCGTCTAAGATACTCGCATATTGGGCCTAGGGGGATGGTAACCGTCAAACCCCTAATAGCGCAATAAGTCATGCCAGGGTAGAGCCCAATACATTCTGAGAAACTACCGAAGTACCTACCAGTAAATCTCGCTTGCCCTGACCAGGGACTTTGTGTAATGGCTTTCCGAACATAGCGCGGTATCAACCCCGAATACCGGAAGAGACGAATCCTATCTAACCGCTACTGCCTCCAAGTGCTTCGGGACTACACCCAATCACTACCTGTTTGCACGACTGCTTTGAGCTGTGGTAGGATAGTAATCTAAGTACAGTGGGAACACACTCGAGGCGAATAGTGATGTCAAGTCAACGGACTAACCTGTACTCATGCCACCCGGGAGCTGCTACCTGACGATAGGTATAATACCAACCAGCAGTTCTTAACGAGTCCGTCCAGTGTAACTCATAACCCAATGAGCACTTGTATACTATCTCCGGTATGACATACCAATGGCTGTGGGACAGACCATATCCCCTGCTGGGATGAGAAGCGTATACACTAGTCTACTCTGGAATATCGATGCCCCGTCTCGATAATCCTACGACTAGAGACCTTTATAAGGATATGCTTATGGACTACCCAACCCCTATTAGTGTGACTGCTATCACAACGCTGGTAGTCAAGCAAAAATCCTAAGGGCTCTACCAATATGTATTAGCAATATGCTAAAAGAAACATATACACATATTGAGGTAGAATCAAACCAAGTAGCATACTACCACTTTGAGCAAGACTGTTATTATATCTGTGAATATCCCAAGCTTCCAAAATGTAATATACAATCCAGTACTTTACAATAATTACCTCTATGGCATATATCACTAACATAAATATGTCACAAGAGAACTGCTACCTAACATTGGTATATTACCAACTAGGAGTTCTTGGTAAGTCTGTCCAGTATAACTCATCTAATGAGCACATGTATACAATCCTCGATGTCAAACACCAATAGCTGTAGGATCAGCTACCGCCCTCCAACAGGGTCAAGAAACATACACACTAGTCTAAACTGGAGTACCGATGCCCAGTCTCGATACTCCTACGACTAGGGACATTTAAGGATGTGCTTATGAACTACCCAGGCCCCACTAATATGATCTTCATTATCATCCTGGTAGTCAAGCAAAATCTTAGGGTCTTATCTCATGTCTAAACGATACATGATAGTTGTAGAGTATTTTTCGTCACCCTATTGAGATAGGAATGCGCGTCGCTTGCCGAGCATATTAAAGATTCTCTTTGCCTGGGTTAGGCTGGGGTTTAATGATTGTGGATATCCGAATCTTCGGCAGCCGCGGACTAAGCTGCCGTTAATTACCCCTCGCTTTTGGAGCAAAGGAATCTCTGATTAACAAGTCAAACAGATTATGCGAACTCAATATGCAATATGTGCGTGCTGTGTTTGGGAATAGGTTTGAGGGAGCTTCGAGCATATCGGGAGCCTCACAGAGTTTTTACGGGGGTCCCACTAACGAGAGAGTTGATGAGTGTATATATGTCAGGTGCGCGCATGATAAGGTGTGCACGTGACAAGTGTGCACCTGCCGATATGCTCACCTAGCAATGTGTGCGCCTAGAAAGGGGCACACATGAAAAGTGCGCACATGCTGAAACGCATACCAAGCAAGGTGTGCGTCTAGTAACGGGCGCACATGACAAGTGCGCACCTGCCGAGATGCGCATCTAGCAAGGTGCGCACTTGGCAAGGTGCGAGGGAGTGAATGGGGCCAAAGGGTCCCGAATGGGCCAAAAGGTACAGTAAGATGTACACTTAGAGAAGTGCGCACCTAACGAGATGCGTATCTGAGACGGTGCGCGCTTGGTTCGATGTGCACCCAACAGGGTGCACATCTAGCCAAATGGATACCTAGCAAGGTGCAAGTAGGGTCGAGACCCAATGAAGCAACAGTCCAAAAACACAAAGACTTTGACTTTTGATGATCAAAATGGGCTCTTTTTCCTTTTTTTCAAAGCCTTCTAACCTGCGCACTTAAAATTTTCAAAGCCTCCTGACGTGCGCACTTAAAAAAAGAGGAAGAGAGAAAGAGAGACTTGCGAACTAAGAGCGGCTCAAAACTCAAGATTTTGTTTTTTTTTAGGATTCAAGATTAAGATCCAGATTAGTTATCAAATCATCATGGAGGGCCTTTTATAGGCTTATATCTTTTACATTTTACCCCATGGCTTGTACAAAATTGATTTTTGCCTATTTAAAAAAAAATTACATTTAATCTCTTCCCTTTCTTCTTCTCGTTTTGGTCGGTACCTCTTTATGCTTGGGCTTGAGCTTAGGCTCGGGCCCACTTGGCTCAGGCTTGGGCTTAGTCCCACTTAGCTTTTTGACTTTAATTTTGGTTTTGAATTTGATTTCTAATTTTGGCAATTGGGTGTACTTTTCGACCCCAACAATAGTGAATAAAATGCATCGCATGAAAGATAAAGGCAAACCGGATAGCATACTATCATCTCGAGTAAGATTGTTTTCTCGTATAGATCATTATTCAATTACAATAATTGACTTGATGGTACCTATATCCAACAATCTCCCACTTGCACTTAAGGTCAATTATTGCAGTATCGCATACCCAACTTTTGTACTAGCAGTTTCGCAAACTGTGTTTGAGAACTAGCCTCAATGAGTGGACCTGGCACAGCGCATCTCTCTGATTCTCCTTGAATCTCAACATAGCGGAGATCAAATATGTGCCGAACTGAGCGATACCTGCCTTAATATTTGCCTAGACAGATGATGGGATCATGTTCATAAATGAACAATTTTATCCAGCGAATTCTCAGGTGATACCCTTTGCTAATTCACAATCAGCATCTAGCGCCATGACCACCTCAATATCCCACTTGGAACTTTTTCCAATATATTGCTCCTCAAAAGAGGGTAAACTTATAACTCGTGACAGACGCTATGTCTTCCATGTTACCTGAGAAGCAAAAATCGGTAACCACCTCCTTCAGGAGGCTGCCATTACCATATACCAAGAACATTAAATGCTCTTCACTGCTTACCCATATTTCTCCAGGATTGGACTGATATCCATATCCTATATGGAGAAACACATGTGACCATCATTGTTTTAACAATTTGCAGCATAGGAATATCACTTCCTATCATGAATATATCATCCACATACCATATGAGGAATCTGACAACACTCCCTACTAGCTTCGTATAAATACTAGGTTCATCTCTCATTTTGATAATGTAGACACTTTGACCATGACATCAAAACAGATGATCTATTTTCGCTATGCTTGCTTTAGTCTAAGGATAGACTTAAGTAACTTGCACACTTATCGTTGCTCCCACTGAATAAGATAAGTAGAGCCATATACACGTACACTTCTAAATCCAATTTAGAAAAACGTTATAGTCATCCATCTGCCAGATATCACAGTCATGAAAAACAACAATGGAAAATTATATCTGTATGGACTTCAGCACAGACACTGAAATAATAGTTTCATCACAATCCACAATAGGTATTTGATAAAAACTTTTTAGTACAAATCTAGCCTTATTAGGTCGGTATCTTTCCATTTGCACCGATCTCGAAAAATCCACTTGCTCCTTATGTGTTTTACCCCTTCAGGAGCACCCAACAAAATCTACACTTTGTTGCGGTGCATAGAGTCTAACTAAGATAACTTGGCATCATCCATCAGTCGGAAATCACCACTTTCCATAGTCTGCTGATAACTAGTAGAGTCATCATCACATAATGCAAGCATCTTTGTCACCGTCAATGAGGAAACCGTCGTACCTCTCAGGTGACTGGGGTCACCTATCAAATCTGCAGAGTAGGCTAAAATTTGTCAGGGTTAATTTAATTTTCAGGTTCTACTAAATCTTCAGTTACCATTTATGGTTCTGTAATCACTTCCAGTTCTATCATACTCCCACTAATTTCCTTTGTAAGAAATTTCTTTTCTAAAAAGGTGGGGTGTCGAGAACAAAATAACTTTTGATCCCAAAAATGGTAGAAAGTTAAACCCTCGTCAATGCTCGGGATAACCCACAAACTGCCATTACCAAAACATACATTGAGTTTATACGGATTCTGGTTTTACGTATAAGCCGGACAACTCTACATCTTAACAATCTTAAGATGATAACTCATTCAATATCACATATAGAATTTAAGACACCGATTTAGGTGGAACTAGTATCAATTCATATGCATCTATTTTTAGTGCATCCCTTAATTGAAAAAGGTGATTCAACATTACTCATCATGGAGTGCACCTACGGATGAGCAATATGAGAGAGAATCAAATTCTCGATTATATAAATATGGAATACCTAGTATAAGTATCCAGATCTTCGAACACTTCGAAGAATTTTGATACTTCCAACGTCTGGTTCTCTACTTTATTCTCATATCCTATGAACTTCTCAAAATCTTTGGACTTTGCAATTCAACAAGAATGCGTGTCTAAAACTAAAGAACTCATAGTAAGACGAAACGAAGTATGAATACCAGTCTATTGTCCAGGTAGACACCGGACAACATACATTATTATGTATAAGTCTTATGAGTTCACTAACTCGTACTCTGTGTGTTGTAATTTGAAAACTGTATTTTGGTTAAGAATACATATCCCGTTATTCAATGCACCTTATCCAATCTTCAAATGATAAAGGCAAATGTTCATAACATAATTTTTGAAAATTTATATCCTACTTTATCAAATAAAGAGACGGATATATCAGTTTTTAAAAAGTTGGTGCATGATAACAGATATTCAAAACCAAAAATTTGCTGAAAGTTAAAACCATGTGATTTCCCCAATAGAAACAATTGCTCCGATATCTGATATTAAGGATCGAATCACCTTTACAATAATCTAATCCTTCTCAGCATCTGTAATAAGTTATAGATATGAGACGTTAATCTGGTATCTATTTACCCAGGAGTCAGAATTAATTGGAAAACGGTTTTCAATTACTATCACATAGAAAACATGAAATATCAAAATGTTTCAAGGGATGGCCAGGTATTCCAAGTAATGCCTCTTTCATTGCCCAAGATCATAATAGTAGTTGTATTTTCCTTTCCGCTCGCTTCGAACCCTTTTGGATTTCTCTCTTTCTTACCTTGTGTATACCGGACTTATACTAGTTGGTTTTCTTCTTACCCTTCCTTTCAGCCTCAGTATCAAGATTGGAAAAAGACTATCCAATAAGTTTAACGGGTATATTCTCCTTATTTAAGGAGCTCTCAAACTTGAGATAAGGTGAACAAAAGAGACAAATGAATTATATCATATACGGTTCACTTTCTCCAGAACCTACGTCCATCCTTGACTGAAACAATTTTTTCGAGTTCGTATCTAACTATACGATGGCTTTCTAAGCAATATGGATCTCTGTATCAGATACAAAGTGTTCTGGAGAAAGCGAAAGGTAAAGTGGTAGGGGTAAAGACATATGCAACTATGTCATGAAATAGGGCAATCATGACATTCCAAAACCGTTGATTGTAAAAAGGTTCGGTTAATTAGGTTTACGAGTTTTTAGTTTAAGTTCAGTCTTAGGTCACAGCCAGAGAGAGAAAAGAAACACTCGTCGTGTACTCTAATCTAGATTAGATTGGTATATTTATCTAATCAGGATGGCTCCCACTGTTCCGTTAAATCCTTCTTCAAACCCTAAAAGGAGAATTAGCCAGGATCATGTCCCCAGAGTAACTATTACTCACAGTAGGAATCAGGATTCAAACTATCATGGCATGGTAATCTTGACAGAGGTCAACAAGTCACCCTACTCCATAAAAGGTATGCAATCTCATAGCAAGTTTTAATACTTGAAACTCCCGATATCGGTTTTTACCCCAAGCGGCTTATGATCTTGGCAAAGGTCAACAAATCATAAGTCGCAAAAAAAGTTCAACCCATCATTTCGTGATCAATTAAATCCACTAGCACGATCCTTGGCAAAGGTCAACAAAGTCATACGGCTGTCCTAATCAATCGCATCGTATGCATACAGGAAGACAACACTTAGCTACCGTACACTACGCCTCGGCAAAGTTTGACAAACGTAGCACGAATACTAAATACTCTACTTCCTGAAATGAAAGAGGGCTACAGCTAGTTTTTAAGAAAACTTTTAACGTAATGAACTTGATCTCATCATAGGAACCGAGTGGTTTTCCAAATTTATAATTACATAGATTATTGCTTAAGTGCGGATTCCCCGTGAAGGGATCAGGGCTCTTATCTAATAGAATGAGGTGCAGAATATTCCTAACCGAATACCTCGATGCAAAGCAAAAGACCGCGGCTATACAATATGCAAATTTATAGTAACACGGTCTTTTGCCAAAGAGGTCACTCTCTGTGAAAGGATCTAGGCTCTTTCCTCGTCGAATAGGTTGCAGGATATTCCTAATCGAATATCTCTGTGCAAGGCAAAAGATTCAACTATAACACCACAATATCTGATATTTGTTTCTCACGAAGTGTTTTAGGCTTATTAACTTTGCATTAATCCGAATTAATGCAATCCTATCATTTAAGTAATCTCTTAATATCTAGCATCTTCTCATACTATCTAGCATCTTCTCATACAATTACAGAAAAGCATGAAAAGAACATATAATTCACATATACGCCATACACATTCGTCATGGGGCCCCGGGTCTTCACCATAAGGTTACTTAACTTACGACGGGACGTGGGCAGGGCTAGCACGGGTGCAAAACGTATATAGCATATATATATATATATATATATATATATATATATATATATATATATATATATCAATATATCATCATATAAAATATTGCAGGCAGATAATCATCATTACAGCTAAGCGATAAATATCATCACAGGCAAGTAAACATATCACAAACAAGTAATGAACATTACAGAAGAGGAATGGTCAGATCAACAAGGAATCCCGCTTTTCGTTCAAGCCACAAACGAAATGCGACATTCCCCGGTCACTTGAATAGCCCGTGCGTAGCCAAAAGCAGACCCCCTACGAGTGCGACAAGCTAACAGACAACCCAAGAAACGAAGCAACCCAATATCATCATCATAAGGGGCCACCCGACACTTTCTTGAATCCGGTGACTTGAGCACTCCTCCACGGGTCTATCCTATACCCCCTACAAGCGTGGCAAGCAACCCGTCAATCCTAGAATCGAGTGACCTGATCTCAACTCCTTGAGATGGCCACCCCCTGCAATCTAGAATTAGGTTGCTTATGCGCTTCTCCGCGGGGTAATCCTAAATCTTTATTAATACAACGGTGACAACGATCGCAAGCTAATCGTGTCCCGACAAATAATAATATATTGTGGTGACGACGAGCACAAGTCGGTCGCTCGCCTCGAAAAAGAATATACATATAGCGAAAACGACGGCCACAAGTTGGATCCCGTCCCAAAAAAATGAATATACAAGATGGTTACAAGTATGAATGAAAATAACACTTACCGCAACATCACACTTCCGCACGGGGATTATTCATTTCACGATAATCCAACACATTTCAACAATACTATATATCAACATATATCAACAACAATCACAATAACAAATGCGTAATCTCGTCTAATTGATCACATATAAATTAAGCGGCGTTTACCAGCGCATATCCTTATTGTATCCGTGTTCGAGCCAACTAAATCAAACACTTTGATTTAGTCGATTCGAACCATGACATTAAAATTCATAAACCGCGAGATCGCTAACTTGAAATTCCAAAAACTGAATTTCAAGTTTATTCCTGCAACGAAAATCCCCTCATTTTTGCGCGCAATCGAACCCCGATAACCTCATAAAACCACACACTATATGAGCCTTGATTTGACCCCGAAATAGAGCCGAATCAGGGGCGGGTTCAGCCCCGATCCGGGGTTGAATCAGCCCCAAATCGGGGCTGATCCAGTGGCTGATCCAACCCCCCGATGCGGGGCTGAATCGGCCTCGGTTCGAAGCCGAATCGGGGCCGAATCGAGCTCAAATTGGGTTGGTTTGGGTTATCATGAGCCTACTCTAAACTCTTGGTCTAAACCAAGAGTCCAGTGGCTCCGGCACAAGAAAAAATGAGAGCTATTCATGCAAAATTTTAAAACTATTTTTGAAAAATTTGGGTATCATGAATTCCAATGTCACCAAAACAAATTGTAGTCTTTTGGTATGGCTCTGATACCTCTGATGGTTTACTAGGCACCTCATGAATTCTGCAACCATCTTAAATCCATGACTCATTCTCATTTTAAAAGTTCGCATTTTCCATATAATTCTTATATACCCATCGTCAATGTATCATCATACATGACACAATATTTATATCAAATATAAATATAAATTAAGAGAAGAAAATAATAAAGTGAGCATGATATTAGTTAATATATCAATATATAAATATATATTTAATTATTAAATCAACGCTTATTTTAACATTCTGGCTATATCATGTATATAACAGCCAATATCAATAAACACCCAATTAAAATATGTGTATCAAATACACGTGTTTAATCGAACTCATGCACGTATCCCTATACATGCCCTACATTATTTCACATGTGCTGGGAAATCTCTGTGTGGGACTCTAAACACTCGACAATACATTGGCAGTAGGTTAGGATCATATCCATAAGCTACAAGCACGTCAGCGGCACTAGCTGCACGTAACGGCTACTCGGGTATTAATTGAAAGAAGGTCAATGAGGAAGCCCATCAGAACCCTGCAAAGTCTATAAGTGACATCACCATATAGTCTGGTCTTTTCGTCTAAGAGTATCGCATATAGGATTTCGAATCTGTCAGACCCCAATAATTCGATAAGTCGTGCGACATAGGACTCATAACCAACCGGAGATACAACTGATAACACTTATCATTTTATCTCCACTGCGATGGCCATAGACTTGTAGTTGTAGTCATGTTCTGCACAGCGCGACATCAACTCCTTATACTGAGATAGACAAATCCCCTCAACCGCTTACTGCCTCCACGTGCTTCGGGACTATACCCAACAAAAACCTGTTGCATGACTCCTTTGAGCCGTGGTAGGGTAGAAGTCTAAGTATAGTGAGAACACATATTAGACACTATGGCGATCTCAGGTCCTGGGAAATACCCTATACATATGTCCCAAGAAAACTGCTACTTAATATTGGTATATTGCCAATTAGGAGTTCTCAGTGAGTTCGTCCAATGTAACTCATCCAATGAGCACCTATATACAATCCTCGATATTAAACACCAATAGTTGTATGATCATCTATCGTCCTCCAACCGGGTCAGGAAATATACACACTAGTCTAACTGAAGTACTAATACCCAGTATCGATACTCCTACGACAATGGACATTTAAGGATGTACTTATCAACTACCCAGACCCTACTAGTATGATCTCCATCATCGTCCTGGTAGTCAAGCAAAATCCTAGAGCTTTATCTCAATCTAAACGATAAAAACGAATCACATGAAAGATAAAGGCAAACCAGATAGTATAATATCATCTCGAGTAAGATTGTTTTCTCGTATAGGTTTTCCTTCAATTACAATAATTGACTTGAGGGCACATATATCCAACAGGTATTACTCCTCGGGAGATTTTTACTTCACAGCTAGCTAACCTATTAGGTGTCTAGAAAGAGTTAACGACGTTACGTCTCTACGGAAACGAGGTTATTTAATTGGGTCCGTGCGAACACACGGAGGACCTCCCTCGGAGTATCAATACTGGACTGGCTGAACAGTTAGCGAACTTATAAGGTGTGTATGATTCCGACTAGTTCCCCTTTTAGGGTTTGAAGGAGAATTCGAGGATACAGTGGGAGCCATCCTGATTAGATAAAGTGCTTAACTAATTTAAATCTTGATAGAGTACACGCTGAGTGTTTTTTCCTTTCTCTAGCAACTGTGACCCATGACTTACCTTAAACTATAACTCAACACCTAATTGGCCGACCTTTTTACCATCCGGTTTTGGATTGTCATGATTCACGACAACGACGCATATTTCTCTGCCACTCCCACTAACCCTTTGCATTTCTCCAGAACACTCCGTATCATTACGGAGATTCATATTGTTTGGAATGGCCATCTCGCATAGTTACATACAAACTCAAAGAAATTTATTTAAGTTCAAGGATGGCCACGAGTTCTGAAAAACTTGAATAGGATTATTCGGTTGTCTCTTCCCTTTACCTTCTCTTAGCTTGCGTGAGCTCCTAGTTTTAGGAGAGTACAACTATTATGCTTGCTGGATAGTTTTCTTCCAAAGTTTAGGCTGGTGCCGAAAGATAGGAAAGGAAGAAAACCAATTGGCCTAAGTATGATGTACAGAAGGTAAGAAGTAGAGACACATAAAGAGATTGAAGTGAGAGCAAAAGAAATTGCAACTAGCGTCATGAATCTGATATTGGAAGAGGCATTACAAGGAATACTCGGCCAACCCTTCGAAACATTTTCATGTTTCAATTTTCCTGTGCGGTAGTTGTTGAAAACTGCTTTCCCAAATTGATTCTAACTCCATGTTATGTATATACCTGTTTGGATTCTCACATCTGTATTGTAAGAACCGGTATCTGTTGTACAAAGTATTTCATGTTTTTAATAAAACCTTCTTTTAATAATCCTCTAAATATTTTTCCTGGTGACCGTACTTCTAATAAAATAATTTCCTAACAGATTATTTCTAAGTCCTATTCTCAAAACCAACTTCTTTTAAATTCGTATTTTTTCTATTTTAATCTAAACCCTAACAAACAAACCCTAACCCCTTTTATTTTTCCTAACTTAAAACCTAACCCCACTCACCCGAGCCCGGCCCATGACCCCTTCCTAACCCAAACCCGTTCCCTCCTACCCGACCCGAACCGTCCATCTTCTTTCTTCTCCCCCTCTTTTTCCCCTCCCCTATCATCTTTTCCCCATTTCTCCCTCTTTTCTCGGCCCACACCCTTGAGACCCGCTCACCTAAGACCCAGCCCTAGCCTAACTTCCCCGAGATCCCCTTAACGCCCGCGCGATCCCCTCGCCGAACCCCTCCATCTCCTCAACAACCTCAACGTCTCTCTCTCACTCTCTCTTGCACTCTCTCTCTCTCTCCCTCTCTCTCTTTCCTCTCTTTCCCTCTTGCCCCCTCCTCCTCCGACCGTGAGGACCCCCACATCGACCCCATGACCACCTTCGCTCGCCTCGACCCCTTTTTCATCGCCGACAAGCTCCTCTCACCGCCAACTCCTTCTCACCAAGTCCCAGCTCACCACTACATCGTCTGAGCTCCTCGTCCCTGCAACCAACAGAGCTCCCCTGCAACCTCCTCGTCCCCTCCTCCTCACCACCAAACTCCTCTCACCATAACTTCACTAACACCACCATCAACCTTCACCATCGCACCGAGCACTTCCACCACCCCACAACCGAGAACTCCTTCATCTGAACCCCATCGCCGTCACTGCACCCTAACCGTTGCCATCGACTCATGCAACTCCGGCAACTCAAACCACGCCTCCTCCTTCTTCCTCGATCACCCTAGCATCATCGCTATCTTCCTCTTCAACCTAAGCCGAGAAACCC
Source organism: Agapanthus africanus (assembly GCA_030015575.1). Classification (NCBI taxonomy): domain Eukaryota; kingdom Viridiplantae; phylum Streptophyta; class Magnoliopsida; order Asparagales; family Amaryllidaceae; genus Agapanthus; species Agapanthus africanus. The sequence continues at coordinate 42,108,852 of JASDDO010000026.1, forward strand.
AACACTCAATCATTGCCGGCAACTTCTACTTTCCGCAGCCAACTTCTTTTTCTTCCTGTAACATCACCGCAATCCTAGCAGCCAAGAACTCCCAACTCTCTCTTCTCCCCTCAATCCTAAGCCAACACCGACTTAATATCCTCCCCAACCTCGACCCGAGCACCTAACTCCAAGCGACACCAAATCGCAACCGCACCATCTCCGGAAACCCTTCACTGCACATCACCACCACTGAGCCGCCGCTGCCGAGCTCCGGCAAACCATCGCACAACAACTACAGCCGAGCCCAAGTTCCAAGCCAAATCGAGGCCCGACATTTCTTCAAACACGTGCATTTATCATGATCCCCTCTGTTTCGACTGCCGCCATCAAAATCTAAACTGTGGTCTCAGTCTCTGTAGCCGTTGCGGTCGTCAACGCAGTCGTCGTCGCAATATCGCACACGTTCGTCGCAACCCCTATCGTGCTCGAGCCTCGCGTCATGTCACGCCATGCCGGTTCCGCGACGTTTATCGTTATCTCGTGTGTCGAGACGAATAATCCACACATTCGTCTCTTCTATATCAGTGGCCAAGGCTAGTGAACCCCTCGCTTGCTACTCATGCTATACCTATATTAATTAGACGAGCGGTTTTAATCATAACTTTATAATTAGAATCATGTCGTAAACTATCATTAGGTTTTAATAACACACCGTAGTAATTTATTTGTATTGGTTTTGGTTATGATCGGATCTCATAACAAGTATAAACATCGCATAGAATTTATGAGAATTATATCTCATTTTAATCGGTCAGATAAAACCGACTGTCGATGGTTATAAAATATTACTTGCTAAGTGATCGGCGTGCAGCGTGAACCAAAACCTATTTTAAAGTAGAGTAATTTGTGATAACTTTTAACTAATATCGTGTAGAAATTTGGTTTCAAGATAATATAGTTTCGCACAGGAAACGGCGCCCCAAAAAGGCGATGTTGAATCTGGAATTCACCGCACATGCCACGTTCTAAAATCCATATTAAATTGAATGAAACTTGTAACCTATTTTTTTAGTGCTTGTATTGAAGCCAACAGATAAACCTACTGTATCCCATAGTTTATCTATGAATTTTAGTAAGTTATGACAACAAAAACTGAGGTGATTCTTGGCTCTAGACTGCAGTCCTGAGCAGAATTACGTATCGACACCTAATTCTAATTAATTGTTTAACTCCGTATGGAAATGAAAATACACATTACCCTACACCGTTACGAAGATAATCCTGTTGGCTAACTATAAGTGGTGGTTTCATTCGATTTTACAGTCGTTTGATATTTTAATTGTATTTTAATCCGTCGTGGTGTACTTCAGTTTAGTACAGAGATAGAGTGTATACCTTAACCTTAAACGATACATATCTTTCTGCATACAGTTGATATTATTGATCCATATGATGAGTTGGAAACATAACTGATAAATATAAATATTATCTAATTGTAGTGTCCCCTAATTATGCTCCCAACAGGGAGTAAAACGTGTTACGAAACGGACTTTCAGTTCAGAAATTGTATTTCCAGCAGTAAACACTTAAAATGGAATGACCATAACTCACAAACCTGATACCCGATTGACTCGAAACCAATTTTTCTGTAAAGACAATTTAATACACTGTTTATGCATTTTATATTGTTTTGAAAAATTGTGCATGTATGATTTTATGTGATTTTTCTAATCCAACCGATACTGGCTGCTCATATGTATTCAATAGTGCATTTACCGCATCCCCATCATGTTGCATGACTGTTATACTCTTATAAATAGTGTTCATTTACATCGATATCCTAGTGACCGTGTTGCATTACCAAGTGATAAATGTTAGTGATTGGATTGTGGCAAGTACGTTAGTGTAAAAGCGTGATTGAATAATGGAAGTGATACGTACTTGTACACAATCAGCGGAACCAGTTAGTTATTGCATTGTCGACGCCTATGGGGCATATATAAGTGTAACTATAACTGGTATGGGATGAGTATAGAAGCACTTATGTTAGTTTCATATGTTAGACATCGAGCACTGTCCATTTATCTTGGATACCAGTCGAGACATGCTTGATGGAGACCCTGTTTCCAGTTCTCGCGTAGACTTGTCAAGGAGCGACTAGTATTTGGATTCATGGTCGGTGTTGGATGTGGACCGCGGGGTATGGGGTAGTTTGTGTGTGAGTTTGATCAACGGAATCTCAGGAGTCCCACTGCCGGCATATTTAGTGATTTTGGGGATACTTCTGCGGTGGTTGACGCTCACACTTGGACTGATGATAAGTTTAGTGACATGGACATTGCATTGATTACTGATTCGATACGCATGCTTTACTGTTTACCTGTACCGGTTATTTCATGCTCACGTCATTACTTTATGATCGTTGCTTCACGTTCATCATCATTACCCATATTACATATTTATATATATTGCTATTGTGTCGCTCTGACGACCTGAGTATGCATGCTCAGAGTAGGAAGTGGATTTAGCTCGAATCAGGATCTGTCTTATCTCGAGGATACTGCGGACATCTAGATTAGCGACGCCAGCTCTATCATTTCCTTTGACTCTATCTGATTAGTTTTACATTTGTTTGATAGAATTAGTGACTGTATTTCTCATCACTTGTGCTATGATTACTGATTACCACGTAATACTAGAAACCGAAGTGTGACTACGGCAGGATATTTCCTTGACCATAGGAGCATGGCTGGCCTTGTCATCCCTCGTATTCCATATTTTGGAAAGCGGGGCGTGACATGTTTTTGTTGGTATCGGCCAGGTTTAGTTTGGTTTAGAATGAGATTATAGTTCAGTCTAGGGATCCCTTGATTTATATCAAGTGATATTGCTCTTCACTTCCATATAATCCTCATTACATCATCGTTCAAAGTCTTGTCCTACCACTTGATCTTACTCTCAGTTATTAATCTGATACCCTATCTTGAATCTTATACCTTATACCATCCAAAAACTTATTGTTTCAGGACCATAGCTTCCAACGACTCTCCTTCCACCTCCACTACCCAGAGTCAGACCGTCGAGATTTTGGGTGTACTGCAAGGTTTGATGGAAGCCCAAGAGCGAACAAACGATCCCTTAGCTGAAGGACTAAGAAGGAAAATGGCTCAGACACCAGCTGGAATCCCCAATCGTAGGGGAGTCTCTGTTAAACAAAGAGGAGGTGTGCAGATGAAGCGCCTATTTGTTCCTCAGCAACAGAAGCAGCGGAGAACCCAAATTTGTGGTTATTGCAAGAGGCCAGGACATCTTCAGAGAGACTATTGCCGGGCCAAAGGGCAGTGCTTGATTTGTGGATCCGGCGAACATCTCGTCAATGGTTGCTCTAGAAGGAAAGAACTGCAAGGAAGAGATTCGTCAACACTTTCCGCATCTGCTTAAGCGACTTGGTTGTTTTCGTATCTTGAATTTTGAGGATGAAACGAACCCAACACAAGATTCAGACTTGCTTTATGAGATTGCAGAGATTTAGATATTGACGCGGAGTTATCACCTTTACTGCTTCCAATAAAGACATTGTTACTCTATTTAGTAGCTGCTTCCTTTTGTTTAAATCTTGTATCTGTTAAACTTCTTAGTTTGAATGCAATAAAGTTGTGAATTGTTACTAACTACTTTTGTTTGACTCACTATATTTAGACCATAGACTTTGTTGATACCATTGTTCATCACCGCACCCCTGACTCTCTTTTCGATTAGGTTGTATCTTGCCGCATAACCCTGTCTAAAATTGTCAAACCCTATACTCTTTGTTAACTTATATCTCAACCTGATTTTGAATCCGATTTTCATCCTTTATCTTTATATCATTCTGGACAACCCAATTCCTCTTCATATTTCTTCCATTCGGGTGCTTGCTCACGGCGTCGATCTTCGATATATATACCGCAATCCATTCTCCGGCTAGTCTATTGTATATTACTGGTGTTATTTTTCTGTTGATATAGTTATAATTAGTAACATTTACTATTTTAAATTTAGAGTTTTGCCTATTTATAATTAGTTAGATTTCCATTATGTATTAGTAAGTATTTTTAGTTTTACTTACTGTCCCGAAGTTCTCTACTATTTCTAATCATTTCAATTGTTTTGATTTATATTGTATATTTTATTTTCTAGTGAATTTTCCATACTAATGCTTTTCCTATTGTTATTCTTCTTAATATGTTGTGTTATTCTTCATACTTCTTGTTTGGACTTTTCTCTACTTTTAACTACAGAATGCCACCTCAATTTAACTACTACTCTACTTTACTTTAGCATTCTATTATAGTATTATCGTTTATATTCAGTTAGTTTATTAGTGATCACTTGTTTAACTCCTAAAATTAGGTTTATTAACTGTTTAGTTTTTCTCTTATACACGTTTTATCTTGATTATCTACATAGTTTCTCTTTGCTTTATTCTTATTTATGCTAGCTATTTTTCATTTTCATATTTTCGTTTGGTTACTTATGAATGTACTTCATTTTCTATGCTCTCTAATACAATTATCGTTATTCCGCGTGATAGTAGTTTGCTTATTTATTTCATACCTATGTCATCTCTGTCTCAGTTTATCTTTATTTCCTTATATTTTATTTTCTCCGGACTTTATAGATATAAATTAGTTTTTGTCTTTACTTTATCTATTGTTATCTAGTTTGGCGATTAGTCATATTTATACCATATGAATTGCTCTCCCTCACAATATTTTCTTACCTTATCAGTATCCCTCCTCTGTTGTTTTGTGCTTGCTCAATTTATATAAGTTTGTTTTGTTTTGTCTACGATATTTTCCTTATATGATTTCCTTACTGGTCTTCGTCGTGCTATGTTGTGTTTATCTTATCGCTTCATATCACATTTATACTATTACTCTAAGTTACATATTGTTCCTATATATTTTTCCCCTTACATTCATAACGTTATTAATCCAATATAAGGTTCGTTCTTATTCTATTTTAAACTACTAATATATCCACACTTTAAATATATCTTATCCAGTCAAAAAAAAAAGAGAAGGAAATTTCAATTGTTTTTTATCAATACTTTTAGTTTACATGTCACTTTCGTTGCTTTCATTACTAGCTCACTTATTCTTCGTTTTATTTTTTCGACACTTTTACCTTATAAGTATTCTAAAGTTATTTTGTACTTGTTTGAATTGTAGTTTCACCAAAGTAGTTTTGGTTCTTAAGGCTTATCAGCCAATCCTTTACTTGTTTATTATTGTTATTCTATTTTTCATTGTATTTGTATATATACAGTTTATTACTATTAATCGTTATGTCTTTGTTCTTATATATGACTATTCTTTTTTGCTGCGCTATTTCTTATATATATAAATATTTGGTTTTCATCTAGTTGCTTTTACGTAAATCACTATGTAGTAGTATTTGATTTAAGTTTTTTTTGTTGCTTTTCGCATGGCATTTTATAGCTTATCGTTTATTTTAATTTTGAGGACGAAATTTTCTTTAAGGGTGGTATGATATAATAACCGGTATCTGTTGTACAAAGTATTTCATGTTTTTAATAAAACCTTCTTTTAATAATCCTCTAAATATTTTTCCTGGTGACCATACTTCTAATAAAATAATTTCCTAACTAATTATTTCAAAGTCCTATTCTCAAAACCAACTTCTTTTAAATTCCTATTTTTTCTATTTTAATCTAAACCCTAACAATCAAACCCTAACCCCTTTTATTTTCCTAACTTTAAACCTAACCCCACTCACCCGAGCCCGGCCCATGACCCTTCCCTAACCCAAACCCGTTCCCTCCTACCCGACCCGAACCCCCCCTCCCATCTTCTTTCTTGACCCCTCTATTCCCCTCCTCTATCATCTTTTCCCCATGTCTCCCTCCTTTCTCGCCCCACACCCCTGAGACCCACTCACCTATGACCTAGCCCTAGCCTAAATTTCCCGAGATCCCCTTAACGCCCCCGCGATCCCCTCGCCGAACCCCTCCATCTCCTCAACAATCTTAACGTCTCTCTCTCACTCACTCACTCTCTCTCCTCTCTTTCCCTCTCTCCCCCTCCTCCTCCGACCGTAAGGACCCCCACCTAGACCTCGTGACCACCTTCGCTTGCCTCGACCCCTCTTTCATCGCCGACAAGCTCCTCTCGCCGCCAACTCCTGCTCACCAAGCCCCAGCTCACCACTACATCGTCTGAGCTCCTCCTCCCTACAACCTCCTCGTCCCCTCCTCCTCACCACCAGACTCCTCTCACCATAACTTCCTCAACACCACCATCAACCTTCACCATCGCACCGAGCACTTCCACCACCCCACAACCGAGAACTCCTTCACCTGAACCCCATCGTCGTCGCTGCACCCTAACCGTTGCCATCGACTCATGCAACTCAAGTAACTCAAACCACGCCTCCTCCCTCTTCCTCGATCACCTTAGCATCATCGCCATCTTTCCCTTAAACCTAAGCCGAGAAACCCAACACTCAATCATCGCCGGCAACTTCTTCTTTCCGCAGCCAACTTCTTCTTCTTCCTGTAACATCACCGCAATCCTAGCAGCCAAGAACTCCCAACTCACTATTCTCCCCTCGATCCTAAGCCAACACCGACTTCATATCCTCCCCAACCTCTACCCGAGCACCCAACTCTAAGCGACACCAAACCGCAACCGCACCATCTCCGGCAACCTTTCACTGCAGATCATCGCCGCTGAGCCACCGCCGCCGAGCTCCAGCAAACATCGCACAACCACTACAGCCGAGCCCAAGTTCCATGCCAAATCGAGGCCCGACATTTCGTCGAACACGTGCATTTATCGCGATCCCCGTTGTTTCGACTGCCTCCATCAAAAACTAAACTGTGGTCTCAGTCTCTGTAGCTATTGCGGTCGTCAACGCAGTCGCCGTCACAATATCGCACACGTTCGTCGCAACCCCTATCGTGCTCGAGCCTCACGTCACGCTGTGCCGGTTCCGCGTCGTTTATCGTTATCTCATGTGTCGAGACGAATAATCTGCACGTTCGTCGCTTCTATATCAGCGGTCGAGGCAAGTGAACCCCTCGCTTACTACTCATGCTATACCTATAATAATTAGACGAGCGGTTTTAATCATAACTTTATAATTAGAATCGTGTCATAAACTATCATTAGGTTTTAATAACACACTGCAGTAATTTATTTGTATTGGTTTTGGTTATGATCAGATCTCATAATTTAAATATCACATAGAATTTATGAGAATTATATCTCATTTTAATCGATTAGATAAAACCGACGGTCGATAGTTATGAAATATTACTTGCTAAGTGATCGGCGTACGGCGTGAACCAAAACCTATTTTAAAGTAGCAGAATTTGTGATCAATTGTTCCTTTTACTTTTAACTAACGTCGTGTAGAAATTTTGTTTCAAGATAATATAGCTTCGCACAAGAAACGGCGTCCCAAAAAGACGACGTTGAATCTGGAATTCACCGTACATGCCACGTTCTAAAATCCATATTAAACTAAATGCAATAACCTAATATTTTAGGGCTCGTATCGAAGGAAACAGATAAACCTACAGTATCCCATAGTTGATCTCTGAATTTTTATAAGTTATGACAACGAAAACTAAGGCGATTCTTGGCTCTAGACGGCAGTCCTGAGCAGAATTACATATCGACACCTGATTCTAATTAATTGTTTAACTCCGTATGGAAATGAAAATATGCGGAACCCTACACCGTTACGAATATAATCCAGTTATCTAACTATATGTTGTGGCATCATTCGATTTTACAGTCGTTTGATATTTTAATTGCATTTTAATCCGTCGTGGTTTACTGCAGTTTAGTACAGAGACAGAATGTATATCTTAACCTTAAACGATGCATATCTTCCTGCATAAAGCGGATATTATTGATCCGTCTGATGCGTTGGAAACATAACTGATAAATATAAATATTATATAACTGTAGCGTTGCCTAATTATGCTCCCAACAAGGAGTAAAACGTGTTACGAAACGGACTTTCAGTTCAGAAATTGGATTTCCAGCACTAAACACTTAAAATGGAATGACCATAACTCACAAACCTGATACCCGATTGACTCGAAACCAATTTTTCTGTAGAGAAAATTTAATACACTATTTACGCTTTTTATATTGTTTCGAAAAATTATTCATGTGTGATTTTATTTGATTTTTCTAATATAACCGACACCGGCTGCTCATATGTATTCAGTAGTGCATTTACCGCATTCCCATCGTGTTGCATGACTGTTATACCCTTGTAAATAGTGTTCATTTGCATCGATATTCTACTGACCATGTTGCATTACCAAATGATAAGTGTTAGTGATTGTATTGTGGAAAATACGTTAGTGTAAAAGCGTGATTGAATAATGAAAGTGATACGTACTTGTACACAATCAGCGGAACCGTTAGCTATTGCATTGTCGACGCCTATGGGGCATATATAAGTGTAACTATAACAGGTATGTGATGGGTATGGAAGAACTTATATTAGTGTCTTAGGTAAGATATCGAGCACTGTCCATTTATCTTGGATACCAGTTGAGACATGCTTGATGGAGATCATGTTTCCGGTTCTCGCGTAGACTTATCATAGAGCGACTAGTATTTGGATTCATGGTCGGTGTTGAATGTAGATCGTGGGGTGTGGGGTAGTTTGAGTGTGAGTTTGATCAACGGAATCTCAGGAGTCCCACTGCCGGCATATTTAGTGATTTCGGGAGTTGTACTGATAGTGATTCTGATTCTTACTGATAGTGATTCGAGCCTGTGTTATCTTGCCCTTGGGGCTTACCTTTGGGTTGAGGATACTTCTGCGGTGGTTGACGCTCACACTTGGACTGACGATAAGTTTAGTGATATGGACATTGCATTGATTACTGATTCGATACACATGCTTTACTGTTTACCTGTACCGGTTATTTCATGCTCATGTCATTACTTTATGATCACTGCTTCAGGTTCATCATCATTGCACATATTAGATATTTATATATATATATTGCTATTGTGTCACTCTGATGACCTGAGTATGCATGCTCAGAGTGGGAAGTGGATTTAGCTCGGATCAGGATCTGTCTTACCTCGAGGATACTGCGGACATCTTGATTAGCGACGTCAGCGCTATCATTTCCTTTGACTCTATCTTGTTAGTTTTACATCTGTTTGATAGAATTAGTGACTGCATTTCTCATTACTTGTGCTATGATTACCGACTACCACGTAATACTAGAAACCGAAGTGTGACTACGGCAGGATATTTCCTTGACCGTAATAGCATGGCTGGCCTTGTCACCCCTCGTATTTTGTATTTTGGGAACCGGGGCGTGACATGTATGGTATTATAGATGATGAGTGGGAGCAGAACATTGGAAATTGGGTGATTAGATTCTCGATGTCAAAATTCATTATGATTAGTGATATTTGAGGAGATCACCTGAATTAGCCTAACGACAAACAGTTGGTTTTGAATATCCGTTGTTTTGAACCAATTCCAAACTGATATATCTATACATTTATTTCATTAAGTGAGATATAACTTTTTGAAATTATATTTACAACATTTATCTTTTTCAGTTGATGATTAGGTAATGTGCATTCAATAATAGTGTAATTCTTCTTAACCGAAATACAGTTTTCAACTTACGATATACAGGGTTGAATTAGTAAATTCAAGGGACTTATACAAAATATTTTATGTTGTCCAGTGTCCAATAGGACAAGGGGTTGGTACTTCTATTATATTCCATTTACTTATAATTTCTCTTGTTCTGGGCACGCATTTATGTAAAGTCCAAAATCTAGAGAAGTTCATAGGTACTAGAATAAAGTAGAAAACTATACGATGGAAGTATTAGGATTTTTTGAGGTGATCGAAGATGTAGATACTTCTGTTAGTTATTCCACTATAGTAATGTTGAGATTATTGTTTCTCAGATAGGTTACCCATCCGTGGGTGCGCTCATTGATAAGTAATGTTGTAAAGTCCCTCTCCCATTAAATGGTTGTGCACTGGAAACAGCGGCATACTATTTGAATCTAGTTTCATCTAAATTAGTGCCGCTGTTTCTATATGGATATATAATGATTCATATCTTAACGATATTAAGGTATATGGACTTGTCTGGCTTATGCTTAAAACTAGAATCCGGATAAACTCAAGGCATGTTTCAGTAATGGCAGTTTGTGGGTTTTCCCGAGTATTGTCGAGGGATTAACTTTATACCATTTGCTTGACTCGTCACATTTTTAGTAAAATGGATTCTTTTCAGAAAACATAAGTAGGAGTATAGTAGAACTGGAAGCGATTCCAGAACCGCAAACGCTTATTGATAATTTAGGTGAACCTAAGAATTCGATTCGATTCGACAATCCATTAACCACTCCGCGGATTTTGTGGGTAACCTCAATCACCTGAGAGGTACTCTGGTCTCCTCATAGATGGTGACAGGGAGGTTTACATCATGGTATGATGACCTAAGTTTGCCACTACTGCTGCTCTTGGCTATGAGACCTGGCAGGTGGATGACTATAACGTCGTTCTAAATGGACTTTTAGAAGTGCACATATATATGACTCAGGGTTGTTATAGTCAGTGGAAGCAGCGAAAGCGTGTTGGGTAGGTTGCTTATGTCATTTATAGACTAAAGCATATATAGCGGAGATGGATCATCTGTTTTGATGTGACAGTCATAGTATTTGACTTCATCAAAACAACAGATGAACTAGATAAGAAGGTGGTAGGAAGTACTGTCCGGGAATTTGGATGACATACTCCAGATAGGAAGTAAGATTCCTATATTGTAATCAGTCAAACTTTGGATGTCACAAGGGTTTCTCTGGTAAGGATATGGATAATGTTGCTTTTGCATTTAATGTAGCTAGTAAGTATAATACAATCCTGGAGAAACAATAGGAAGCAAGTTTGAACATAAGAGAATGTTCTTGGTATATAGTAATGGCAGCCTCCTACAAAAGGCGGTTACCGGTTATTGCTTCTAAGGTGACATAAATGACAGAGTGACTGTCAAAGTTATAAGTTTACCCTCTTTCGAGGGGCAGTATGTTGGACAGGGATGCAAGCAGATACTGAGGTAGGCATGGCACAGGATGCTGATTAAATTCAGTGGAAAATACAGTCTAATAAGTTTGTTGGATTTGGTATTTGTATTATGAACTTGGTCCCATCAGATATCCAGACAAGTTCTAAGACAAGTATTGCTCATTTTTTGGGAGATAGTCGTTCTCCGTGAAGTTGAGATATAGAGGGATAAAGATAGAAACACTGGATCGGATCCACTCACTGAGGCTATTTCTCGAACATTATTGTTTCATCAAACTTAGTTTGCGAAACTGGCTGGTAGAGAAGTTGGGTATTCAGTAGGATATGGGCTATGCATACGCGATACCGCAATAATTAGCCTTAAGTGCAAGTGCGAGATTGTTGGATATAGTGCCCTAAAAGCAATTATTGTAATCGCAAGCAAGCGGTTATGATGATTGTGGGTGGACCTATACGGATAGAACAGTCTTATTCGAGATGATAGTATGCTATCTGGTTTGACTTTATCATCATGTACATGTCTTGTGTGGTATAGCATATCACTATTACATATTAATAGAGCCCATAAGATTCGTGCTTGACTACCAGGGTTATTATGGCGATCACACTTGTGAGAACTGGGTAGTCTATAAGCACATACTTAAATGTCCCTAGTCGTGGGAATATCGAGACTGGGCATCGATATTCCAGAGTAGACTAGTGTATACGTTTCTTGACCCCGATGAGGGGCAATGGCCGGTCTCACAGCCATTGGCGTTAGTCAGTCGCCGAGATTGTATACAGGTGCTCATTAGGTTATGAGTTACACTGGACAGACTCGCCGAGATCATGCGAGATGGTATTATACCTATCGTCAAGTAGTAGGTCTCTGATGACATTAGTACGGATTAGTCTGTCGACCCAAGATCATCATTTGTCTTGTGTGAGTCCCACTGTAGTTTAATTACTACCCTACCACGGCTCAAAGGAGTCGTGCAAACAGCTTGTTAGGGTCAAAGTTACACCCTGATCGACCAAGTCAAAATCAATCAACCCCCAAACCAAGTGGGCCCAAGCCCAAGCCAGGACAAGCATGGAAGGGGCCGGCTCCATGCTAAGAATGAAGCAATAAATTAGTTTAATGCGATTTTTTAGAAATGAATGTATGAAAAATAGGCAGAAAGCCAAAATTTTGTAAACCCCATGGCTTATGTGCAAAAAGAAATAAGGACATAAGGCATGGGGTGGCACAAGTGCCATTTGGCAAAGCCGAGCTATATGTAAAGTGTGTAGCCTATAAAGGCAACATGATGATGAAATAAAGAAGAACTTTTTCACTCTCTCAAAAATTTGGGTTCTGTGCCTCCTTCTCCTTCCTCAAGGTTCTAAACATTCTTCCTTTTTTTGAATTAAATTAAGATTTTAACTCTTTTTTTCCCAAAAAGAAACAGTTCTTCACCATAAAACTCTTGAAGGGGGGCTCAGATCTTCCATCAAATCCCCAAAATGGGAGATTTTTAAATCTCGCCCCCTTTTCTCCGAGATACAGCCAACAGAGGGGGAAAAGAAGGAGACCCATCTCCAAAAGCTCCACTTCACGAAGATCCAAGACTCAAAAGAAGATTCAGGGCTAAAGGGGAGAAGAAAAGGGTCCCCTTTGATCATCTCCAAAGATTTCTGGGAGTTCAACTCCATTTGTCAAGATCTTTTAGAGTTTAACTCCACAAATAAAACCCTTTTTAAGAGTTTAACTCCATTCAAAATCTTTTGGAGTTTAACTCTAAAAATAAACCCCTTTTAGGAGTTTAACCCCATTCAAAATCTTTTGGAGTTTAACTTCACAAATAAAACCCTTTTAGGTGTTTAACTCCATTCAAAATCTTTTGGACTTTAACTCCATGAATAAAAAATCATTTTTAGGAGTTTAACTCCACTCAAAATCTTTCGGAGTTTAACTCCATAGATAAAAAAAAACTTTTCGGGAGTTTAACTCCTAAATTCCGGGGGTAAACCCTTTCTTTCTGCAGGTGCTCAGCGCCCACAAGCCGGGCGCGTGAGGCGCTGGCGCCCCGTGCCCATGTGCCGGGCGCTTGAGGCACTGGTGCCCCGCACCCACACGTCCTTAGGACATTACTTGCCACCTTTTTTCTTTCTTCTTCTTTCTTTTCTTCTTTCTTTTTTTCATACACACTCAAAATACGTCCCGCGCTAGAAAAAATTTCTAACAGGGTGCTGTCCCGCACCCTGCAGGGGAGCTGCTAGCCATCTTGACCCCCAACCCGCTATCCAGGTAGTGGGACCCCCGTAAACTCTACGAGGCCTCCGATATACCCAAAACCCCTCAAGACACACACATACGCACACTACACATTGAGTTCGCATGACTAGTTTGACCGCCAATCGGAAGTTCCTTCACTTCAAAGGCGATGGGCAATTAACGGCAGCTTAGTCCGCGGCTGCCGGAGATTCGGATCCCCACAATCAATAAACCCCAGCCTACTCTTGGCAGGTATAATCTGTATACGCCCGTCAAGCGACGCGTATTTCCCATCTCAATGGGTGACGAAAAACACCCTAAAGATTCTGACACGCCCGATGGGACTTTTCTCTCCTCCCATATCTTGGGTCAAACGTTCATACGAACTCACTTAGCATATATACCGATGTTTGTAATAAAATAATGCTTTTCTGTGCAGAAATCAACTTTCAACGACGAGGTCTTCTAAGATGGATTCAGCTTCCGACGCGACCCCGATTCCATACATGGTCAAGATCAATGCTCGCGTGATTCTCCCCGCAAGCCTCAGTCGGCGGTGGGAGGAACTACCCTGCCAATTTTGTTTCATCATCATCTACCCTGCCGGGAGCGCTAATCTGGCAAAAATCCCGACAAACCAGGTGACCAAGACGATCTCAAGGGGTAAGAGGCCGAATTTTGTGATCTCTAAGGCACTACAACCCAAACTTAAGACGGAGTCTGAACGACTCTCTGGCACTCCAGCTAGGGGCAAGACTGCCGAAACAAAAGGTATCATCAAACGTCGCGGACGAGCTCAAGTGATGACTCCAACAAGTGCACAATCAGGCGTATCTCCAAAGCTCTCCATCGCTCGGTTTACGGCAGCTTCCCGAAGAGACGAAGCCTACCAAGTCCTCAAAACAGAAAAGTTAAGGCAGAAGCGACTCAGATATAGAGCCAACAAGAGGGACAGGACTCCGGCCAAGTGCAATTTTGTGAGATCCCAAGGACAGGGTTACCTCGCGGCGACGGCTGTGTCGGCCATAAAAGTCAACAACTCCTTCGAACCCCTGAAGTGGGTTCGAAAAAACGCCATGACCGCCAGAATCAAGAAGACAATAGTCCGAACGATACTACAAAGAGATGTGTCCCAGCCCCAACAGAGAAAGCATGACACCTTCTCTTCAAGAGTCTACCAGGTGCTCTGTGCCGTGCGAAAATAGCGGGACAAAGCCAAAAAGGAAGCGCCAGCACCACTTAAGAATCCGGTCAGGCCAGCCATCTTCAATTGATTATCCGTTACCGAAACAGAATGGCCACGACAGCGGTCCACGAAATCAGCCGCCAATAATGAAAGGACGACTGGATATGTTATCCATACGGTCTACATGGCGGGCACGCGTCCCAGCAACAACCTTCACAGCAAAAATAAGGATGGGGCCACCACATCCCAAGATCAATCTGGCTTGAATGTGGTTGACACTTCCCAAGATCAGCCGCCTACGCTGGATGATGAAAACCCTCTCGATGAGGCATATAGGCAGAAAGACCCTTCAGTCCATGTGGAGTCAAGCTCGGACAGCAAGGAAGAGCCGACTTTCCGTCCCAGGATCGCAGAGCAAGAGCTGCTTCAAGAACTCCGAAAATGGCTCAGGAACAAAGATAAAGAGATGGCCAAGCGTTACTCCAAAATCGACGACTTGACGAATGTCGTGATGCAGCTCACGGCTCAAAATTGCCCGGACGCCATCCAATCAAGCATAAGTTTCCACTCATGAACCGGGTGATAATGACCTGAAGCAACCTATGCCTGTCCCTTTAGGTCCGAGTATAGGCGAGCCATGTGAAAGCCGGCCACATTCCACTTCTAGGGATGCCTTGGTGCAAGATGGCGCCATCCTGCTAACACAAGATCGGATAATGGATTTGGTCACCAGCAAGGTTAGAACATTGGTGGCCGAAGACGAAGCTCAGAAAGAAATTGGCAATAGTGAGCGGCCATATCCCGCACAACACAATTTGATCGAGTTCCCGAGCGGCTATGTCATTCCTAAGTTCGGAAGATTCGATGGGATGGGAAACTCAAATCAGCACGTCGCCCACTTTAAAGTGTCGTGCGGAAATACAGGAGGCAATGATGCGCTCCTTCTTCGTCATTTCGTCAACAGCCTGACCGGTGTCGCTTTCGACCGGTACGCGAGCATACCATATGGGTCCATCACTACTTTTTCCTAAATGGAGTCTCTGTTTCGGCAAAGATTCATAAGTGTTAGTGACAAAATCTCCATTGTTGACCTCGTGAGAACTAAGCTGGGGGAAAACGAAAGCAACATGGACTTTATTGCCCGATGGCGCAACCTCACTGTCAAGTGCGAACAGCCGCTAGAGCAGGACCAGTCCATCAGCCTTCTCATTGGGAACCTCAGCAATTGGATGGTCCTATTCTTATGTACATCAGGCCTCAAGATGTTTCAGGAGCTGACCAAGAAAGTCCAAATGCTGGAACGCTCAAAACAAGAGTCTCCCCCAGACTCTCAGAGAGACAAGACTTGGAAGAGCAAGAGGAACGACAACCGTAGAAGCGGGAATTCCAGTAATACCAATGTCTTCAATGCATCCGACAATGAAGACAAGCGAAAGGCAGGCGAATCCAAAACCAACCGGTCTCGAAAGCCAGTGCTGGGAAGAGAAGGGTCTTCTCTAGAGGAGAAAAAGAACAAGGTTTACCTTTTTAAAGGGACAAGGTTCGCAAGATATTCAAAGATGCCTTGAACAACGATCTACAATTTCCAGAGTCGAAAAGACCTCACGAAGCAAAAATGACCAACAATCCTCTATATTGCCCACACCACTGAGTAGTGAGCCATGCGATCGAGAATTGATATATTTTCAAAGACTGGGTGGAGAAGCAGTAAAAGACTGGGGAGTTGTCGAAGAGTGTGTTGGTGAACAATCAAGCTATAACCACCAACTTTATACAGACCGAAGCTGAAGCCTTCTAGGAGCAGGCGGTTGAATCCGCTGCCCCGAGAAATGAATCCGACTCGCCGAAGCCTCCGTGGAGTATGCACATCTCTAATAAGACGAAGAAGATGCTAAAGCTACTTCAGAAAGAGCCCAGAACAGAATGGGAAGGGCAGAAGAAGCCCACCATTCCAGCTGCCAATTCGGCTTAATTAGGCCCAAAATCCAAAAAGCTCAAGAAGAAGAAAAGTGTGGCTCGACACAAAAAAGAGTCTGTGGGGAGATTGACCATTCAAAAGTACATTGATTCTCTCAAAGACTATGAACAAAAGGAAAGAACTCTGATTCAATTGAAAGGGTTCTTCCCTGTAGAAACGGCTGATATTTTGGAGGAGCTAGAAGAAGACTCCAATGACGAGATCCCTATAGTGACCTGCTACGCCGTCCATCTTGGCAGCGACTCTGAGGAGGAGCTATGTTTTCCTGAAGAGGACGATGGGCTCACCACAAAAGTCAACCAAATCCAGCTCAGAAGCGGTAAGGCTCTAACACCAAAACAAGGCAACGCCTCAAAAGAAAAGGAAAAATAGGTGGCTAATGAAGAATATAGCTGAGAGCTGGCTCATGAAAACTCAAGTCCTTCCTCAGTGGACTACAATGTCTTGGTTCATCTCCGGAAGCTTCCGTCTCTCCTGAGAATCTACGATATCTTGGTCCTATCTAAGGAGCTTAAAGATGTTCTCATTCACGCTTTACAGAACCCCGAGCGGTACCAGGCTCGCTTTGCGGAAATTAATATGAAAGAAACCCAGTACACCCTGCATACCGCCGCGGTTACGTTTAAGGACGAAGAACTGCTACTGGGAATAGCTGAGCATAACCGGCCGCTTTACGTGACCGGGTACAGTGACGGAGATCGGATTAATCACATATTGATTGATCCGGAATCCTCAGTGAATATCATGAACTTGCGGACTCTGAAGAGTTTGTCAAAGGACGTCCGACATCTATCAAGGGAAAGGATTGTTATTCAAGGCTTCAATCAAAATTGCAAGCAAGTTCTGGGATCCATAGCTCTGCCGATCAGGTTCGGAGACCTACAAACCGAAGCCAATATATACGTGATCGACGCCGACACATCCTATAAAATCCTCCTGGGGCGACCGTGGCTCCATGATTACGGCATTGTTCTGTCAACTCTCCATCAATGCATGAAGTACACTAAAAACGGCAAAGAAAGACACATTGACGAAGACATCCAGCCATTCGGTGTGCATGAAGTCCGATATGAAGATTCCCGGTACTTTGTGAACCCCCAAAATGCTAAGCCACAACCGACCGAGGAAGGAGCGGCCCCGAAACTCAAAATCAAATCTGAGTCGGCTGTTACTTTCAAAAGCAATGCGTTTCGGCAGTGACACTGATGAGTCCGATGCTGGAAGTCCGTCCTTCTGTAAAACTCACCCTCGTTTCGGTTGCGATACGGACCAGTCTGATACTGAAAGCCTATCCGGCAGCAAAATTCGTCCTCATTTCGGCATCAACACGGAAGAGTTAGAGGAAGAGGACCCGCCTCGCAACAGCTATGCAGATTAGGCCCTCATGCAAAAAAGCGAAGCTAAGAGAAACCTTCGAGATTACACAAGGATCCCTAGCTATCACAAGGGTGCCGGAACATATGTACAAGGAGTTAGATACTTTGTCGGTCTCTACCGTGAACCAACTGCAAACTTTCTACGTTCCCGGATGGAAAAGTAGATAGAAGGGCATCCTATTTTATGGATCAAATCATGTCGTGTGATTGGTTGATTTAGCGTGCTTGCACTTTCTAGAAGATAGATCAAAAATATTTGTAACCGCAATCAAGAACGGCGTCGCATGAAGCTAGCCGGTGAGTACGGGTCGGTCCACAGGGATGTTGTGAATCTCCTAGTCGCGCTAACGAGTTAATTCCGATTGGTGTTCGGATTGATTATTAAATCTAAAAACCTAATTAATCTATATCCAAGTCTTGCTAGGGTTAGGCCTAGGTTAAGTTTGGAAAGTCTATAAATCTCACCGCTTTCTATACCCATATGAAGATCTAATTAGGTGTTATGGTAAATATTAATAAAAGGGATTAGGATGATTGGGAAGATTGTTCTTCCTCTAGATCCTTGTCCTTCCTTTAGAAATCTTTATCCTAACCTCCATGGAAAACCTTAAAATCCGGGCCTTTAGACTACGGTATCACCGCTACCTCGAGGGATAGAATGCCGTAGGGAGCGGAATAAGAAGGTATGCATGGAGTTCTATGAAAATATATGACGGGCAAGAAAGGGGATGAGAGATCTTCGTCTCTCAAACCTTCCCCAGATCTAACCCTAACAAGCGAGGAAACTACTCACTCATTAGGGAATTAAAATACATTTATCTAGGGCAAAGAATAAAAGATTAACTAGGGCAAGAAATTAAATTTATCTAGGGCAAGAATAGAAAATTAACCTAGGGCAGAAAATAAAGAACTTACAACTTGATGCTCTCCAAAAGAATTCTGAAATTTATTAATGAAGGGAGGCATAGGGAGGCATAAAGAAAATACAATGTTTTGGGTTCCTATTTATAGAGAATAGGAAACCCTAGGTTACATCTTGAACCGCATGTCTAAAATTACAAATATAGCCCTAGGTTGACCGGTCAAAGCCTCCAAGAATTATGCCAAAAAAATTACATTCTACGTGCTTAATACGGCCGCGGAACCGCGGCCTTAGCCTGGGTTTGGCCGCGGTTCCGCGGCCAACTTGAGGTCTTGGGCTTTGAGTTTTCTGGTGCTAGCTTCTGGTGACTTTGTCTTCCTGTTTCTATATGTCCTTTTCCATTTGGGCTTCTAGGTTGGTTCCAGATCTTTCAGTGAACAATTTGCAATGGATTTTTAACCGTCCGCTTGTATTTTTGGACCTTGAGTTGCCTTGTTAATTGTGAACTGTCTTTCGATGTAGGCTTGACTAAGGCCGCGGTTAGAAGTCGTTTTCACTGCGTTAATTAGAGTAGGGGATTTCATTTTTCCCGTTGACTTTATTGTTATGGATACACAGCCTGTCGCTAACCCCCGTAATCAAATTCCAGTGATACTTGGTCGACCATTCCCTTTAGTGTGATCTCCTGATACTTTTTCCTGGGCTACTTTATATTCTTCTTGGCTTTTTATTTCTTCAGTTAGTTTTCCATTTGGGCTTCTACAGTAATTCCAGATCTTCAGTGAACACTTTGCAATGGATCTTTTAACCGTTTTTCCTTGATAATTTGGATCTTGCGTTGCCTTGTTGATGGTGAACCGTTCTTCTTCTAGGCTTTACTAAGATCTTCCTATTTGTTGGTCAAAAATCCTTCTTTTGTGTCGTCTTTTGTGTTTTTCACTGTTTTCGCGCCAAGAACCTGTAACCTGTAACATGTAGCAGACATGGGTCAAAAGCACCTGTTTTTATTCTTAAATGCATAAGAATGGGGAATACAAAATGCAATATCATGTTATGAACAAATACCCCCAAACTTATCATTTGCTCGCCCTCGAGCAAACTTTTTATTTATTTTCGATAAAAATCTAACCTAGCCACACTTTCGCAGGGAAACGCGATTGCACTGAGCATGTGCAACAAGCCGTTAAATCTCTAGGTGTTCCTAATAGGAGGAGTGTTGTCTCCTGAGGGTTTTCAGCGGATTACACCCACAAAATCCTATCAATTCGGTTTTTCGACTTTTGTTCTCCAATTAGGTTTTCTAACAAGGAATTCTATTATCGTCGACCCGCAAATTATCCACCCATATTCTTCACACTTCCTCATCATTTAACTTAAGATTATACATGTTCTATAGAATTACTTAGCTTTCAGCATTTCTTAAGCTTTCCTTCTAGGGTTCCATCTCCACTTAGGAATTTCTAACAACTCTATTAAAGATACAAGTTTTATTCTTCATTCCTTTCTCTTATCTAAACTCCAATCACATATCCCCACGTGTGTGTAAATATCACCCCTTCACTTGGAAATTCAAATCAAGCAATCGTACTCTCGTCCATTGTCCAAAGCACTTATTAATTGGTGAATTTTCGCTTACACATCCTTCATGCGACTGTTAATACTTCTTGAGGTACCAACAACCGATTACAAGATGCGTTAGCATTTTAAAGCGTACTTCCTAGTTCTGCAACACCCAAGGCTTTTAGCAGTGGCTCCTAAACCAGTTGGTCTAAGGCACTAGGTGATGAAGCACCCTCGCTAAATATTTTTCTATTTTTACAGCCTTAAGTAATCACAAAAACCAGTGTCCATTTTTTTCATTACTCGCTTTTTTCGTTTTATTTTCATTGTGCTAAGGACTTTAGACAAGGGCATTTCAAGGTCTCTTCTACTAATCCAAGTTTCAAGGTGCGTGTTTGTGCATTTTGTAGGGTACATGTTTTCAGAATCTAAACTTAAGCTAGGAACTATTTTTCAAACTTATACTCTAATAAAAGTTTTAATACTTTTCCTTCGTTTCGACTTAGCCCAAGAAGTGAACCCAAAATTTGCCTATTTCTAAATAATCTACAAAGACATATACTTTCTACCGTTAAACTCTAAGAAAGGTTATTTTTAGGGTTTTTAATTTGCTAAGTCTAAGATTTAGTTTTTCCTAGCCAGTTAACCTATTTATCAAACTCAAGTCAATTAACCAGAATTGAATACATTAATTTTTATAATTTTTGAATTTTTTTCAATTTTTATGGGTTTTTCTTGTTTCTAAAAATTTTTTATTTTTCAAATTTTCAAATTTTTATGAATTTTTTATATAAAGATGCAGTGCAGAAATTAAATATGCAAAAGGAAAGGAAATATATACAATATGCAATGCAAAGGATAACTATATACACTACCTTCTCCCCCAAACTTGAGCAAAGCAGTGCCCTCACTGCCCGGCCCCACGTCGCGCTCGTGAGCGTGAACGTGATCTTTCCCCTCTAGCCAAAAGGGTTTGAATACCCCTCTCAATTTCCGTCAACCGACGGTCGTGATCTCGTGCAGTCGCCCGAAACTCATCCCTCAAAGAATCGATTCTTCTCACTGTTCTCCGCATCAATCGTGCATGCTCCTGGGGAGTTAGTTCTTCCCCGCTCGAGCTAGGGGTGTATGCGGGTACATTTTCTGCCGGTTCCGTTCGTGTCCAAATATCAGTGAGTCTAGAGTAGGACGACGTGACACCCTCTACGAGTGGTCGAACCGGAACACCGTCTATCATGTATGAGTCAAATTCCTCGGCGGGGGGGAAATAACGGCAGAGTTGGGTAACAAGCATGGGGCATGGGTATACAGTACCTCGTTTCCCCGTACCTATAGATTGGAGCAAAGCAGTGCACATGTCGAACCTTGGATTTTTCATCATCAGTGTGTGTACGACATGTAATGAAGGGGTGAAAAAAATCGTGTTGTGGGAACTACCAAAGATATTGTTTTGTGCCCACCAGCACACAGTTAAAACGTTCGCGAAAAGGGTCCGTGCTTGGATACCCTTACGCGGTTCTCGTGCACAGTCATTCCCCATCAAGGGCATATAATCTTCAAAGCGCAATGGGTGTTCATGTGCAAGTACACATGGTATGAGTGTAACCTCGTGTATCATGTCCCTATCGATGTGAATTTCACGATTTCCCCAATTTAGTTTAATGTAACCTAAGTTGTCAAGGCTATTATCCTCCATAGATGCGTAAAATAGGGCAACTGGGTTAGGTAGGGCAAACGCAGATGAGTGATTATAGAGCAGGAAATTCTAGCCCCTCTGCGAGATTTCATGTGCAAAATATCTACCGTAAACTTCGTGTGTGAAAACCGGGGTAAAATCTCTCTCAAATTGCATTTTATGTGCCATCTAGATTGTACAGAGAAAAATATGCAATAAACAGATAGGATTTCAATAGAGAGTACCTCCCCTGAAGTTTCAGGGGGTGAAGCTTGCAGACGGCGGCGGTTCAGCGGCAGGAGACGGCTACCGCGGCGGAAGCGCGGCGCTCTGGGTGCGGCGCTGCGAAATTTTTCTGGAGGTGGCGGCTAGAGTTTTATGAAGATGAAATATTAGGGTTATGAGGACAGGAGGGCTCGGGTCTCTTTAAATAGAGGGGGAAAGAGGGTTATTTGAAGAAAACACCCTCAAAAATGAGGATTTAATTTGTAAATTGAAAATTCAGCTCTTGATTCTGAAAATTTGCAATTAGGTCCAAAAAAAATGTTATTTTTGTTTTTTTTTTCCTTATTTTTTGTTTTTTATGGTATTTTGGGAATATATATTTACAAATTATATACACACCCCCAAACTTTTTTGAAATAATGTTTTGGAAGAAAAGAAATTTGGGGGTGAAAGTGGAGGAATATTACTCAGTGTAGATCGGCTCCTGCAAGAACAGGAGCTCCTCCGAAGGGTCCGCTGTGAGGAACGGTTTCAAACGATGCCCATTTACTTTGAAAAGCGTACTGTCCTCCGGGTTTTCCAGATCAATCGCACCGTGCGGATAAACGGTGCGGACTACAAAAGGTCCCTTCCACCTAGAACGGAGCTTGCCGGGATGTAAATGTAACCGAGTATCACATAATAAAACCTGTTGACCTGGTTTAAATGTCTTTCGCAAAAGGTTTTTATCATGAAATACCTTAACTCGGTTCTTAGCAATCACGGCATTATCATATGCCTCATCCTGCAGCTCTTCTAGTTCATTTAACTGCAGCTTTCGGTTGCTGCCCGCATCTCCTAAAGATAGATTCAGCTCCTTAATGGCCCAAAATGCCTTGTGCTCAATTTCTACTGGAAGGTGGCAAGCCTTCCCGTAAACAAGCCGGTATGGAGACATACCAAGATCGGTCTTGTATGCAGTACGGAAAGCCCATAGCGCGTCGATTAATTTGAGTGACCAATCTTTACGGTTTTTAGAAACCGTTTTCTCCAAGATTTGCTTAATTTGCCGATTCGAGACCTCGGCTTGCCCACATGTTTGGGGATGGTATGGCGTTGACAGCTTATGGGTGATAGAGTATTTGCGCATTAAGGACTCAAAAGTCCTATTGCAAAAGTGAGAACCATTATCACTTATTATCGCACGAGGGTGCCCAAATCGAGAAAAGATGTGTTCTTTTAGAAATCGAACGACAACCTTGTTGTTATTCGTTCGACTTGGTACAGCCTCGACCCACTTTAAAACATAGTCAACAGCCAAAAGAATATACACATTTCCAAAAGAGTTAGGAAATGGTCCCATAAAATCTATACCCCAAACATCGAAAATATCTACAACCAAAATTGGTTGGAGCGGCATTTCATTTCTCCGCGATATCCGGCCCAAGTGTTGGCACCGGGAGAAAGTTTTGCAGTATTCGAATGCATCTTTGAAGAGTCGTGGCCAATAGAAGCCACATTGCAAAACTTTCTTAGCTGTCTTCTTTGGGCCAAAGTGCCCGCCACATGCTTGATCGTGGCAAAAAGACAGCACACTCTTGACCTCATTTTCTGGCACACACCGACGAATGATTTGGTCGGAACAATATTTAAAAAGATAAGGTTCATCCCAGTAAAAATGCTTTACTTGGGACAAAAATCGTAGTTTGTCTTGTTTCGACCAATCTTTAGGTATCAAGCCGGTGGCTGTAGTTTAGTGGTTAGAATTCCACGTTGAGATCCGGAAAAGTGCTGCAAAACAATGTGGGTATTAACCATGACACCTCTGCCAGTGGTTCTTCATCTTCTTCATCTTCCTCTTCTTCTTCGTTAGAGCCTATTCTCCATCCTTCACATGGCTCTACTTCTTCTAGCTCGAACGGACCCTCTTCTCACAACACGAACACATCTACACGGGGTGCCGTTCCAACTCAACAATCTGATCCGCAAAAATTGGACTCAACAACTTTTCAAAATGTTCCTTTTCCAAATCGGTTGAGATCCAATAAACCAACTCCACAGATGGAGAAGATTGTAGAGTTGTTCAAACAGGTTAGCATAAATATCCCTCTTTTGGATGCAATCCAACAAGTTCCTTCATATGCAAAAATCTTAAAGGACTTATGCACCAAAAAGAGGAAGTCACAACTACCAAAGAAAGTTTTTGTGGCTAGTGCTGTTAGTTATGCTCTTGTCAATTCTTTACCCCCAAAGCACAAGGACCCCGGTTGTCCTACTATTTCGATCATAATTGGGAACAAGACCATCAATAGAGCACTATTAGATCTTGGTGCTAGTGTCAATTTGCTACCTTATTCGGTGTACGAACAATTAGGCGTTGGAGAGCTTAAGCCCACTCATTGTACTCTCCAAATGGCCGACCGATCAATCACCCATCCTAGGGGAGAATTGGAGGATGTGTTAATTAGAGTAGGGGATTTCATTTTTCCCGTTGACTTTATTGTTATGGATACACAGCCTGTCGCTAACCCCCGTAATCAAATTCCGGTGATACTTGGCCGACCATTCCTCGCGACTTCTAACGCGGTAATCAACGTTTTCACTGAAGAAATAAACATCGTTTTCACTGTTTTCCGTCCAAGATCCTGTAACCTGTAACATGTAGCAGACATGCGTCAAAAGCACCTGTTTATTTATAAAAAGAATAAGAATGGGGAATATAATAATGCAATATTATGGTGTGAACATCGCGCACCTGGACGATTTATCTGTCACGTGCCTTCCCTATGAAAGAAGCATAAGAGCCGTCCTAAACCCCAGATATTATGCGCCCGAGATGCAGGAATATTTTAAAAAGTGCGGATGTCGGTTATATCAAATGGATTCCGAAGCGAAGTTTTATGAGGGCATGTGGCATCCGACTCAAGTCCGAGCACTCATCGATGGACAAATCCCAGATAGACGAGGCATAGGTTTCATTCAACCTGATACCAAAGCAAGCTACATAATCCATGTTGGTGAAGTCAACGAAAGGTCAAATGACGACGACGAGCTAGTCGAGGCAAAAGAAGCCCCTCAAGAACTCGAAGTCAGCGGACAAGCAACCTTCGACGAGCTAACCGAGATTGATTTTGGAATGCCCGATAATCCAAGGCCGACCTACAACTGCTCACTCTTGTCAGAGAAAATGAAAGAACAGATAATCGCCCTTCTACATGAGTTCGTCGACTGCTTCGCGTGGACTTACAAAGAAATGCCTGGCCTCTCCCCTGAAGTGGCCGTGCATAAGCTGGCTATATCTCTTAATGCCAAGCTAGTCAAACAAACTCCTCGAAGAATGAGAAGGGAGCCAGAAGAAAAGGTCATCGAAAAAACTAAGAAACTTATCGATGCTGGCTTCATCAGGAAAGAGAAATATGCGGACTGGATTGCATGCATCGTCCCAATGAAGAAGAAAAATGGGAAGATCCAAGTTTGTATCGATTTCAGGGACCTCAACAAAGCATGCCCTAAAGAAGAATTTCCGCTACCGGTCATGAAAATGATGGTCGACGAGGCCTCAAATTACGAGCTATTCACCTTCATGGACAGCTCGTCTGGATATAATCAAATCAAGATGTCGCCCGAGAATGAGAAACACACAGCATTTCGAACCCCGATCGGGATATACTGCTACAAAGTGATGCCATTCGAACTAAAGAATGCGAGCGCAACATATCAAAGGGCAATGACCAAAATCTTTGATGACTTAATCCATAAAGTCATCGAATGTTATGTTGATAATTTGGTCGTCAAGACTAAAGCCAAGGCCGATCACATCCGAGATCTCAGGACCATTTTCACCCAACAGAGGGAACACGATCTGAAGATGAATCCTCTAAAGTATGTTTTTGGCGTGTCATCGGAAAAATTATTAGGCTTCATAGTTCGACGTCGGGGGATTGAAGTCGACCCATCGAAGATAAAGACCATCATGGAGATGCCTCCTCCGAAGAATTTGACGCAGCTAAGATCCTTTCAAAGCAAGCTCACTTACATACGAAGGTTCATCTCGAACCTATCGGGAAGATGCAGGCCCTTCTTGAAGCTCATGAAGAAAGGAGCTCCTTTCGTCTGGGTTGCCGAATGTTAAGAAGCGTTCGAAAATATCAAACAGTATTTGCTGCACCCTCCAGTTCTTGCTGCTCCCATTCCAAATAAACCGTTGATTCTCTATACTGCCATGCTAGATGAGTCACTCGGTGCATTCCTCGTCCAGAATAATGAGAAGGGAAAAGAGAATGCCCTCTACTACCTCAGTCGAAAGTTAGTCGGGACGAAACATAACTATTCCCCGATCGAAAAGCAATGCCTGGCCTTGATATTTGCCATGAAAAAGCTAAGACACTATCTTCTCGCTCATTGGGTTATGCTGATCTCCAAGGTCGACCCGCTCAAACACTTAATGACCAAAGAAAACCTAGCCGGTAGAATGGCAAGATAGGCTGTCATGCTTCTTGAATTTGATATAATCTATACTCCTTAGAAAGAAGTAAAAGGGCAAGCCCTCGTTGACTTCCTTACTACTCATCCCATACCAGAAGGGTCACCGCTCAATTGCGAGTTATCCGACGAACAAACGCTGCACCTCGAGGATGACGAGCCATGTTGGGAGCTCTACTTCGATGAAGCCTCATCAATTAGGACCTCCAGCAAATCAAGCGTCCCACGGATAAAAGCAGGGATAGGATTGGTGTTCATCACGCCATCGATAGGAACCCTACGACATTCTTTTGCTCTCACCGAGCATCGCACAAACAACGAGGCTGGGTACGAAGCTCTGATAGCTGGTCTGGAGCTCGCCATAGAAATGGAAATTCTTCGGCTACGAGTCTATGATGATTCCCAGCTTATCGTCAACCAAGTAAGCAGTGACTATAAGATATACAAACCCAAGTTAGCTCGGTACAGAAGCCGAGTGGTGAAACTCATGAAACAGTTCACCCACATTGAACTGATGAAAGTTCCTAGGGCGTTGAATAGAAAAGCTGATGTACTCGCTCGCTTAGCCAAGGAGCCGGCTGATCCCGATATGGATGAAATTTTGATAACATTCAGAAGACGGTAAATTCTACCTCCAGTCTCTTTGCGTGAAGAAGGAAGTATAGAACAAGAGAATAATCCTGCCGAAAAAACTCTGATCATTCAAGACGATACGATTGGAGAGAACCCTTCATAGAGTACCTCCGATACGACAAGCTGCCCGAAAGAAAATCTGCGAGGATTCAGCTGAAGAAGAGAGCTCTTCGATATGTGTTTGTAAATAATACGCTATACCGTAGATCATATGACCAAGTCTGGATCAGATGTCTATCATCGGCCGAAACCCAAAAAGTCATGAAAGAAGTTCACCAGGGCGTCTACGGAGCTCACCAATCTGGCCCTAAAATGTGGCTTCAAATCAAACGGCTCGGATATTACTGGTCTACCATAATAAGAGATTGTGAAGAGCATGCGAGGAGGTGTCGTCTCTGCTAAATTCACGGTGACTTCATTCACAAGCATCCCAATCCGCTGCATCCTACGGTGGCGTCATGACCCTTCGAAGTTTGGGGCATCGACATAGTTGGTCCAATTGATCCTCCATCATCCAAATTCCACCGGTTCATATTGGCCACAACCGACTACTTTTCCAGATAGGCTGAAGCTGTCCCGCTAAAAGAAGTTAAGACAGAAGATATTCTGACGTTCTTCCGGCATAATATTCTAGACCGCTTCGGTACACCAAGAAAAATCATTTCTGACAACGGATCTTCTTTCAAGAGTTTTAAAGTCTCAAGGTTCGCTATTCGGCATAAGATAGACTGGAGATATTCCTCCATCTATAATCCAAGAACCAATGGGCTAGCCGAAATCTTTAATAAAACTCTATATAAGCTCCTGAGGAAAAATACTTCAGCCAACAAAAGAGACTGGAATCTCAAGCTTCATGAGGCGTTGTAGGCATATCGTACCACGCACTGCACTCCAACTCAGTCCACTCCATACTCACTACTCTTTAGAGTGGAAGCAATCCTCCCGCTCGAAGTCGAAGTTCCAAGCCTAAGAATGGCCGTCTAGCACGAGTTAATGGAGAAGGAAAACATCCTCCTTCGGTTCAAAGAGCTCGACGCCCTCGAAGAAAAGAGGTTCGCAGTACAGCAAAATATGGAGCTGTACCGAGCCCAAATGTCATGGGCCTATAACAAGATGACCCTTCTCCGTACTTTTAAGAAATGTAAATTGGTGTTGGTCCTTAAAATACCGATCATCCCCAATCGACATGCCAAGGGAAAATTCGAGCCAAACAGGAAAGGACCATACGTCATCGAGAGAGTGTTTGATGGAGGATCCTACCAGCTGATAAAGGACGAGGGAGAAAGGACCATGCCACCCATCAATGTCCGACATCTCAAGAAATACTACGCGTGAATGCTCCAAGGCGTAGACGAATTGAGCACACAGGCCCTACGGTCTAAATCATACATCCTGTAAAACCGTATAATATCCACGGGCGCAAATGACCCCTGTCTTCCAGGTCTTGCCGACGAGACTACATTTGAAGTCCTACCGGCGATGAAGCAAAAAAAAGGTATGTCCACAAGTAAAACGGGCACGAATGAAAACCCGAAAGGACTCCATGAGAAAAAACAACAGGACTGCCGGCGAGTTTGTGAAAACCCGAAAGGGAACAAACTTGTGAAAAGAGATGAAATACACTCACAAAGTCCTCTCGACCTTGTGAGGAGAAAATCCCCGTGAGAGATCCTTACGACTCACAAAGAAGCAACACACTTAGGAATCCCCACGACTCCTAGGGAGAAATACACCTACGAGATCCTCTCTACTCATAAAGAGAAAATGCTTTTATGATATCCTTATGGTTCATAAAATTGAAAAGTCTTAGGTGATAGGGATCTAAACCTGTCTCTTAAGCCATCGTTCCCTAATGGGCATGGCAAATAATGAGTCGCTCCTGACACTATGCTTCAGTGTTAGCGGTGCTGATGCCGACCGAAAAATCAAACTCCAAATTCCCAAACGGCGAATGATGAGTCGCTTCTGGTACCATATTCCGGTGTAGCGATGCAGACGCCAACCAAAATCCAAATCCTCTAAATTCTCTCAACCCTAGGGCCAATCCTCAACTGGACTACCGTATACAATCCACGGGCATAAAAAAGCTAAATCACACCCATGTCCCACGGCAATCACCAGCCCCCGCGGCCGGTCTCCTCCACTCAAGAGTTAACTCTTCTTTTTTCAAAAAAAAAAACAGTTTTTCATCATAAAACCCTTGAAGGGGAGCTCGGATCTTCCATCAAATCCCCAAAATGGGAGATTTTTAAGTCTCACACCCTTTTCTCCAAGATCCAGCCAACAGAGAGGTGGAAGAAAAAGACTCATTTCCAAAAACCCCACTTCGGAATGATCCAAGGCTCGAAAGAAGATTCATGGCTAAAGGGGAGAAGAAAGGGGTCCCCTTTGATCATCTCCAAAGATTTTGGGGAGTTCAACTCCATTTGTCAAGATCTTTTGGAGTTTAACTCCACAAATAAAACCCTTTTTAGGAGTTTAACTCCATTCAAAATCTTTTGGAGTTTAACTCCACAAATAAAACCCTTTATGAGTTTAACTTTATTCAAAATCTTTTGAAATTTAACTCCACAAATAAAACCCTTTTAGGAGTTTAAATCCATTCAAAATCTTTTGGAGTATAACTCCATAAATAAAAATTCTTTTTGGGAGTTTAACACCACTCAAAATCTTTTGGAGTTTAGCTCCATAGATAAAAAAATCCTTTTCGGGAGTTCAACTCCAAAATTCCGGGGCTAAGCCCTTTTTTTCTGCAAACGCCCGACGCCCACGTGCAGGATGCGTGAGGTGCTGGCGTCCAACGCCCAGTGCCCACGTGCCGGACGCGTGAGGCGCTGGCGCCCAGTTCCCACACGTCCTTAGAACATTACGCACCACCTTTTTTTCTTTCTTCTTCTTTCTTTTTTCATACACTCCACACTCAAAACATGTCCCCCAGTAGAAAAAATTTCTAACATGGCGCTGCCCCACACCCCGCAAGGGGGCTAATAGCCCTCTTGACCCCAGCCCGCTATCCGGGTAGCGGGACCCCCGTAAATTCTGCGAGGCCCCGATATACCCAAAACCCTTCAAGGCACACACATACGCACACTGCACATTGAGTTCGTATGACTAGTTTGACCCATCAATCAGAGGTTCCTTCGCTTCAAAGGCGAGGGGTAATTAACAGCAGCTTAGTCCGCGGCGGCCAGAAATTTGGATCCCCACAATCAATAAACCCCAGCCTACTCTAGGCAGGGGGAATCTGTATACGCTCGACAAGCGACACGTATTTTCCATCTCAATAGGGTGACGAGAAACACCCTACACAAGTTTTAGTTGGGTACAGTCCCGAGCCACATGAAGGCAATGAGCGATTGCAGGAATTTGTCTCTCCCGGTATTGGGGTTGATGTCGTGTTGTACCGGGTTGGCCATCACCATAAAACCTAGTCAGGAAGATGAGATTTAAGGATTCAGATCAGTAGTTTCTCGGATGGTGATGGGTTTGACATCGGCACGACTTATTGCGTTATTAGGAGTATGACGTTTACCACCCTCCTAGACATGATATGTGACGGTTTTTTACGAACAGATCGGACTGTACGGTGGATGTTACTTATAAACTCAGTAGGGATTTGGACAGGGTTTCCTGTTGACCTTCCTTTCACTCAATACCTGGGTAGCCGTTACGTACAGCTAATGTCGCTGACGTGCTTGTGGTTAAACCCACTGCCAGTGTATTGTCGAGTTTTTAGAGACTCACACAGAGGGTTTTTCCCGGTCCAAGCGATATGATATAGATAATGTACGCTGATACGTACAGGAGTCTAATTAAACATGAGTACTAGCTACATGGACTTTAATCGAACATTTGATGATACTAACCGTCTTAGGATTAAGCCGGATTATTAAATCAAGTATTGATTTAATAATTTATATGTGTGTGTGCGCGTGTTTTTCGATATATATATATATATATTCTAGTATTATGTTCACTATTCATTTTCTCTCTTGGTTATGCATATTTTTATACGGATACACGTATATATATTTCGATACATATACCGGAGTCGTATTCCGTATTTATACGGGAAAACTTCTAGAAGGAGGACACCTCATTTAGATTTTCTTTTAATTTGAAAAGGAAAGAAATGAGGTGGAGGGAGGCATGGCGAAGAGCTTGGTTGAAAGGAATGGGCACAATTTTATATTATGTTTTTCATTTGGATGCACTATTTAATTTTGGGTATGGTTGCAAAATGAAAAAAGGTGATTATTATTTTTCTTACGGGTTTTTTATTCCTCTCACACTCTCTCCTCTCTTCATCTTCTTCCTCCTTCTTGAGCTCTCTTGAGTTAAAACAAAAGAGAGATTTTGGCAAGTGATAAATCCTACATTCCCCACACTTCCTTTCTAGCAAGTTTGGAGGGTCGGTTGCTTTCTCGATGCTTGATTAGAAGCGAAGCTGGGGCTTAGATCGGTTTCCCTCAGGTGGATCATTTTAGGTGTAGGGAGGTCCTCACCAAGCTCATCCCCTCATCTAGGAGTCTAGCTAGAGTCCATCAATGGAGCTCTTGAAGAAAATTTGAGGATGTGAATATTCTACACATGGCAGATTAGTTAAGCTCATTTAGTTTTTGTTTGCAAGTTTAGCTCTTTAGTTTTGATTCTATATAGTGGTGTGTTTGCATTCTAGGGAATTTTTTAAAATTCTATTGTTCTTTCCACAATTAGTAGGCTAGATTGCAACCTCACCGCAACAGATGATGTTTAGATTGTGTTTGTATCAATATATTTTTAGATGGTGTTTGGAATATGAAATGATTTTAAGTGTGAACTGATGGGCACAACGCCGAGGTCCACATAAGCGGCGTGACAATGGTGACGGCGATCAGATGCAAAAGACGTAAAGGCGCAGAAATCCACCATTAGAACCGACGATCTCTTGAGCTCCGGCAAAGGCGATACGATGCTTGACGTCTACGAAGACCCGCGACTTTACTTCAAGCACGGTATCTTGATCAAGATCCCACCATTAGTGCTGATGGGGCAACCGTTAAGTTCCATTGCGTTGGTGATAAAGCAATGATCAATCCCTTCTTTTGCTTTCATATTTGGATGCTTTTTTGACGTCATTACTTCAAATGAATATTTTGACATGTTTTTTCCATTGACTTGGGAGTTGGACGTTTTTTGGTATTATTACTTCAAATTAATATCTACAACAAATTAAATAATTTCTTTCACCCTCTCTCAAGTATTTATATAAACGCATTCCAAACAAACTTATCTACAAAATTTATACAAACATAATCCTTACATGCAAACAAAAACTCTTTCAAGTATTTATACAAACACATTTCAAACACCATTATCTCCAAAATCTATACAAATATATTTCAAACACTAAACAACTCAAAAAAATTCTCTGAGGTATTTACATAAAGACATTCTAAGTACCATTATCTCCATTCACACTTTTTCAACCCATTAGCTTTAGTGATCAATTGATGTGGCAGTAAGCGGTAATCAATGAATGAGAGCGCAACATGGAGCTCGCCAGAGAGTATTTTGAAGAAATCAAAGACGGTGCTAAGGTGAGAGAGGTGGCAGATCGAGAAGAGAGAGGAGGGTTTCGCCTGTTTTAATTATTGCAGGGAAAAGGGAGAGAAGATAGAGGATGAGGTTAAGAAGGAAGAAGAGAGAGAAAAGGGAGGAGAAAGTGGAGGCGGATGATAAGGAGATGGAGGTGAAGAGGAGAAAGATAGAGTATGAGATTGAAAAGGAGAAGAGAGAAAGGGACGGAGGGAGTGGCGGTGGAGGAGAGAGAGATGGAGGATGTGGTTGAGGAAATGGAGGCAGAGAAAAGGGAAAGAGGAGAAGGAAATAGTTATTGTAATTCGAGAAAGATGAGAACGGTATTTCAGTCATTTCATATAAAATTTAACGGCAGGGGGCAATGTGATAACGATTGAAAATTTCATGGGTTTTTGGACTAACGGAAAGAATATAGAGGGTTTCTGGACAATACCCCAACTTCAAGGGGGGTTTTGGTGGAATAACCCTCTAAAGTAACCATAAAACGAGATTTATTTTTATTTGATTATTTCAATATTTCATACAATCCTCAAAATGATTCAGCATTCTATTCCTATAAAACTAAAATATTACTTAAGCTGTCAAAATCTTACCAATAATTTTGGGAAATGTGCAATTCTAAAGGGCTCACTTTTATTAGGGCCCTGTTTGGTTGCAAGATTATGAAATTTGGATTCCAAAATAGTACGGTTGAAAATGTAAGGATTTGGTAATTTGTTATTTGGTTGGTTTTGGATTTCTAGTATTGGATTTATAGATTCTTGTAATCTTTGTTTCGTTGGTGAAAATAAAATGGGATTTGGATTTGAGGATTTTAGAGAGAGATAGATAGAGAGAGGATTATTAAATAAATAAAGTACACGGTACCTATCTAAAAGTACAATGAATTGTGCCAAATCCTTGAAATTTTTTAGGATCAAAGAATCCTTGTTTTGTGGTGGGCGGGCCCCTATAAAAAACAAAGGAATTCTAGAAATACAAATCCATCAACCAAACACAAAATAATGGAATTCTAGGATTCCACAATCCAAATGCATACAAATCCTGCAACCAATAAGCCCCTTAGAAAATTGTATAGAAGTGGCAACATCATTTCATAATTCATTCATCGCCTGTCCTTGCTATATTGAAATAATATCTATATTTATCAAAAGAAGAATAACAACCTTTTTCCAAAACTCATTATCGCTCAAACATTAAAAAAGGAAGGGAAAGCAATAAATTAGTTAAGGTCTTAATATAATTTGATTAGCAATTATAAGATCAACTCTCAACTGCAACTAAAAGCTCAAAACTCTGAGCTTTTACTTCAACTGTTCAAGCTTCAAAAGAGAGAGTAAAACTTTTATCTAGTTAGGATTGGCATATAATGAGAGAGAAAATATAATAGAAAGAAGGAAAATTCAAAAGCATACAGTCTTTGATAAGTCCAGGAAAAACTTGATCACTTTGACGAGCACACTTCTACATGCCTCGCCTGTTTGAAAATATCCCGAATTTGGCACCGGTGGTCGTTCCATTATCTGAATGCAGCATTACTGGTAGAAAACCAAGAAATATAAATAAAAAAAAATTCGGCCCAATAAGACCCTGATCGGCAATTAGGGTTAGCGGCCTAGGGTAAGTGTTAGGAAAAGCAAAAAAAAAATTATCAACAGGAAACCAATTGAAATTTGAGAACTAAAGTTTGAATCTAATGAAATTGAGTTTTAAAACGGTTAGTTTTAAAGATCGTAGTTCAGCAGGTCCACCACTTGGATCCGGATCCGGATCCGGATCCGGATCCAAACTAAAAACCCATCCTTTTCTTTCCATTTCACTAGGCCTTTTTTATGGGCCAAGGCCGATTATTTGGGTAAGTGAAAACCAAGGGTTGCTAAGAAATTGAAAAAAAGGCCGAGGTTACCTGCGCATATAAATGATGTGCATGGGTGAAATTGAGTGGGACATGCTTTTCATCGAATTTGTTTATGGCCTGGAAAATTTAACTAAACTTAAAGCCATCCAGACCAGATGGGTTTAGGATATTGTTACCCAAACCCTCATGTTCGTGTTTCATCGGA
This sequence comes from Agapanthus africanus, assembly GCA_030015575.1. NCBI lineage: Eukaryota > Viridiplantae > Streptophyta > Magnoliopsida > Asparagales > Amaryllidaceae > Agapanthus > Agapanthus africanus. The sequence continues at coordinate 42,143,769 of JASDDO010000026.1, forward strand.
CAAGTTGCGTTTTAACCCATTGATCAAATGTAAACAATAACAAATTTATCTTTACTATTTTAATGCCAAAGGAAGGGGTTAGGGTTTATTCAGAATTCGAGGCTTCGATTTCATGCCATCAGGCCTCCAAAACTTAAAAGAGTTCAGAATTCAAAAATTAAATTCTAGAATGAAAAAGAAACTGCGGAGGTAGTTGACCCTAATTTTAGGAACTAGCTCAACAATATCTCTAAATAATTATGTCCCCACTTTTCTTTGTTTTTCTATTCTCTCACCCCAAATTCACAGCACACACTAATTTAGTGCAAAAGGAAGGGGCTCTTTTTATTTTGAAATTGATTGCTTGGGTGGCTTTTACATTTTTCAAGAAAGGTCAATAAAAAACGTACAAAAATCCAACCGAGATTCATAACCGCAACTAACCCATCGCCTATTATCAACAAATCTAATCCCATCACTTAAAACTACCATGGCTAAAGAAGGAAAAAAACCTTCAGCAAAAAGAGAATTCAAGATCATCAATCCATGTTTGGCTAGTATTTTAGTGTTATTTTATAATATCAAAAATAAATTTTGGTTTACTTACTAATTAATTAATCACATCCAGATGTATTTATATTTTGTTACTGCATTTCATTTTCTTTAATCATCATCATTAATGATTGTAACTTTGATTTATTTTAAGTATATCCATCTTCATTCTTTTCTGCTATTCCTTAATACATTTTGATCAACTAAAAATACAGATTCAATTTTTGGTATAATACGGGCATAGCACGTGGCAGGATCTAAAAACCCTCAGAAAGTTCCATAAAATATTATCAGAAAATTACAAAAAAGTATAGCAGCCACCGTATTCCACAAATTACAATGTTTCATAATTGTTATACAAGTTTGAAAAATTAGAATACAAGATTCCAGCTTATAATATTGAAACTTGTGGGGTTTCCATATTGAATGAGTAGATTAATTGAAACAGTCGGCTGTCAGATTTGAGCCAAACCTAAATTCGGCCCGAAACATATTTTTAAATGAAAGTTAAACCCATAATCATAGGATTATAAATGAAAGAATTCAGCATACAGAAGCAAGGACATAAAAACCACTGAAAAGAAAATAGTGTTTTCTCCTCCATATCAAGAATCTCAATGTAAATTTGGCTTGTAAATGATCAAAACATTGTTAGAAATTATTTTTTTTAAAAGGGATATTTCTACTCTGGAACCCCCACTTCAATATTTTCAAAAAGGACATCGCAAACTTTGTATTTTCAAAAAAGACATCCCAAATCTTTTAAGTTGGCTAAAAAAGACCCTCTCGTATCTCCCGTCCAAATTCTGTTAAATATAACAGTTTTTGGGGCTGTAAATGACCAAAATACCCCTGCATGGTTTAAAACAGAAAAGAAGAAGAAAGGGCGGTTTTGTTTTTTTACTTAGAATTTAACCATTGAATTTAACGGAAGGTCTTTTTTAGTTGACGTTTAAGTTTAAGTTGTCCTCTTTGAAATTTTCAAGTTTGAAGTGTTTTCTTTTTTAAATATGAAAGTCTTGGGGGTACAAAAAAAACCATTTTATAAACAATTATCTAAACTTTTCTCCCCTCACCGCCCACAAAATTAGTTTGATGATAGTGATCAACAAAAAGAGCGAAAAGAATGTGAATCATGTAAATAAATTTCAATTCCAAGATACAATCCTGTTGGAACACGACGGATATATGCTATAGACCCAAAAGAAGCATAATCGGCCGACGACTTGACAGCATAATCGGCCGACGACTTGACATTTCAAATGAATGAAAGGTCAAGACTGATTAATAAGTTAGAGGCTTTGAGAGAAATTATATATGTCCCTACACATGCATGATAAATCCATTCCCATGAAGAAATTGAACATTGCAAAGCCCAAGGACAAATATTTTTCCTTTTACACAAGCATTAAAGAATATATCAAGCAATTAGTCCCAGATAATTATTCAGTGGCTAAAGCAATAGTGTTATCGTTTAATATGTTAGTAATTTGCACGTGCGATACATGTATATGTCAAATTTCAATGACTTTGCTCGTGTCTTTTCTATTAAAAACTACTAGTGTTTTGCATGTGTGATACACATGATATAAAAAATTCCATATTGCAAATTGAAATACATCTAAATTGTGGGAGAGTCGGAAAGAGTATCCGTTTGCTTATTATTTAGTCAGGAAAGATTAATTTTCAATATATTTTTTCTTTGAATGCCACATTTTGAGAGAGAGGGAGCAGAGTGGAGGAGTGGGGAAGCAGTGTAGTTAGTAATTATTTTTATTTTATTATATATATACATAGAGAGAGAAGGAAATATTTTATAGAACTTTATGAGGCTGTTATTGAATTTGAAATCTCTATTTCGGAAACCCCGCTTTTTAACATTATAATAGTAGAGATAATATAGCACAATAGTTTTAAGTAATATGGTTATATTTTTAAGGTACACTGTCAAAAGCCCCCGGCCCGTTTCAAACCTGTGTAAAATCCACTGGGCTTTTTGCTCTTGTTAAAAATAATCCCGAGCCCAGTTAAAAATCCCTTTATACTGGTTGCCTGTAATATATAAGCGGTTGCATGTAATATGTAAAAAATTGGTTGTAATATCTATGCAGTTGAAAGGAATAAAAGACCAAAATAAAATGCAGCCCAAAAGGTTTTTCATAAAGATTTCGAATAGCAGGACCTTCCCAACAATTTCGAAAAAATCAAGGGTTTTTAGACAACCTCCTAGCGGACCGGTGGATTTTTGACAATTTAACCTTTTTTTTTATAACAAGTGATAGGCGTGATGGAGTTAGTTAGAGACTTACGGTTACGAATTTTGTATGTTTTTTTTTCCAATTTTACTTTAAGAACGCAAAACACCGTTTGCAATCATATTAAAATTAAAAAGCCACCCTTCCTTTTGCTCTACGATTATAGGTAAAACAAAATAGCGGATAAGTGATTGGATTTTGAAAGTACCAAAAATAAATCTTTAAAAAAATTTCCAAAAATTGCGCTCTAATGGAATTCTGACGTCACCATGAGGCTACGAACTAACGTCAGCCTAAATGTGGGCCCCTTACCCGCATGTGTCGCTTGCATTGACCTTCTAGTCAAGTTCCTTTCAATTTTTTTTGGGAAAAATGTACAAAAGTCCCTAGGTTTGAAATCAATAGGTTTAGATTCCTGACTCAAAACAGTTGCAAAAAACTCCCTAAACTTAAAAATTTATGTGTTTTAGTCCATATAGAACATTTTGTATTCTTTTATGTCAACTCTGACCTATCGGTCAGTTGCAGACTTACGGTTATAAATTTTGTAAGTTTTTTTCTATTTTTCTTTAAGAACTGTAAACCTCCTTGTGCAATCATATTTAAATTAAAAGGCCATCCTTACTTGTGCCCATTATAGATAAAATAAAGCCACTTGATTTTGAAAGTACCAAAAATACATCTTTAAACAAAAATACCAAAATTGCGCACTATGGAATTCTGACGTCACCATGAGGCAAGGAGCTAACGTCAGCCTAAATGTGGGCCCCTTACCCGCATGTGCCGCTTGCATTGACCTTCTGGTCAAGTTCCTTTCAATTCTGTTTTTGGGAAAAAATGGACGGAAGTGCCTGGTTTGTTTTATATTCCTGACTCAAAACAGTTGCAAAAAACCCCCTAAACTTAAAAATTTATGTGTTCTAGTCCATATAGAACATTTTGTATTCTTTTATGTCAACTCTGATCTATCGGTCAGTTGCAGACTTACGGTTATGAATTTTGAATGTTTTTTTTTCTATTTTTCTTTAAGAACTGTAAATATCCGTGTGCAATCATATTTAAATTAAAAGGCCATCCTTACTTGTGCCCATTATAGATAGAATAATGAAAGTACCAAAAATAAATCTTTAAACAAAAATACCAAAATTGCGGACTATGGAATTCTGACGTCACCATGAGCCTACGAACTCACGTCAGCCGAAATGTGGGCCCCTTACCTGCATGTGCCACTTGCATTGACCTTCTGGTCAAGTTCCTTTCATTATTTTTTGGGGAAAATAGCCGTAAGTCCCTAGGTTTGAAGAATTAAATTCCAGGCCCAAAAAGAGTTAAAAACTCCATAAACTTAATAATTTATGTATATACAACATTTTGTATTCTTTTATGTCAAACACTGACCTTTCAGTTAGTTGCGGACTTACGGTTATGAATTTTATATGAATTTTTTATGTTTTTCTTTATTTTTCTTTAAAAACGGTAAAACCCTATCTACAATCATATTTATATTAAAAAACCATCCTTCCTTTTGCCGTACAATTATAGATAAAATAAAGTAACGGATTTTGAAAGTAACAAAAATAAATCTTCAAAAAAAAATTCCAAAAATTGCGCGCTGATGGAATTCTCACGTCTCCATGGGGCTATGAACTAACGTCAGCCTAAGGGCCTATTTGGTTGCAGAATTTCTTTTGATTTGGATTGTGGAATCCTAAAATTCCATAATTTTGTGTTTGGTTGGAGCATTTGGATTTCTAGAATTCCTTTGTTTTTTTTTGGGAGGGGGGGCGGATAGGCACCACAAAACATGGATTCCTGAATCCTAAATTTTTTAAAGGATTTTCAAGGGTTTGGCACTATTTATTGTGCTTTTAGATGGGACCCGTATACTTTATTTATTTAATAATTCTCTCTCTATCTATCTCTCTTTAAAATCCTCAAATCCAAATCCCATTTTATTTTATCCAACCAAACAACGATTATAAGAATCTACAAATCCAATACTAGAAATCCAAAACCAACCAAACAACAAATTACCAAATCCAGAAATTTTCAACCGTACTATTTTGGAATCCAAATTTCATAATCTTGCAACCAAACATGCCCTAAATGTGGGCCGCTAACGCGACCTGGATCACGCCAAGATGTTACCTTCCGTTGATCTGCTGATGACGGCGATGGATGGCTGATATTGGACCTAGAGGCAGGCTCCTGAAACGTGTGGATCTTAATGGGTTTGAGGTTGGTTGGGCCGAGCTACCTGCAAGGAAGTCCCGGGTGGTTGTACCACCGAGGACCCTCCGACGGTCTAGTTAGAGAGGAAATCCGAGCAGGGTAACGACTTAGTGGAGTAAAAATGGCTTACTTGAACCGTCTGAAGAAAGGGTTTATATAGCGGTCACAGCAGGCAGGGCAGGCGCGAGAATCACACCGGACGTTACGCTCTTGACGTCACGCCCGCGTGATGAGCGGGATCCCCCGTTAATGGCGAGACATGCTCGTTAATGGGGGATCGTGATGGCATGGAACGTGGGATGTGGCCGGCGGATATCTCGCGCATGGCGAGATTCGCGGGATGGCGGTTGCGCCTGTGAGCGGTGCCGTTGGTCGGTCGATGGGACCGAGGAAGATGACCTCGGCGGGAGAGCTCGCGGACGAGCGGGAAAGCCGAGATATCTTGGTTCTGCGGTAGCCCGGAGACGAGCGGTGAGGCCGAGGAGGCCAATTGTGCAGGGGGCTCGGAGGTGAGCCAGCATTTGTTTGTAGGACGGGCACAGGAGTGGTCGGGTTGGCCAGTGTAGGTCTTTTCTTGCATGCTCTGGAACACGTCATCTGCCACGTGTCACGATCTGGGAGATCACCGATATCGAGCATCATCATTAGTGCCCCACTCTCGTCGCGACCAGCTGGCGGGTCGGGTCGAGAGTGGTCTGCCGGGTCACCCGAGGTGAGCTCCTTTCCTAAGATATCGTCGGGAGTGTCTCCGGGTAATCTGTTGTATTTTTTGGATGACGCCAGCGAATCAGGACGAGATCTTTGCATTAAATAGGGTGCGCCGGGTCGTGCGTACTTTCGCTGAAGCGACAGACCATATGTCGGGCGCTGGTTGGCTGACGCGACGGGCCGCAGACCTCTGGCGTCTGATGGGATACGGCCAATGCGCATGCAGCAGGTGGAGCGATCATGGCCGTTGAGTGCACTGAACCGTTTTGGCGGGAGATGACTTTCGCCGTTGGATGAGGACACCGGTGGCTATAAATGGAGGCGGGGTCCGCTTCGGGGCCCATATCTCTTCATATTTTCCTCGTTCTTGATCTTTGTTCACCTCCGAATGGCCGCCAAGATATGGGTGTCTTGCCTGAGATTCGGGGCAGATGCTATTTGGTTTTATCCGTCCACCTCTCCGAAGATGCCAAGTTGATTTATGGCACCGTGTATCGGAGGTTTAGACAGATGCGGCCGATGTAGCAGACTTCGTCAGATTCCCCCTCGCTTGAGGGGTTTTTGATTGTGGGGACGCTCTTCCCTGCAGGCGCAAACCCATGCAGTTAATTACGCTACCGCATCGCGGTAACAACTTTCTCCTTCTCCAGAATTTCACTTCGTGTCGTGGGTGTTTGTTTTGTTTGTGGTTGCCCGTGGATTGTATACGGAGACTAATTTATGTCGTCGCCCGTAAGACGTGGATTAGTCCAAATCCGTATTTTCTTAGATTTGGGTTTGGGGTTTTGGTTTGACGATACGTTAGCCGTATTTGAGGCTAAGATCAACTCAAACGTTTGTTAAGAATATGTTAGTCCAGTTTGAGACTAAGATCAACTTAACGGGATCGTTTAGATCCGACAAAATAGCGTTTGGGCTCTATTGTTCCAGTTTAGGGACATAGTGGTCCATCATTCCCGTTTTGGGGACAAATGTTAGTTTAAGGACGCATTAGTCCATGAGTTTAAGGACGCGTCAGTCCATGAGTTTAAGGACCCCACAGTCCATATTGATGTGTGGTTATCGGGACCCGTCACCTCTCTGATGACGTTGAAGAATTACGACAAATATCAGAGGAGTTCAGAGATGTACCCTTGAACCGGGTGTAAATTGATTTAAGAGAGCAGTCGTGCTCGGTTCAATTTTATTTGAGGACTTACGGCCAGAATTGGGCTAAGTTCAGTTGAAAATGTTCAACGTTTTATCTGCATTTGGCCTGTTAGGTCTTTACTAAGGCTCTGCCCTTGTTTAATAATGCATGGCATTTTTGTGTCTATTAGACCTTTATTTGGGCTCTGCCCTTTTATAATGCATTGCATTTTTATTAGGTCTGTTAGGCCTTTTAATTGGGCCATGTCCCTTCTTTTTAATAATGCACTACATCAATTAGTCTGACAAAGTGCCACGTGGCTTGTCAGGCGCTTTGCGCCAATTAAAGAGCGCAAGGCGCCAGCGCATGTGGAGGTGACACGTGTCGCTCTGGTGAGCGCAAGTCTGTTAGCGCAGTGCGTTGCGCTAGCGCGCTGCTGACACGTGGCGCGCTCTGATGACTTGCGCCAATTTATGAGAGCAGTGCTCTGTTTTAGAAGAGCATAGCGCAATTTGTTCTGGGGCTGACACGTGGCGCTCCCTGGTGGCTTGCGCCAATCCAAGGAGCGCAACGGTGTAAATTTCAAAAGTTCAAGGCACTGTTTAATATTTTGATCAAATTTAGATCAAAGAAAACAAGTTTTTCTTGTTTTTCTTGTTTTCAGAGAACCAGTGGTTCATCAAAAGGCAATGCCTTTATACAGAAATAAATTACTTCTTCTTTTTTATTATTATTATTTTTTATCCAAGATCTTGATCTTGTTTTTAGATCATTGATCTCTTTTAGAAGAAATTCTTCTTTTATTTAAAGGTTTTTACCTTTTCTTTCTCTGAGCTCTTCTCAAAATTTTTTTAGAGGAGTTCTGTGTGTTCTCTCTGTGTCAATGTCTTTTAGACTTGGAGTCTAGAGGCCTTTATATAGTGCCAATTGATTTGTTAAATCAGTTAAAGAGATCTTTCTCTGATTGATTTAGTAATGTTTCCCTACCGTTGGATCTTTGATCCAAGGGCTCCTGTTTTACAGAAGAGAATTTTATTGTTTTAATAAGATTAGAAAGATCTTTCCAGAATTTTTCTGTTTAAATGCTGGCACAGCTGGCGCAAGCGCACTTGCGCTTGACACGTGTCGCGCAGCGCAAAGCGCAGCGCAACTGCGATAGCGCAACTGCGATGGCGCAACTGCGCTGACACGTGTCGCGCAGCGCACTGCGCTAGCGCAACTGCGTTGACACGTGTCGCGCAGCGCAACTGCTCAAGTCAGCTGAAGCGTTGCTTCAATCTTTTTAACTTTAATTTTAATTTTAATTTCAAGGCAGAGCTTTGCTCTGATTGGGGGAAACAGAAGCGTTGCTTCGTTTCCCGTCTTGGAATTTGAACAGAGTTTTGCTCTTATTGGGTAAACAAATGCCCCCCACACCGTTGCGCTTACGTGGCCCCAAACGTAAGCGCAGCGGTGGCAGAATTCCAACCGTTGCACCAACTTTTGGAAGTCGAAACGGCTCTCTTAATGCCTATAAATAGGACCTTTGGTCTCTTAGATGATTTTGCATCTCTTCATAAGAATTTTCAATCAGAGCCTTGCTCTTTTGTTTAAGCACTTTTAAGAGTTCAAACTCAAGAGAATTTTCAGGTAAAAATTAAATTAGATTAAATTAAATCAATTTTAAGAGCCATGCTCTCAATAGATCCCTGATCTAAAGAAAACCCATTTAGGGTTTCACTTAGCAGAGCTTTGCTCTATAGGTCTAAAGGGATCTAAAGAGAACTAAAGAGAACCCTATTAGGGTTCCATTAATAAAGCTGTGCTCTTTAAAAGATTTTCCATGTATTTTCTTAATTCATCAATGGAGGTTTGCTCCTTCCAAATCATACAGAAGAACTCTTAGGAGTTTTTCATGGATCTTGGAGTTTAAAAATGGCATTTTATTCTTCGATGAATTATATCGTCTTGCTTAATCAGTCCATCTGCTAATGTTGTTGCTTTTCTTTTACAGGAGTAATGGACGCCCACACGTACGATCTCGACGAAATTATCTCTTACGGGGACATCCGCCGACTCGGCCGTTCTCAGAATCGAGAGTTCACCAACGCCGAGTGTGCTGAAATCATGAGTCGCTTCGACGCATACAATGGTCAACTGCTTCCTCGGCGTTCCTCTCTCCTGAAGCTTATCGTGGGGGCGATCTGGGAAGCACTCCCTTTATTCTGTACCGGCGTGCCGCTTGGAGCATTGGATGCTGCTGAGGATAAGGTGCACTATGTGTATCTGATGAACTTAATCTTGAAGAGACGGCGGGACAATCTTGTCGATCTCTTGCACCAGACTTTTCAACAGTCTGCCATTCTTGCCGCTTATCGGAGGGTGGAGGACATCAGTGGAGATCCCGACGCCCGTGCTCGCGAAAGGAAGCACACTAGGATGGTTCGCCAGGCTTGGAAAGTCTTGGACAAGGTCACTTTCGAGTTCCTCAATCCATGCCTAGGATTTGAGGTTTTACCGTTGTAATCATCTGGATAATGTCTTTGTTTATTTCTTTATCATTGTAAGAACCTTTTGCAATATGAATGGAAAATTTCTCATTTCAGCTTGTCTTGTTTCGCGTACTAAATTTTTTGCACATGCATGAATGCGTATGTCTCAAACGCTTAATCAGATGCAAATCGGACGTTCTTTCTGTCGCTCTCTTCTCTTTGCTGTGTTGTTTGCCACGTGATTTTAGCAAGTGCGATCCATCGATGGTATATAACTGTCAATCTTATGCTTTCTGCAGAGTGGCGATGGCTTAGAAAACAGGGTTAAGGTCTGTCTCCTAAGACTTTTCAACTTTATAAGCCGTGAGGGTCTCATAAAGACTTTTCTCCCTACGAGTCGAGAGGATCTCGTAGGTGTATTTTCTCCTTAGGGGTCGTGAGGACTCCTAAGTGTGTTTTCTCTTGAGAGTCGTAAGGATCCCACAAGAGAATTTTCCCTCTTACAAGTCGAGAGGACTCGTAAATGGTTGTTTCCCTCCTTATCGAGATTCGACTTTGGAGAGTGTGGCCCGTGAATAGTATGCAAGAGTCCGTTTTGGGACGACTTGCAGGGCCCCAATGCTTAGAAAACAGGTTTTTTAATCCCCACTGCCTAAGGCTTTTCCTCACGAGTCGAGACGAATCGAGCATTTCTCACAAAGAAACTAATTTCCTCACGAGTCGAGACGAATCGAGCATTTCTCGCAAGAATATCCTAACGTCACAGTTAAGCTCTGCTCTTTACGACAGAGGTCCGTTAGGGTCTGTGGTACTTAGGGTTTTGTCCGTCGTACCGTCGCGTTGGCTGATGTATTCCTCGATAGGCAATCTTGCTGTTCGAGTAGCCTTGCGATTGTCGTGTCTCTGATCCCTTCGGGGGCTGGACAAGACGTCTTCAAGTAATCTTCCAGGTAATATTATCGTCGAAAGAGCAAGCGTAGGGATATTCCATGTCACTTTTTACTTGAGGTTAGGCTCATTTTGGGGAGCCCCGATGAGTCATAACCACTCCGCGCTGGTGTGGGATGATCTCCGATAGTCTTTCAGGCTTTATATGACTTGCCGTCAAGACCCTGAAGCTAGGAATTTGGCATTTGCTTCATTTGCTGGAATTGCGCCCTCTATATCGAGACGAATGTCGCGGTTGTCTCTAGGTTGTTGGTGAACCGTCGAGGTTTGGAACTAGGGACTTTGCCTTGGCTCCGCTGTTTGATTGTCGCGTCTGAATCCTGTTGGAGGAAGAGCGCTGGGGTGACATCTCGTCTGTTGTATCGAGACGAATGTCGAGGTGGTGACCACTCCGCACTGGTGCAAGATGATCTCCGATTGTCCTTTAGGCTTTATATGACTTGTCGTTAAAGACCCTGAAGCTAGGAATTTGGCCTTTGCTTCGTTTGCTGGCATTACGTCCTCTATATCGAGACGAATGTTGCGGTTGTTTCTAGGTTGTTGGTGAACCATCGAGGTTTGGAACTAGGGACTTTGCCGTGGCTCCGCTGTTTGATTGTCGCGTCTGAATCCTGTTGGAGGAAGAACGCTGGGGTGATATCTCGTCTGCTGTATCGAGACGAACGTCGAGGTGGTGACCACTCCGCACTGGTGCGAGATGATCTCCGATTGTCTTTCAGGCTTTATATGACTTGTCGTTAAGACCCTGAAGCTAGGAATTTGGCATTTGCTTCGTTTGCTTTGTCGTGTCCGAATCCTGTTGGAGGAAGGAACGCCGGGGTAACATCTCGTCTGCTGTATCGAGACGAATGTCGAGGTGGTTCCTAGGTTGCCTATGAACCGTTATGACCTGGAACTAGGGACTTTGCCGTGGCTCCACTTTACTGACCATGGGGTCTTTTTTTGACGTTGCATTTACATCCTGCTGGACTGCGAAGGAACGCCATTGTTGACATCTCGTCTGCTGTATCGAGACGAATGCTGAGGTGAAGCTGGGATTTTTCCATGGCTCCGTTTGATTGTGTAACATCTGTGTCCTGCTGGAATGAGGAGGCACACCGTTTTTGGTTTTCGGGCCGTAGATGTGGCCATTGAGATTTGGAACTAGGGACTTTGCTATGGCTCCGTTTCGTTGCGACTCTGAGGTCGGTTGTTGACGTCACGTCTGCACTGGTTGGAGTGAGGAGAAACGCCGTTGGTGATGTCTAAGTTGTCGATATTGACGTCGAGACCTTGAAGCTAGGGATCTTCCTTTGTTTCATTTGTTGATATTGTGTCTGCAATATTGCGACAAATGTCGAGGTTGTCTCTAGGTTGTCTATGAACCGTCAAGATTTGGCTTCGCTTTCTGGTGGAGCCTGTTGGGAAGGTATGGTTCCCTCTTTGTTTGTACCCCTGGATTGTATACAGGGATCAATGTGATCTCCCCTGTAGGGCATAAAGTTTCATTCTTTCATCATTTTTTTTCTTTCCGTGATGCTCTATCATTTCAGCTTTTTATATCGCGAAAATTGCGATTGCCCAATCATTTCGGCTATTTTTCGCGATGCCCAAATTTTTCGGCTATTTATATTATTTTTACTCGCTACTTTTTATTGCGAGTTGCCCAATCATTTTGGCTATTTATATTATTTTTACTCGCTACTTTTTATTGCGAGTTGCCCCATCATTTCGACTATTTCGTATGCATTTTTTTGGGGTTCGCTGATTTTTATCGCGAGTGTGGAACATGGAATCTAATGCCAATCTTAGCATCAGCATCGCTACGACTGGAATATTGCCAGGAGCAAATCATCATTTGCCATGAAAGGACTTGGAATTTGATACCGATTTAGGCATCAACATCGCTACAACTGGAATATTGCCAGGAGCGAATCATCATTTGCCTTTGTCGATGTTGAACAAAGGTGGCTTAGTAAACAGGGTTAGGGTTCTGTGGACTAAGGCTTTTTGACTTCATGAGCCGTAAGGGTCTCACAAAGGTATTTCTCCCTACGAGTCGTGAGAATCTCGTAGGTGTGTTTTCTCCTTAGGAATCGTAAGGATTCCTAAGTGTATATTCCCCTGTAAGTCGTAAGGATCTTACTAAAGGGTTTTCTCCTTCTAAGTCGAGAGAACTTACAAGGGTTGTTCACCGTGCGAACATATCCCCATTCACGGATGGGACTTGGTTAGGGAAATGTTTATTCGCGCCCATGGATTTGTTCCCCTCCGAACGGCGGCCTGGACTCGGGCGTCCGTGCCTGAGGTTCGGGGCAGATGCTAATTGGTGCTATCCGTCCATCTCTTCGAAGATACCAAGTTGTTTATGGCACCGTGCATCGGAGGTTTAGACGGATGCGGCCGATGTAGCAGACTTCGTCAGATTCCCCCTCGTTTGAGGGGTTTTTGATTGTGGGGACGCTCTTCCCTGCAGGCGCAAGCCCCTGCAGTTAATTACGCTACCGCGTCGCAGTAACAACTTTCTCCTTCTCCAGATGGTCACTTCGTGTCGTGTGTGTTTATTTTATGTTTTGTTGCCCGTGGATTGTTTACGGAGACTGAGTTATGTCGTCGCCCGTAGGGCGTGGACTAGTCCAAATCCGTGTTTATCTTAGATTTGGGTTTGGGGGTCTGGTTTGAGGATACATCAGCCATACTTGAGGCTAAGATCAGCTCAAACGTTTGTTAAGGATACGTTAGTCCGATTTGAGACTAATATCAACTTAACAGGATCGTTTAGATCCGACCAAAGAGCGTTTGGGCTCCATTGTTCCAGTTTAGGGACATAGTGGTCCATCGTATATGTGGCCCTCTCTGACGACGTTGAAGGATTACAACGACGGATGTCAGAGGAGTTCAGAGATGTACCCTCGAGCCAGAGTTAATTTGGGGGATTCATAGTCCAGTCTGTTTGAAGGTTTAAGGATACGTTAGCCATCTTTGAGGCTAAGATCAACTTAAACGGGACCGTTTAGATCCAACAAAAGAGCATGCTGGGCTCTATTGTTCTAGTTTAAGGACATTGCGGTCCATGGGTAGTTTAAGGACATCTCGGTCAAGGTTAAGGACGTCATAGTCCATGGGTTTAAGGACTCCACAGTCCGGTATGTGCTCTGGATGCTTCACACGGGTTCACTGCCGTGCTTGGCGAGGACCAGGCTCCGCTCTGGGCGTTTTCCGCGGGGTCAAAGAGTGACGTTATCCACGTTCCACGTAACCAGGAATTTTGCACTAGATGCTTCACACGGGTTCACGGCCGTGCTCGGCGAGGACTAGGCTTCGCTCTGGGCGTTTTCCGCGGGGTCAAAGAGTGACGTTATCCGCGTTCCACGTGACCAGGAATTTTGCATTAGACATGGGTTTAAGGACCCCACAGTCCATATCATGGGTGGTCATCGGGACCCGTCACCTCTTTGAAGACATTGAGGGATTACAATGCCAAGTATCAAAGAAATGAAGAGATGTACCCTAGAACCGGAATGGATTAAATAGTCCTTGGCCCAATTTGGGATCAAGACCCATTAATTATATTATGAGCCCATTGGCCCAGTTAATTACGAATTGAGAACTTATGGCCAGCTTGGGCTAAGTCCTATCATGTCTGGAATATTGACTTCTTGTGGGTCCATTGAGGGAGAGGCTTTGCCTCTATCCCTTTAGCCAATTGGGCCAAAGCCTAGTGTTAAACACTTCAGAGCAATCAGTGTTGAACACTGGGAATGAGGTTGACAAGTTAGTGTTTAACACTAAAAGATAATTGGTGTTAAACACCAGCAACAAGGCTTTCAGATTAGTGTTAAACACTAAAACAGATCAGTATCAAGCATCGGCAACAGAGCTCTCAAATTAGTGTTAAACACTAAGGTAGTCAGTGTTGAACACTGCAAGTAAAGTTCTTTGATTGGTGTTGAACACTACGGCCCAACAGTGTTTTAACACTGGATTCAGGAGTTCCAACTTAGTGTTAAACACTAAAGCAAGAGGGGTCACGTGGCGACACGTGAGAGCGCCCTCTCTCCATTCATTCTGCTGAGATTATTGCATCTTTCAGAGCATCACGTGCCATCACATGACGGGAATTCATATGCCTATGTGTTAGAGCTTCTGTCAAGGGTCACGTGGGTCACGTGGGGGACTGCCTCAAAGGGCTTTCTGTAGATCTTCTGAGGGGGTCACGTGGTGGCACGTGACCCTGCCTCCATGTATATTGTTTAGAGAATCTGTTGATCCTTTTTCAGGAATTAAATTCCTCGAGCTTTAATTTTCAAAGGAATTAAATTCCTACTTCCTTTTGAAGACTTATATTCTGGAGTAGAATTGAACCCTGAATCTTCTGTAGGAATTAAATTCCTCGTTTATGTGAAGAACTGAATAGGGTTAAACCCTAATAAAAGCTTTTTAAGGAATTAAACTTCCAGTCCCTGTTAAATTATGATTAAGGGAATTGAATTCCCTTTGTTTCAACAGAACTAAGTTCTTAATTAGGGTTAAACCCTGTTTCTCTCTGTTCTGAAGGAATTAAATTCCCATAACACAGGGTCAAGCCCTACTTTTATCTTAGAGGAATTAAATTCCTATAGTTCTGTGAGAATTAAATTCTCGTTTTTCCATTCCCTCTCCATGTTTTGGATCTGCATGGCAGGATCTCAACCTATTGAGAATTAAATTCTCAACCTAAAGGGGAGATGTGCACTTTGCAGATCCTCTATCAAAGAGAGAAGAAATATGTTCTTCTGTTTTTTATTTTGTCAGAGTTAAACTCTGTTGAGAATTAAATTCTCCTTCTTTCAGGAAGCCTTCCCTTTCTTACCTAGGGTTTTCTTTTTGCAGAAGCTCCAAATTCCTCAAAGTATCAAGGCTCTCTCCTTTTTTCTCCCTCTGCGTGTATCTATCCTTCTCTTTTGTGTCTCTAGGCTCCTATTTATAGGAGAAGCAGCCGAATCAATTAGTTTTTGATGAATCTTTATTAAGAGATTTGATTTGTATCCATCATTTGTTTTTGACCCTTGGATTATTAGGTGAATTTTATTCACCATTGGATTTCAAATCCAGGGATTCTCCTTTGTTATTTCTGTTAGATTTAAAGGGGAAATCTTTCCAAACTCGAGATTTTCCCATAGATAGATGACATTTAATCACCTCTGAATCTTTAATTCGATCGGCTCCAGATAATCATTTTCCTTTGGAAAGATTTGAATCCCCTTCAGCATTTAATTCTGTTGACAAAATGGGCTTTGAAAGCCGGTCACGTGTGACCACGTGACCCATGGTCACGTGTGGGCACGTGACCCCCTTGGAACGAGCCTTCCTCTTTCTTTTTTGTTCTCTGTCTTCTGGTTGCTGCTCAGTCATCACGTGTCAACACGTGACCATTGGTCACGTGCGAACACGTGATCCTTGTCTGGAGCCTCTTTCCTTGATTCAACTGGAGAACGAGTCTGCTGCTTTGAGCATCACGTGCCAACACGTGACCCTGGTCACGTGGGAGCACGTGACCTCTTCTGAAGCCTTTTCCTTGACTTGATCAGGGAACCAATATGCCTTTTCCGCTGCTTTTAAATGTCACATGTCGACACGTGACCCTGGTCACGTGGGGACACGTGACCCTGGTCACGTGGGAACACGTGACTCTTTCTGAAGCCCCTTTTCTTCAATGTAGCCAGGAAACTGAACTTGCCTTGATGATGCGTTTAGGTGTCACGTGTCAACATGTGACCGCTGGTCACGTGTAAGCACGTGACCCTCTTCTGAAGTTTTTCCCAGAAGCTTTCCTGATTTTAAATCAGGAAACAAATGCCCCCACAGCGTTGTTCTCACGTGTTTGCACGTGAGTACAACGCTGTCACTTTTGTGACCGCTGGATCTGCTTTGGGGAGTAGGGTAGACGAAACGTCTTTTCAGAAGCGTCTTCACTTTTTCATGTCCTTCCTTTCAGACCTTTCTTTTAAGAATTTGATTCTCGTTCTCATAGCTTAGTTCTCTGTTATGTCTGTGCAGTGCCGCCTCATTCGCCAATCAAAGGCTAGTGCTCATGTGTTGCGTATGTAGGGATCTGTTTGATGGGGACGTTTCATTTCCCTATCCTAATTCCAATGCGTCGTTGGATTTCATTTCCAATACTCTCCCCTTCTTTCCGGGCTTTGAGGATAGTCCCGCCATGCACACCATTTTTCGTGCATAGCATTAAATGCTCCCCTATATAACCTGAACCCTATGCCTTACTTCTTTTCTTCACAGAGAAACCCATTCATACCTTAAGGTGGTTATCTTTGAGAACCCGATCAATCGCCATGGCTTGCAATCGTCCCCATGCTCGTCGGCAGCCATGGGAGGTGCCCCTCGAGGAGATAATTCCTCGCTTCGCTGCGCGGCTGGCGGATCCCTTTCTCACCGACGCTCAATGTGACACGGTGAGGTACGAGCTACTAACCCGTCGGCGCTCTCCTCTTCCCATGGGCTCCATTTGGCTCCGAATGATCCTCCTGTCTGTGCTTGCCGATATACCCCCTCATCCGGCGGAGATGACTTCGGCGATCCTTGACGCGGCGGAGGACAAGCTTGAGTACTTTCATGAGGCTTGTCTGATCACTCAAGCTCTGAAGGACCACTCAGTTCATTTGCTGAGTCAGATAAGAGCTCGTCGGGCCGTCATGTCTGCTTTCGCTGATGAGCACGGCTCCAACCGGTGGGGAGCGACTCCTCGCGAAAACCGCCGTTTTGACGTGCTGGAGAAGGCGGAGAGGGAGTTGGAGAATTTTGTGTTTTGCTTTATCAACCCTTGTATTTCTGATCCCTTGTTTGGTGATCTTTTCCCACCAATGTAGCATGTTTGAATCAATGCACTCCTTTAATTATTGGTGGTTTGCCTGTTTCTGTTGAATTTTCATGCTTGTCAGATAGTCGTACGTGTGTCTTGCTTGCGTAAATGAGCCGTCTATTTTTCTTTAATTACGAGCACCATCGTTACGTTGCCTGCGCATCAGTGCCTCGGGCAACATTTCCTTTTAAACATTCGTACAGTTGCAAATGCGTGCCTGATAGGATACAGATCAGAAAACTTGCCACGTTATCTCCCGTATCGGGTGGTTTGCGCTGGCTTTAGATCGAGTATTGTTGTCGAAGGGAGGTTTATAAATGAAGACATATTCTTCTCTTCAATGGTGTGTCCCCTTTCTACTGAATGTGTTCTGCGGACAATTTATCTTGATCTCTTTGCAGGACAGCGATGGCTCAGGATTCAGGGTTAAGATCTGCTTCCTAAGACTTCTACATTTTATGAGCCACGAGGGTCTCACAAAGAGTTTTTCTCCCTATCGGTCGAGCGGATCCCATAGGTGTAAGTTCTTCTTAGAAATTGTGAGGACTTTAAGCGGGTTTTCCCTTAAGAGTCGTAAGGATCTCACAAGGGAATTTTTTCTTCCTTACAGATCGTGAGGACTTGCAAGTGCTGGATGTGGTCGCCCTTATCCGTGTTTCACGGGGTCAGAGGCTGCTCCGGGTATCGTAGTTTAAAGACGTCGCGGTCAAGGTTAAGGACCTCATAGTCCGTGGATTTAAGGACTCCACAGTCCGATGTTAGTTTTAAGACATCGCGGTCAAGGTTAAGGACCTCATAGTCCGTGGATTTAGGGACTCCACAGTCCGATGTTAGTTTTAAGACATCACGGTCAAGGTTAAGGACCTCATAGTCCGTGGATTTAGGGACTCCACAGTCCGGTGTTTGGTTGCAGGGACCCGTCACCTCTTTGAAGACGTTGAGGAATTACAACGCCAGGTATCAAAGGAGTGAAGAGATGTACCCTTAAACCAAGGCAGAATCCATAGGGAATCGGGGGGGGGGGGGGTTGATCGTTAGTTTTAAGACATCGTGGTCGAGGTTAAGGACGTCATAGTCCGTGCATTTTAAGGACTCCACAGCCCGGTATTTGCTCTGGATGCTTCACACGGGTTCACTGCCGTGCTTGGCGAGGACCAGGCTCCGCTCTGGATGCTTCACACGGGTTCACTGCCGTGCTCTGCGAGGACCAGGATCCGCTCTGGACGTTTTCCACGGGGTCAAAGAGTGACATTATCCGCGTTCCACGTAACCAGGAATTTTGCACTAGATGCTTCACACGGGTTCACTGCCGTGCTTGGCGAGGACCAGGCTCCGCTCTGGATGCTTCACACGGGTTCACTGCCGTGCTCTGCGAGGACCAGGATCCGCTCTGGACGTTTTCCACGGGGTCAAAGAGTGACATTATCCGCGTTCCACGTAACCAGGAATTTTTGCACTAGATGCTTCACACGGGTTCACTGCCGCGTTAGGCGAGGACTAGGCTCCGCTCTGGACGTTTTCCACGGGGTCAAAGAGTGACATTATCCGCGTTCCACGTAACCAGGAATTTTGCACTAGATGCTTCACACGGGTTCATTGCCGCGTTAGGCGAGGACTAGGCTCCGCTCTGGATGCTTCACACGGGTTCACTGCCGTGCTCTGCGAGGACCAGGATCCGCTTTGGACGTTTTCCACAGGGTCAAAGAGTGACATTATCCGCGTTCCACGTAACCAGGAATTTTGCACTAGATGCTTCACACGGATTCACTGCCGTGCTCGGCGAGGACTAGGCTCCGCTCTGGATGCTTCACACGGGTTCACTGCCATGCTCTGCGAGGACCAGGATCCGCTCTGGACGTTTTCCACGGGGTCAAAGAGTGACATTATCCGCATTCCACGTAACCAGGAATTTTTGCACTAGATGCTTCACACAGGTTCACTGCCGCGTTAGGCGAGGACTAGGCTCCGCTCTGGACGTTTTCCACGGGTCAAAGAGTGACATTATCCGCGTTCCACGTAACCAGGAATTTTGCACTAGATGCTTCACACGGGTTCATTGCCGCGTTAGGCGAGGACTAGGCTCCGCTCTGGATGCTTCACACGGGTTCACTGCCGTGCTCTGCAAGGACCAGGATCCGCTCTGGACGTTTTCCACGGGGTCAAAGAGTGACATTATCCGCGTTCCACGTAACCAGGAATTTTGCACTAGATGCTTCACACGGGTTCACTGCCGTGCTCGGCGAGGACTAGGCTCCGCTCTGGATGCTTCACACGGGTTCACTGCCGTGCTCTGCGAGGACCAGGATCCGCTCTGGACGTTTTCCACGGGGTCAAAGAGTGACATTATCCGCGTTCCACGTAACCAGGAATTTTGCACTAGATGCTTCACACGGGTTCGCTGCCGTGCTCGGCGAGGACTAGGGTCCGCTCTGGATGCTTCGCACGGGTTCACTGCCGTGCTTGGCGAGGACTAGGCTCCGCTCTGGATGCTTCGCACGGGTTCACTGCCGTGCTCTGCGAGGACCAGGATCCGCTCTGGACGTTTTCCACGGGGTCAAAGAATGACATTATCCGCGTTCCACGTGACCAGGAATTTTGCACTAGATGCTTCACACGGGTTCATCGCCGCGTTAGGCGAGGACTAGGATCCGCTCTGGATGCTTCGCACGGGTTCACTGCCGTGTTCTGCGAGGACCAGGATCCGCTCTGGACGTTTTCCACGGGGTCAAAGAGTGACGTTATCCGTGTTCCGCGTGACCAGGAATTTTGTTGATTATATCCGCATTTCACGGAGTTGGGATTTGACTCTCTATGGGAGTACATCGTCGAGTCATGGAATTGGGAGTTGCCGCTGTTCCGCTTTGCTTGATGATGTGTCCGCTGTGACGAGACGAGTGCTGAGGTGGAGTTGGAATTTTGCCATCACTCCGCTTTGCTGACCATGGGGTCATTTATTAGCTTTGCATGTACATCCTGCTGGACTGCGAAGGAACGCCGTTGTTAACATTGCGTCTGCTGTAATGAGATGAATGCTAAGGCGGAGTTGGGATTTTGCCATCGCTCCGCTTGATGGTGTAACATCTGTGTCCTGCTGGAATGAGGAGGCACGCCGTTGTTGGTCTCCAGGCTGTAGATGTGGCCATTGAGATTTGGAACTAAGGACTTTTCCATGGTTCCGTTTCGTTTGATGTTGTGTCTGCCGTCATGAGACGAACGACGAGATGACCTCTAGGCTATCTGTGAACCGTCGAGATTTGGCTTCTCCTTATGATGAAACCTGGGGAAGGAGTATGATCCCTTCTTTGTTTGCGCCCCTGGATTGTATACAGAGGTAGATGTAACATCACCTGTAGGGCGAGGATTTCACTTTTATTTTATTTCTTTTTCTGCGATGCTCTATCATTTCAGCTTTTATATCGCGAAGGTCGCGATTGCCCCATCATTTCGGCTATTTTTCGCGGTGCCCAATCATTTCGGCTATTTATTTATTTTCTGCTCGCTGCTTTTTATTGCGAGTCGCCCCATCATTTCGGCTATTTTTCATGCCTTCATTTTTACTTGCTGCTTTTTATTGCAAGTTGCCCCATCATTTCGGCTATTTTGTAGGCATGTGTGGCTTGCTAGCTTTTTCGCTGCGAGCCTGGATTTTAGGCACCGATTTCGGCATCAGCACCGCTACAACTGGAATGTTGCCAGGAGCGAATCATCATTTGCTTTTGTCGACGACGAACAAAGGTGGCTCAGCAAACAGGGTTAAGGGTCCTGTCGACCAAGGCTTTTGACTTCATGAGCCGTACGGGCCTCACAAAGGTATTTCTCCCTACAAGTCGTGAGGATCTTGCAGGTGTATTTTCTCCTTAGGGATCGTGAGGATTCCTAAGTGTGTGCTCCTCTGTAAGTCGTAAGGGTCCTACAAGAGGGCTTTCTCCTTATGGATCGAGAGGACCTACAAGGGTTGGACTTTGCTGGGGAAATGTTTATTCGCGCCCGTGGATTGTATATAAGAGTTAGTATCGAACCTCTTGTAGGGCAATATCGAAGGTTGTGGAGGATTTGCTTAAGAACAGGTTTAGGTTTCTGTAACTTAAGACTTTCAAATCTTATGAGCCGTGAGGGTCCCACAAGAGAGTTCTCCCTACGAGTCGTGAGGATCTCGTAAGTGTATTTTCTCCTTAAGAATCGTGAAGATCCCTAAGTGTGTTACTCCTTTGCGGGTCGTAAGGATCTCACGCAGGTGGTTTCTCCTTACAAGGTCGAGAGGACCCTATAAGTGTCTTTTAACGAGGTTGCGCCCTTTCGGGTTTTCACAAACACTCGCCGGTAGTCCTGCTGTTTTTTACTCGCGGAGCCCTTTCGGGTTTTCATCCGTGCCCGTTTTGCTTGTGGACGCACCGTTTTTTTATTTTTTTTTCTCTTTTTTTTTTATCTCGTCAGCCTAAGGATGCTGCGGTAGTAGTTTAGGGACTTTTCGGTCTGTCGTTAGTTTAAAGACATTTCGGTCTGTTGATAGTTTAAGGACGTTTCGGTCCGTCGTTAGTTTAAGGACGTTTCGGTCCGTCGATAGTTTAAGGACGTTCCGGTCCGTTGTTAGTTTAAGGACGTTTCGTTCCATCGTTAGTTTAAGGACGTTTCGGTCCGTCGATAGTTTAAGGACGTTCCGGTCCGTTGCTGGTTTAAGGACGTTTCGGTCCGTCGTTGGTTTAAGGACGTTTCGGTCCGTCGTTAGTTTAAGGACGTTTCAGTCCATTGTTAGTTTAAGGACATTTCGGTCCGTCGATATGGGAGGGCCAGCCACTGCTTGCAAAGTCTGAGCCTAGGAAGATAGCGAGCGGACATAGTCGTCGTCATCTATCATTGACCCAGGCTATGGCTCATCAAGCATAGTATTTCTTTAAGAAGCGGCCGTTTATTGGCCTGAAAGGCCTTTCACCGTGCATGTCCATGAGTAGATAGGCTCCACCCTGATAGACCTTGTCTATGATGTAGGGGCCTTCGTAGTTTGGCTCAAATTTCCCCCGTTTGGCACGATTGGGGATCATAGGTCTCTTGACCACTAGCATGAGTTCGCCTTGGCGGAATGTCCTCGGCCTGGTCAATCTCTCGTACGAGCGCGTCATCTTTGCTTTGTAGGCTTCTAGATGTTGTTGCGCTATGAGCCGAGTTTCGTCGAGGGCATCAAGCTCCTCAAGCCGAAGGTAAGCATTTTCTTCGTCCGTCAGCTCGTAGTGGATTGCCACTCGTAGAGAGGGTAACTCTATCTCGAGGGGGAGTACTGCTTCCGTCCCAAATACCAACGCGTACGGCGTTGTGTTCGTGGCCGTCCTGAATGTAGTTCGATAAGCCCAAAGGGCTTCTTGCAGCCTCTCGTGCCAGTCTCTCTTATTCCGGGAAACGGTCTTTTTTATGATCTTCGTCAAGGTCTTATTGAAAGCCTCGGCTAGACCGTTAGCTCGTGGATTGTAAACTGAAGAATATCTCCAGTCTATATTGTGCTGCTGCGCGAAGCGGCTAATCTTATGGCTTCTGTAGGCTGGCCCGTTATCGGAGATAATCCGCCGTGGGGTTCCGAACCGATAGATGACGTGCGTCTTGAAGAAATGGAGGATATTCTCCGTCTTCACTTCCCTCAATGGTATTGCTTCTGCCCATTTGGAGAAGTAATCAGTTGTCGCTAGGATAAAACGATGTCCCCGGGATGATGCTGGCTCGATGGGGCCGACTATGTCAGTCCCCCACATTTCGAATGGCCAACTAGCCACCGTTGGGTGTAGTGGATTCGGATGTTGGTGGATAAAGTCCCCATGAATCTGGCACGCGTGGCATTGCTTCGCATACTCAAGGCAGTCCTGGATCATCGTGGGCCAGTAGTAACCCATCCGTTTTATCTTCAACTTCATCTTAGGGCCTGCTTGGTGGGAACCGCAGAGTCCGTCATGAACTTCCTGAATGACTCTTTCCGCTTCGTCAGGTCCTAGGCATCTCAGCCATAGAGAATCAAACGACCTCTTGTATAGAGTATCGTTGACGTAGGCGAAAGATAGAGCTCACTTCATGAGCTGATGCCTGGAGGATGTATCTTGGGCATTCGGTGGGATTTAAAGTAGTCTATGAGGACTTCCCTCCAGTCCTCGGCCTTCTCATGGTCTTTTATTTGTAGGGTCGTCTGCTCAGTCGCTCCCTTCTCTTTATATAATTCCGGGGGTATTTCTGCCGGGGCAAGCACTCGACGGCTTTGTACCACGATTCTTACATCATCGAGGTTTTCGTCCGCCAGTTCTTTAGCAAGTTTGGCTAACGCGTCTGCTTTACTGTTTTCCGCGCGCGGTATATTCTCCAAAGTATAGGAGGGAATTTGGATCAATAGTTGTTGCACCTTTTCGCCGTACCTCACCAACTCCGGTTTGCACGTTTGGTAATCACCATTTACTTGACTAACAACCAGTTGAGAATCCCCGTATATAAGGAGGTCTTCAATTCCCAAGTCGATGGCGATTTCGAGGCCCGCTATCAGAGCTTCGTATTCAGCTTCATTGTTTGTCCTCGGCTCTGTTAAGGAGAAGGCGAAGCGCATTATCCCTCCTTGTGGAGTTGCAAAGATGAGGCCTATCCCCGATTTGATCATTAGGATACCCTGTTTCTGTTTCTTTACGGAGGACGCTCCATCGAAATAGAGTTCCCATCGGGTGCTACCGCTGCCAATCGCATCAAATGCATGCTCGTCCGGCAAATCACAGTTCAGAGGAGAATCGGCCGGTATCGGGTGCTCGGCGAGGAAATCGGCAATGGCTTGGCCTTTTACTGCCTTGAGAGGCTGATACGTTACCGAGAACTCCATCAAGAGTAGGGCCCATTTAGCGAGTCGTACCGTCAATATGGCTTTCGACATCAAGTATTTAAGGGGGTCCACCTTTGAAATGAGACGGACTTCATGCGCCAACGCATAGTGCCTGAGCTTTGTTATCGCGAAGATCAATGCCAAGCAATGTTTTTCAATGGGAGAGTAGTTGCTTTCTGCCCCCAGCAGAACTCGACTTAAGTAGTAGCTCTCTCTTTTCCCTGATCGTTCTCTTGCACCCATAATGCGCCCAAGGAACCTTCGAGGGCGGTTGTATAAAGAATGAGGGGTTTTCCTTTGACCGGCGCGGCCAACACCGGAGGGTTCTGCAGGTATTGCTTGATCTCGTCTAGTGCACCTTGGCATTTGTGATCCCAAACGAACGGAGTTCCCTTTTTTATCAGGTGGCTGTAAGGACGGCATTTGCCGGAAAGATTGGCGATAAATCGCCGGATGTATGCGAGCTTTCCTTGGAGAGACCGCAACTGTTTGAGAGTTCTTGGCGGAGGCATTTCCATGATCGCTTTAATCTTTGATGGATCTATTTCAATTCCTCGGTGTCGAACGATGAATCCCAGGAATTTGCCCGAGGAGACTCCAAACGCGCATTTCAGGGGATTCATTTTCAAATTGTATTGCCGAAGGCGTTGAAATACAGTCTCCAGATGCTTTAAATGATCTTCGTATGACATGCTCTTTACTACGAGGCCATCGATATAGCACTCGACGATGTCATGTATGAGGTCGTCGAAGATCTTTGTCATGGCCCTTTGATAGGTAGCGGCCGCGTTCTTTAGACCAAAGGGCATAACCCTGTAGCAGAATATACCCAAAGGGGTCCGGAAAGCGGTGTGCTTCTGGTCTTCGGGATGCATCTTTATCTGATTGTATCCTGACGAACCGTCCATAAAGGAGAAAACCTCATGAGTGGACGTGTTATCTATCATCAGCTCGCTTACCGGTACTGGGAAATCATCCTTTGGACAGGCTTTATTGAGATCCCTGAAATCCACACATATGCGTACTGTCCCATTCTTTTTCATTACCGGGACGATATTGGCGATCCAATCGGGATATTGGACTTCTTGAATAAATCCAGAATTGATCAGCTTCTTGACTTCGGCGTTGATGCTCATCTCAAGCTCGAGTCGCATCCTTCTTGGCGCTTGCTTGACTGGCTTGATATCCGGGGATATTGCTAATTTATGCACGGCAACCTCCGGATCTAATCCTGGCATCTCAGAGTAGTTCCACGCGAAGCAGTCTTTATGCTGTAGAAGCACGTTCTTTAACGCGAATTTCTTCAGAGAGTAGCTCGCTGACAAATGTCGGTCGCGGGTCATCTGCCGATCCCAACTCAATCTTCCTGAGGTTATCCGCCGTAGTATGTATACCATCTTCCAGTTCTCTCAGAGCTGGCGGAAATTCTGAGATCACCTCGTCGTCGCTGTTCTCAAAGCACTGGGGAAAGTCATCCATGTTCTCGCGCTCTTCTTTTAATATCGTAATCGTATAACAGGTGCGAATCCGCTCCCAGGACTGAGGTGGATCCGGTTTTGCTCTTGCGGCCTTGGGTTCATGCTTTTGTGGCGGCGTTACCCTCCAGCCGTTGGATAAAGCGAATCTGCCCCGTTGGAACTGGTCTTCGACCCAGTTCTTGAAGGTGAAGCAGTCTTCGGTAGGATGTCCTATGGCTCGGTGATAAGAGCAATAGCTCAAACGAGAAGCCTTGTTAGCTTGCTCAGGGTGTCTAGACTCTGGAAGCGCGATCATTTGATGTTTTAAAGCGAGCTTGAGTAACTTCTCCGTCTTGTCTCGGGGGAAGGAATACGCTCGACTCATCTTTTCCATGTGGGACGAATCCGAGCCGCGTAGTACCCGTAACCCTCTAATCCTGCGTCGTTGTTGTCGGCTCCTCTTCCCGCTTCTTAATTTATTTCCGTCTCCGCATCGGGCCTTTCGCACAACGGGTTGACAAAGATGAGCATCTTTGTCTTTTGGAGCCTGTTGAAATAGGCGTTGCGTCCTGGCCTTCTCGTAGATGGCCATTTCGCGGTTGTGGTTTTCCTGAGCTTTCGGACCCATTTTCCTGATAGGTTTGTCCGTTCGTTCTCCAAACGACGGACTCGGCGTTTCGATCGCGGGGTGTAATTTTGACGAGGGGTTGGCATCTCCTGACAGGGCGTCCTCTTCTTCATCAAAGGTGTATATGGCGTAGTTACTGTGGACCCGTTCCCGTTTTCCCGCTCTCGCGTATCCAAGCCCGAGTGTTTCCATTTTCCCGTTGGGCAATTTGCGCTGAGTCCCAGGGACATCCCAAATCTTGTTGTAGAACCGAGCCTGCCGAACAGTCTGTTTTAAGGGTACTCCTTGGCGCTTCAATAGCTTCTTTAATCCATTTGTATAGTATCTGGGCAGACGGATGGGTTGGAGTCTGTCGCATGTAGCATCCGCGCCATGCCAGATCTCTTTCTCTATTTTCGACTCTGAGGATCGGTAGAATAGGATCACCTTCTCACCCCTTTGCCTGGGAGGGATGTAAAATGTTTGCAGGTCCTGCACATTGTGAGCTTGAAGCGTGTCGAGATCCTTGTAGTGTTCTCGCGGTACCATGGTGATTTGCAAACTATGGTCATCGCCAAGGGGTGCTTGTATCGGCAGCCTATTGGAGAACACGGCATTAACCTCATCTTCCGAGTCACTTCCGAAGACTAACATGGGGGCGGACGTTCCCGGGTTGCTGCGTCGAGATGGCCCTGCATAAACTATCTCTTCCTCTTCTTCAGTATCGCTCCCGAAAACAGGGATGGTGGCGGCGGCTTTGTTCTCCGGGTTGCGACACCTTTCTGTATCCTCGAAATCTGGCAAAAAGTATTTCGCATCCTCGTATTTGCGGACTTCGTTCACGGAAAATGGGTTCAACTCGCCTGTTACAGTATACTCGAAACCATCTTTAAAGTACTTCATACACTGATGTTGTGTAGAAGGGATGATGTTGTACTCGTGTAGCCAAGGACGGCCGAGCAAGGCGTTGTAGCAGGTCTTGGCGTCAATGACATGGAATTTGATGTCTGTGACGAGAAGTCCAAAGCGTAATGTTAGTATCACAGATCCGAGAGTCCGTGACGATTGTGAATCGAAACCGGAGATAGTAATTTTGTCACGAGCGAGATGTTGCACACTCATGCAGATTTCCTTCAACACCCGCACATTAAGGAGATTGACGGAGGATCCATTATCCACCAGGATCTTGCCTATCTTGATATCATGGCAGTATCCGGAGACATATAGGGGACGGTTATGGTCGCACGTCCCGAGAAGGAGGTCTTCATCACCAAAAGTGATATCGGCTGTATGCACTTCCTCCAGTTCATCCTTCATCTTTTCAGTGGCGAGGAAGGCTTGGAATTGTTCAGGTTCTTGTAATGCCTTAATTAGTGAGTCTCGCGCTTCTTTTGATAATAGGAGGGCGTCGAGAATGCTAAGCTGAGAAGGTAGCTTCCTTAGGTGCGCGAGGATGTTATAGTCCACTTTACTCCTCCTAGGAGGGTCTTTGGCAGCCAGTTCTTTCATGACTTGGTCATCTAAAGTGATATCTTCAGTGGCCTTTTCCTTTCCCTTATCTTTTCTACTTACGGGCCCGAGATTCTTTTCTGGGAGTGTGCGATTGCGCAGCTGGATGTTCTCGCAGGCCTCCGATTCCTCCTCTTTCCCTAAAATGGATTCTTTAAAGAGAGGGCCCAGAGCCATTTCTTCATCAGAGTCGCTCCCAAAGGTGAGAACTTGTGACCCCCCGGCGTTAACCATGTAACAGTTGCCAGTAGTTCTGTTGTGCCCTTCGACAGTACTTCTTCGCTCTCGACGGCTCTTGTGTTTCATGCGCTTAAAATGTTGCTGACGAGTAACATATCCTTGCCACCATATTTTAAAGGCGTCGCACTCCTTCGTGGGGTGTGAGATTCTCCGATGATATGCGCAATAATTAGGGTGCCTCTCCGCCCCATCGTGTGTATTTTCTTCCGAGAGTGGTAGCTTCATTCCCATTGACATGGCTTTGGCGAACCTTTTCCTCGTCTTGAATATCTTCTTGTCTACTTCGGATGCCTTTTGATCTGGCGGGGGTAGTTCAACTCTTTCATTCAGTCGCCTGCATTTGGTTCCTTCTGACGTTTTTCATCTCACGCTCCTGATCCGCTTTACTTTTTAGACGAATCTCGTCTAGAAAGGCATTGATCATTTCATTTGTCAGCCATGCACGCTCAGGTTCTGCCTCCAGCTTCTTAGTGCTAGGAGTTTTCTCATCATCGGTAAACGAGTGGGAGATTACGTTACAACTCGCCACATACTCTTCGGATTCATCCGATGAGCTCTCTTCATCATCTCCCTCTTGAAAGATGTGGTTGAGGAACTCTTGCAATGTGACAGGAGTTCGCGCCTTTTGATTATACTCTTCCAGCGCGTCGATTTGCTTCTGCAAGTTCGTGTGCTCGTCTCCAAGCTTCGCGGGCTTCTTGGATTTCTTCTTCTTTTTCTTCGAAGATTTTGACGGTTGGGCGTGAGTATTTGGGCCCTTATCACGAGCCTTCGTAGTTGTGCGGGGCTTCAACATCCCCTCGATAATTTGAGGTTCAAAAGGGTCTTTCCATTCGATCGCAGGGCACGCGTGAAGGTCTCTCAGCATTCTTTTGGTTTTCGTTGATAGCACGACCTCCCATGGAGCTTCTTCAATAAAGGAGCAGGTTGCCCCCAATGTATCTGTTTTCTTAGGAGTATGCGGCTGTGGTGGGCTCACCTTCCACTTCTCGGACAGTACAAACTTCCCCTGGAGGTATTGATCTTCAATCCATCCTTTGAAGACGAAGCAATCTTCAATCGGATGACTTACCGTTTGATGGTAAGGGCAATAGCTAGGGTTATTCACCTCGGTGGGTTGTGGCGATTGCCTTGGATTCGGTAGGTTTATAAGTCTGTTGCGTATTGCCAGCTCGAATAACCGTTTCGTCTTGTCTCGTGGGAACGAGTAGGGACGTTTCATCTTTTCATTATAATACCGGCGTCTTTCTTCCAATTGATCTGCCGGTTTCGGGGCGTTAGGTTGCTGTTGGGCATTTGCGACGAAGGTTGCCCTTCCTTTACCCTTGTCATTCCGAGGTTCCGACTTCGGGGGAGGTGGTCTATGACCCATCTGGTCCATCTGAGCCAACTTGTCGATTAAAGCCTGGAATGTGGTTGGCTTAAAGAACATCATAAACTGGGAGATAGTTGCGTGGGGGTCTAGGGTTCCCACGAACATGCCCACTGCGGGTGCCTCCTCAATGCGTTGCTCGCATCTCGACCACAAGTTCCGCCAGCGTATAGCATACTGGACCCAGGTTTCGCCTGGTTTGACCCTGGCGTTAATCAAAGCAGTTATTGGAGTGCGTTCGCTGGCGCTCGTGAATCGCTGAGTGAATAGCAGCTCCATTTCAGCGAACGTTTTGATAGAATCGTTCGGGAGTTCCGAATACCATTCGAACGCTGTTTCTGATAAGCTACCTACGAACTGGCGGAGCAACAGTTTATCATCACCGCCGGTGTTACCGCAGAGGGCCCGGAACTGGGCGACATGTTGATGGGGATTGCCGGTCCCCTTGTACACGTGGAATTTTGGTATCGTATAGCCTTGCGGGTATTTGATTTGGTCGTACCAGCTTGGATACGGCCGCCCCATTTTCACGACTTGACCAGCTGCCTCAGTCGCATGATGGACCCGGATTTGCTGGGCTATGTAGTCAGCCAAGTCCACCTTAGAGATTGCCTCCTCTTTGGCCGTTGAGAGGGCCGGCAGTGGATTCGACGTTTCTCCTCGGTCGTCTTCAAGAACGATTGGGGGATCTTCGGCGGGCAAGTCCTGCTGGATCATCATTCCTACCATATCTTGGAAGAGAAGGCCCATACGTTGTATGTTGGCTGCTTGTTCAGCAGCCTCTTTGTCCTTTTTCTCCAGTATCCGGCGAAGGAATTCAGCGTCGGTTTCTTCTTCTTGGCGCGCGTCTGAGGACGTTTCTGGGTTTTCTTTTGGCCCGGTAAGTGCGGCCATAGCATTCATCATTTCTTGGAGCTTTTGTTGCTCCTCCTGGGCTTTCGTCACGGATCGGGTAAGTGGTCGGTGGCCTGTAGAAGTGCGGCTCTCCTCCTTTCCAGAGGCCATGTATACGGTGTGGACCATCATGCCCCCAGACTTAGGGCGTCTGGGCTCAGTGCTTTTAGCCGTCGTTGCACGTTGGGGGGTCTTCTCTGGCCTCCTCCTTTTATGAGCCGTGGAGGTTGAGGGGGCCGTTGAGGTGGGCGTCCCGATAGCCTTTCGGGGTTTAGCTTGGTGGCCAGCCTCCGGTTGGATTTTCAGCTTCTTGTGCTGGCGGGAGAAGTTTGGATCAATGATCGAGACTCGGGCCTGCCGCCAAACCTTATAGATTTTGGAAGACAGCTGTTGAGGAGATTGGGGCTGTTCTGGTTTTATTTCCGCAACCTTCTTTAATGGGGGAGGAGACCTCTTCAGCACTGCAGTAGGAGAATTCCTTCGCACCTTATTTAGCATTTCGAAGCTGTTCCCAGTTGGAACAGCAACATTAACTTCTGCCACCGGGGCTGATGGAGTGAACCCAGAGGGGGAGTTGCCCCCAGCCTTCCTTACTCGGCGCCAATGGCGACGTCGAGCGGACGGCGTTGGGTCAGCGGTAAGAATGGTTTCGTCTTGCCCCCTGTGTGGGTGGGGGGTTGCTGTTGGTGTTAGCCTATCAAAGACCGATGTCCTTTGGATAGCAGGAGCGGGAGCTGAAGCCGTCAATCTTGTAAAGACCGACTTTTTGGCCGGAGAAGCCGCCTTGGCGATTTCGGGGGCAGGAACGGCCACTTTCTTAGAGGTAGCCTCCTCTGAGATTGTAGACCCTATGATGAGTTCGCAGGATTTCTGGCCCAATCTAGAGAAGACCGAGGCGTTGACGTTGGGCGACTCGTTGAGAGGAGCCGCGACAGGGGTAAGACGATCAAAGACTGACTTCTTGTGAGCTTCCTTCGTCAGTACCGGCGCCGCGAAGCTTAATGATGGGAGTATAGTCCCGAAGAACAATCTGGTAGTGGCTTGAGTCACTTGGTCCACCGGCATTGTGAACAACGAAGCAGCTTAGGGTCCATAGGCTATACCTCCTGGCGAGGTAGAGCGTTGGTCGCAATTGCAGTTTGAGCAGTTGGAGGATTTCGCAGAAGTAGAAGCCATCGATCCTTTGTTTTCTGCAATAGGCAAGACGCCAATTCTTAGTATCTTGAAACCCAAGGGAAACCATTAGCGAACCGCGATTGGTTCGCGAATCACGACACACGAAGTGTGGAGTGGAAAGAGGAAAAGGTCCCACCGGGCGTGCCAGAATCTGTTCCCCTCCGAACGGCGGCCTGGACTCGGGCGTTCGTGCCTGAGGTTCGGGGCAGATGCTAATTGGTGCTATCCGTCCATCTCTCCAAAGATGCCAAGTTGTTTATGGCACCGTGCATCGGAGGTTTAGACGGATGCGGCCGATGTAGCAGACTTCGTCAGATTCCCCCTCGTTTGAGGGGTTTTTGATTGTGGGGACGCTCTTCCCTGCAGGCGCAAGCCCCTGCAGTTAATTACGCTACCGCATCGCGGTAACAACTTTCTCCTTCTCCAGATGGTCACTTCGTGTCGTATGTGTTTATTTTATGTTTTGTTGCCCGTGGATTGTTTACGGAGACTGAGTTATGTCGTCGCCCGTAGGGCGTGGACTAGTCCAAATCCGTGTTTATCTTAGATTTGGGTTTGGGGGTCTGGTTTGAGGATACATCAGCCATACTTGAGGCTAAGATCAGCTCAAACGTTTGTTAAGGATACGTTAGTCCGATTTGAGACTAAGATCAACTTAACAGGATCGTTTAGATCCGACCAAAGAGCGTTTGAGCTCCATTGTTCCAGTTTAGGGACATAGTGGTCCATCGTATATGTGGCCGTCGGGACCCGTCACCTCTCTGACGACGTTGAAGGATTACAACGACGGATGTCAGAGGAGTTTAGAGATGTACCCTCGAGCCAGAGTTAATTTGGGGGATTCATAGTCCAGTCTGTTTGAAGGTTTAAGGATACGTTAGCCATCTTTGAGGCTAAGATCAACTTAAACGGGACCGTTTAGATCTGACAAAAGAGCATGCTGGGCTCTATTGTTCTAGTTTAAGGACATTGCGGTCCATGGGTAGTTTAAGGACATTGCGGTCCATGGGTAGTTTAAGGACATTACGGTCCATTGTTAGTTTTAAGACATCTCGGTCAAGGTTAAGGACGTCATAGTCCATGGGTTTAAGGACTCCACAGTCCGGTATGTGCTCTGGATGCTTCACACGGGTTCACTGCCGTGCTTGGCGAGGACCAGGCTCCGCTCTGGGCGTTTTCCGCGGGGTCAAAGAGTGACGTTATCCACGTTCCACGTAACTAGGAATTTTGCACTAGATGGTTCACACGGGTTCACGGCCGTGCTCGGCGAGGACTAGGCTCCGCTCTGGGCGTTTTCCACGGGGTCAAAGAGTGACGTTATCCGTGTTCCACGTGACCAGGAATTTTGCATTAGACATGGGTTTAAGGACCCCACAGTCCATATCATGGGTGGTCATCGGGACCCGTCACTTCTTTGAAGACATTGAGGGATTACAATGCCAAGTATCAAAGGAGTGAAGAGATGTACCCTAGAACCGGAATGGATTAAATAGTCCTTGGCCCAATTTGGGATCAAGACCCATTAATTATATTATGATCCCATTGGCCCAGTTAATTACGAATTGAGGACTTATGGCCAGCTTGGGCTAAGTCCTATCATGTCTGGAATATTGACTTCTTGTGGGTCCATTGAGGGAGAGGCTTTGCCTCTATCCCTTTAGCCAATTGGGCCAAAGCCTAGTGTTAAACACTTCAGAGCAATCAGTGTTGAACACTGGGAATGAGGTTGACAAGTTAGTGTTTAACACTAAAAGATAATTGGTGTTAAACACCAGCAACAAGGCTTTCAGATTAGTGTTAAACACTAAAACAGATCAGTATCAAGCATCGGCAACAGAGCTCTCAAATTAGTGTTAAACACTAAGGTAGTCAGTGTTGAACACTGCAAGTAAAGTTCTTTGATTGGTGTTGAACACTACGGCCCAACAGTGTTTTAACACTGGATTCAGGAGTTCCAACTTAGTGTTAAACACTAAAGCAAGAGGGGTCACGTGGCGACACGTGAGAGCGCCCTCTCTCCATTCATTCTGCTGAGATTATTGCATCTTTCAGAGCATCACGTGCCATCACATGACGGGCATTCATATACCTATGTGTTAGAGCTTCTGTCAAGGGTCACGTGGGTCACGTGGGGGACTGCCTCAAAGGGCTTTCTGTAGATCTTTTGAGGGGGTCACGTGGTGGCACGTGACCCTGCCTCCATGTATATTGTTTAGAGAATCTGTTGATCCTTTTTCAGGAATTAAATTCCTCGAGCTTTAATTTTCGAAGGAATTAAATTCCTACTTCCTTTTGAAGACTTATATTCTGGAGTAGAATTGAACCCTGAATCTTCTGTAGGAATTAAATTCCTCGTTTATGTGAAGAACTGAATAGGGTTAAACCCTAATAAAAGCTTTTTAAGGAATTAAACTTCCAGTCCCTGTTAAATTATGATTAAGGGAATTGAATTCCCGTTGTTTCAACAGAACTAAGTTCTTAATTAGGGTTAAACCCTGTTTCTCTCTGTTCTGAAGGAATTAAATTCCCATAACACAGGGTCAAGCCCTACTTTTATCTTAGAGGAATTAAATTCCTATAGTTCTGTGAGAATTAAATTCTCGTTTTTCCATTCCCTCTCCATGTTTTGGATCTGCATGGCAGGATCTCAACCTATTGAGAATTAAATTCTCAACCTAAAGGGGAGATGTGCACTTTGCAGATCCTCTATCAAAGAGAGAAGAAATATGTTCTTCTGTTTTTTATTTTGTCAGAGTTAAACTCTGTTGAGAATTAAATTCTCCTTCTTTCAGGAAGCCTTCCCTTTCTTACCTAGGGTTTTCTTTTTGCAGAAGCTCCAAATTCCTCAAAGTATCAAGGCTCTCTCCTTTTTTCTCCCTCTGCGTGTAACTATCCTTCTCTTTTGTGTCTCTAGGCTCCTATTTATAGGAGAAGCAGCCGAATCAATTAGTTTTTGATGAATCTTTATTAAGAGATTTGATTTGTATCCATCATTTGTTTTTGACCCTTGGATTATTAGGTGAATTTTATTCACCATTGGATTTCAAATCCAGGGATTCTCCTTTGTTATTTCTGTTAGATTTAAAGGGGAAATCTTTCCAAACTCGAGATTTTCCCATAGATAGATGACATTTAATCACCTCTGAATCTTTAATTCGATCGGCTCCAGATAATCATTTTCCTTTGGAAAGATTTGAATCCCCTTCAGCATTTAATTCTGTTGACAAAATGGGCTTTGAAAGCCGGTCACGTGTGGCCACGTGACCCATGGTCACGTGTGGCCACGTGACCCATGGTCACGTGTGGGCACGTGACCCCCTTGGAAGGAGCCTTCCTCTTTCTTTTTTGTTCTATGTCTTCTGGTTGCTGCTCAATCATCACGTGTCAACACGTGACCATTGGTCACGTGCGAACACGTGATCCTTGTCTGGAGCCTCTTTCCTTGATTCAACTGGAGAACAAGTCTGCTGCTTTGAGCATCACGTGCCAACACGTGACCCTGGTCACGTGGGAGCACGTGACCTCTTCTGAAGCCTTTTCCTTGACTTGATCAGGGAACCAATGTGCCTTTTCCGCTGCTTTTAAATGTCACGTGTCGACACGTGACCCTGGTCACGTGGGAACACGTGACCCTGGTCACGTGGGAACACGTGACTCTTTCTGAAGCCCCTTTTCTTCAATGTAGCCAGGAAACTGAACTTGCCTTGATGATGCGTTTAGGTGTCACGTGTCAACATGTGACCGCTGGTCACGTGTAAGCACTTTAGTGATGTTTCCCTACCGTTGGATCTTTGATCCAAGGGCTCCTGTTTTACAGAAGAGAATCTTATTGTTTTAATAAGATTAGAAAGATCTTTCCAGAATTTTTCTGTTTAAATGCTGGCACAGCTGGCGCAAGCGCAGCGCAACTGCGCTGACACGTGTCGGACAGCTCAGAGCGCAGCACAGAGCGCAGCGCAGAGCGCAGCGCAACTGCGCTGACACGTGTCGCGCAGCGCAGAGTGCTAGCGCAACTGCGCTGACACATGTCGCGCAGCGCAACTGCGCAAGTCAGCTGAAGCGTTGCTTCAATCATTTTAACTTTAATTTTAACTTTAATTTCAAGGCAGAGCTTTGCTCTGATTAGGGGAAACAGAAGCGTTGCTTCGTTTCCCGTCTTAGAATTTGAACAGAGCTTTGCTCTTATTGGGTAAACAATCTTGTAAGCTCGGCGCTCTCCTCTTTAGGTCGGATCTCTGCGTTTTCTCTCCGGAGGACTTCTCCATCAGGTTAGATGTCTTCCTTTGAGGAGTTTGTAGATGTCGTCGGGGTAGATTCTAGGGATTCATCTACTGAGTCGAAGTCTTCCCGGGAAATTAGGGTCAGATCCTCTTCCCGGAGTCGCGCGTCAGGGGCCAATCCCAGAGCGGAGGTGGCGCACACCCCTGGTGTGCCATCCTTGGTGAGGTACGAGGATGAGCTTGCCACCACTCGTGCTCGTTTCCATATCCCTTCCGGTTATACTCTATGTTTGGCCGAGGAAGGAGAGAGGGCGGATCAGGTACGGGGTAAAAAGATCGCCTTGTACCTAGAATCCTTTTGGGCCGGATGCCTGCCCTTCTCTCCCGATGTTGTTAGAGCGCTAAATTACTTTGGGCTAGCCCCGGGACAGCTAGTGCCGAACTCATGAAGGATTCTCCTTGGGTTCCTGGTCCGTTTGAAGTTGCAGATGATCCCCTTCAGTCTGTCCATCCTTGCCTCCTCTCTCATTTACAAAGGTCACCCCGGCACCCGCGCGGGCGACCTGTGGTGGGTTTACTTCTCCTTAAGGAAACAACGGGGGAGTGCAGCCGGGTAAGGAGTCGTCGTCTTACCATCTTCCATCCACGATTGGAAGAAGAAGTTTTTCTTTGTTAGGCCGCCGGAGGGTGAGGACTGGCCCGTGCCCACCCATTGTTCTAGGGATAGGTGCTGGCGGGGAAGTCCGTCCAATGATCCCGACGCTGTGAGAGTGGCGGAGTAGGAGCCCATTCCCCGGGCTGACGTGCTGCTTTCTGAGCGGGCCCTTAGTTGGGCTGGGCTCAGCCCGGCCCAGCTCGTCGGTAAGTTATGAACTTGTGTTTGTTTTCATTTTTGTTTGTGTTGCTGATTCTATCGTATCTTGTCTTGTGCAAAACCCATGGACATGAGCCATCTCCGAGCGGCCATGCGCAAGCCGAAGAAGGAATTGAAGGCTGGAGGTGCCAGCTCTTCTCGTCCGACGTCTGTTCCGGTTCCCCCGGCAGCCGTCCCACCCCAGCGTTCGAGTGCGGGCCATGCCTCAGAGCCCAGCCAGGCGCCGAGCCGAATACGGGTTCGGGGATAGGAGGCCCAGGCTTCGGAGGTGGAGACCGGCTCTCCGCCGTCATCTCTCAAGAGGTTCCCCCGAACGGTTCCGCGGACCCCGGGTTCCCCGATCTTGGTGGACGAGGGGGATCTCCGCTTTAAGGTGCCCTCGGGGCTCTCTGTCGCTGACAGCTTGCTGTCCGACATGGAGAGGTCGGCCGGGGGTAAGGTCCCTCGAAGGACTCTCAAGGCGCAAATGGCGGCCATCGCTCAAGAGGTCGTGCAGGTTAGTGCTCGCACCTGGTTTGATTTTTCACTCAGCGTCTTATCATTCGCGAGATTTGGTGCCCCACTTTCCTTTCTGACCCCCTTCTGGTTTCTTCAGGTCCTCCAGCACGTCGCCCTCGTCATCCACATAGAGGAAGAGGAAATTGCCCCGGCGATACGAGCCGCGGGCGAGCTCTCCTCGCTGGAGGAGAGCTCAAAGCTGGAGCTGGAGGCGGCGATGGTGAGGGTCGCTGCCCTGGAGGGCGAGGTGGCGGCCGGGAAGCAGGAGATGGCGGCCGTGAAGCAGGAGCGTAACGGTCATTTGTTCGGTCGGAACAATAGGAAAGAGGGAGGGTGATATAACAGTCAAAGGTTCAGGAGGCTGAATTGGAAAATCCGACACATCCAATAAAAATGGTTCAACCTCGATATTATCCTCAAGGCTCTCCTCAGTACTATCCTCAATATTTAATCCATCCATGCCATTATCATCAAAATCTAGACGCATATGAGATTCGGGGGAAACATTTAATAACTCAGGATGATGATGATTTGAACATAAAATTTCTATTAAATCGACAGGTTCATCATCCGAAATATTCCCGGCGTCTATATCCTCAATCAAGTGAAAATCAATTTCTTTATACACTTCATCCACAGCATGGATATTTATCAATGTAGGTTCTAGAGTGGAGGTGTAAAGATCGAAAGGATTAGGTGCGGTTTCACTCGAAAAGGGTTCTTCACAATTTGGCAAATCAAGCACTACAAAATCACACAACTCATTTTTATTTTCAACTGGTGAATCATTTGGAACAATCGATGGAAAACCGGAGTTGTGGGTTTCAATTGGGTAAGGGTAGGTTTGATTTGAAAATCCTCTCTCATTCTCACTCTGTCCAACTGCCGCCTTATACATTGAAAAATTCGGAGCTAGCGGGACACTAGCTACCGGTTCACTAGGTTGCATAAGGGCGGCCATGGACGCTTCCACATTCCTCATCATTTTATTTGTTGCAGCAATATATGCCTCCAACGACTCTTCCAAACTAGACTTAGGTGGTGAGGGGGTTTCAGTAAAAGATTCGGACTCGTGTGGATATGCAAAACTCCCTAATGGCTGTGTAGAAATAGTGTCTAGTGAAGGTGGGAAGGTCGAGTATGACTGGTAGGAAGTGGGTGGAAAGACAGGAGTAGGGTCAACATATGGATAAGAAGGTGAATAATCGTGCGGATCCCTAAAACTAGATGAGTGGAGAGGGGTGAAAGATCGACTGCGAGATTGAGCAATATGCTCAGCAATGGACATCGGCCTAGGAGTTACAACAGGACTTGGAAAAGTGGTGTCAACATATGTAGGTGGTAAAGGTTGACTAGATTGACACAAAGTGGGTTGAAAAGTCAAACTGTTTCTCCTAGACTCCTCTATGTGATCTTTCAGAGATTTTTTAGGCATGGAGGGATCGTCTTTAAATTGATCGAACTAATTGCCGAACGACGCAAAATTAGGCTCGGGATACCAAAGTTCGGCAAGTGATTTATTATGTGGGGTACCCATGATAGAAGAAAGAGAAGTTGAAGAAGGTAGGTGGTGCAAGGATTTCTCAGCGACAAAAGTTGCAAGTCTTTTTTTTAAAAAAAAATTCCTCTTATTATTCTTTTTTATTTGTTTTGCAAAAATTTTCGATAAAGGGCTAAGACACAAATGCAAATAACCAGAAATGCACAATCAGTCCGAGATCTAGGGTCACCTAGGTCAGCTAG
The DNA here is from genome assembly GCA_030015575.1 of Agapanthus africanus. Classification (NCBI taxonomy): domain Eukaryota; kingdom Viridiplantae; phylum Streptophyta; class Magnoliopsida; order Asparagales; family Amaryllidaceae; genus Agapanthus; species Agapanthus africanus. Next base: position 42,182,306 of record JASDDO010000026.1, read on the forward strand.
ACAGCTCCTAACTGTTCCAAAGGGCTAGAAATAGGACCTCAAACTGCCTCTTCACCGCCAATTGCGGCCAGGTAAGTGGGAAGGAACCACCACGACAGTGGGCCTAATTAAAAACCACTAGCCTAGACACCGCAAAGTCAGTTAGGATAAACGGCCGATGCCTATACTAGTCCTTTTCCTATTGAGCTCGATGTCCTTAGGGCTGAGTCTAGTATTTTTTTTTATTAATCGTGGTCGATGCAAATGCTTTAGGTGTTTTCTGGGGTCCTGGGAAGGGTGATGAAATCCCTACCCAATCTGAGTTGGTCAAAAGCCCCTTAAAATCCGATTAAAGATATGCAAAACAGTAAATCACTTGCAATCAAATCTTTTTTGTGAATTTCAAGGTTTGTAAGTTTTCTAATTAAAACTTTCCTTTTTCCACTTGCTTTTTATTTGGAAAGATATTTTTAGCAAAAAGATTAAGGATATGCAAATCAGAAAAGATCACTTGCAATCAATTATTATTTTAAGCACGCGCAAAGAATCCTGCACAAGATTTTTTATTTGGAAGGGAAGATTTTTTAAAGCGCAAAGAATTCTGCAGAAGATTTGACAAAAGATATATTTTAGGTTGTAGAGGGGGGAAAAAGAAAACAAACAGTAAAATTTTCGCGCGATGACGTCAGCATGACGCGGCGGTTCAGCGGCGGGAGCGCGCTTGCGCGGCGGAATAGCGGCGGTTCTGAGGCTTCAGGTCTCCAAAAAAATTGTGATGTTCTGATTTTCCAACCTCTTGCTGTTCTGATGTATCTTTTTCTGTTTTGAACTCTGGATTTTTCCAGATCCGTCTCGATTGTAGATCCTGCAAAATTCAAACCAAAAATACCCTTCACAAAATACAAAGATGATAAATTTTTATATTTTTTTGATTTTTCAGTTTTTATGATTTTTTAATTTTATATTAACCCGAAATTGCAAAAAGAAAATGACACGCCATCCCCGGCAACGGCGCCATTTGATTGACTTGATTTAGCGTGCTTGCGCTTTCTAAAAGATAGATCAAAAATATTTGTAACCGCAATCAAGAACGGCGTCGCTTTGCAGCTAGCCGGTGAGTACGGGTCGGTCCACAGGGATGTTGTGAATTTCCGATTCGTTCTTACGAGTTAATTCCGAAGGGTGTTCGGAGGTGTTATTAAATCTAAAAACCTAATTAACCTAGGGCAATTATTTAAATCTAAATCTTGCTAGGGCTAGATTTAGGGATGGTTTGGAAATGTAATTAAATCTCAACGCTTTCTATACCCGAATGAAGATCTGTGAGGAGTTATGGTAATTATCAATAAAGTGGATTAGATCCGTTCGGGAAGGTGATCCTTCCTCTAGGTTCTTGTCCTTCCTTTAGAGATCCTTACCCTAACCTCCATGGAAAACATCACACCCGGGCCTTTATACTACGGTATCACCGCTATCTCGAGGGATAGAGTGCCGTAGGGAGCGGTATGTGCATGTATGCATGGAGACCTATAGATTCTATGTGATGGGTAAGAAAGGGATGAGAGATCTCATCTCTCAAAATCCTTCCCCAAAGCTAACTCTAAACAAGTTCCTAGGGCATGAAATTAAATCTACCTAGGGCAAGGAATTTAAATCTACACTAAAGCAAGAAATTAAATTACTTACAGATGCATCCCTCCAATCATCCATGCAGGGTTGGCAGATCTGAATTTCTGAATGGAGAAGAAACACCGATGCTCTCCAAAAGATTTCTAAATTTTATTCATTAAAGGGAGGCATAAGAATTACAATGATTTAGAGTTCCTATTTATAAAGAATAGGAAACCCTAGGATTACATTTGACCCGCATGTCTACAATTACAAGAATAGCCCTATAAAGACCAGTCAACGCCGCCATGGAATTATGGTAAAAACCATTTTGCATTTGGGCCCTATATGGCCGTGGAACCGCGGTCCCAGCCTTGGTTTGGCCGCGGTTCCGCGGCCAAATTATGGAGTTGGGCTCTGGGCTTTTTGGGTACTGATCTCTGGATCTGTGGTCTTCTTAATTACTTGGTACTTTTCTCATTGGGCTTCTAGGTTGGTTCCAGATCTCTAGTGAACAATTTGTAGTGAACTTTAAACCTTCACTTTGAGTCGATATCTTGAATCTTGCTTTGTGAATTGTTTCTTATGTAGGCTTGATCAAGATCTTCTGTTCATTGGTTAAAGTCCACTTTTTCATCGTCTTTATATCGTTTTCACTGTTTTCTGTCCAAGAACCTGTAACCTGTAACATGTAGCAGACATGCGTCAAAAGCACCTGTTTTCATTGTAAAATGCATAAGAATGGGGAATATAAAATACAATATTATGGTGTGAACAAATACCCCCAAACTTATCTTTTGCTCGTCCTCGAGCAAACTTATTTTTTTATTCTCGATAAAACTCTAAGCTAGCCGCACTTTCGCAGGGAAACGCGATTGCACTGAGCTCGTGCAACAAGCCGTTAAACCTCTAGGTGTCCCTAGTAGGAGGAGTGTTGTCTCCTGAGGGTTTTCAGCGGATACTACCCACAAAATCCTATCCATTTGGTTTTTCGACTTTTGTTCTCCAATTAGGTTTTCTAACAAGGAATTCTATTATCGTCGACCCGCAAATTATCCACCCATATTCTTCACACTTCCTCATTATTTAACTTAAGATTACATATATCCTGTAGAATTACCTAGCTTTCGGCATTTCTTAAGTTTTCCTTCTAGAGTTCCATCTCCACTTAGGAATTTCTATCAACTCTATTAAAGACACAAGTTCTATTCTTCATTCCTTTCTCTTATCTAAATCCTAATCACATATCCCCACGTGTGTGTAAATATCACCCCTACACTTGGAAATTCAAATCAAGCAATCGTACTCCCGTCCATTATCCAAAGCACTTGTGAAATTTCGCTTTCACATCCTTCATGCGACTGTTAATACTTCTTGAGGTACCAACAACCGATTACAAGATGCGTTAGCACTTTAAAGCGTACTTCCTAGTTTTGCAACACCCAAGGCTTTTAGCAGTGGCTCCCAAACCAGTTGGTCTAAGGCACTAGGTGATGAAGCACCCTCGCTAAATATTTTTCTATTTTTACAGCCTTAAGTAATCACAAAAACCAGTGTCCATTTTTTTTCTTTATCCACCTTTTTTTTTGTTAAGGACTTTAGACAAGAGTATTTCAAAGTCTCTTCTACTAATCCAAGTTTCAAGGTGCGTGTTTGTGCATTTTGTAGGGTATAAGTTTTCAGAATCTAGACTTAAGCTAGGAACTATTTTTCAAACTTATACTCTAATAAGAACATCAATAATCTTCCCTTGTTTCGACTTAGCCCAAGAAGTGAACCCAAAATTTGCCTATTTCTAAATAAACTACAAGGCATATACTTTCTACTGTTAAACTTTAAGGACGGTTATTTTTAGGGTTTCTAATTTACTAAGTCTAAGATCTAGTTGTTCCTAGCCAGTTGACCTATTTGTCAAACTCTAGTCAATTAGCCAAAATTGAATACAATAATTTTTATAATTTTTGAAATTTTTCAAATTTTTATGGGTTTTCAAATAAGTATGCAAATGCAAAAAATATGTACAAATGAATGCGAAGGAAGAAGACGTACCGAGCATACCCCCAAACTTGAACTTGACAGTGTCCTCACTGTCATGCTAAACCAAGAGGGTCAAAATACCGGCACTCCCCTGTTTATTTATTTATAATTTTTTTTATTTTTTAATGTTTTGAAAAATTTTTTGTTCTTTTTTTTTTATATAGAAAAAGAAAACAAAAAAAATATATATACATATATACAAAGGTTCCCCCCAAACTTAAGCTTGCCCTTACACAAGCCAAAGGTTAACACCAACCATTCAAAAATCTTATCGTGGTAATGGTCAAGTTGGTGAAAGAATGGGGTGTAGAAGAAAGAAATGAAAAGCACGCGAGACCGTGTGGAAAGAAGAATGGTAGAATATGGTCTCGGTGGGGGAGAAGAAAGAAGGAAAGAAGAAAGAAGTGGAGTGCGATCTTGAGGGTGTAAATTGAGTGAATAAATCATCGCAATTTGTGATGACCGATGTGTTAAAAGCGATTGCGCTAACCTACCAACTCGTCGTGCAATGGGGTCAAATCCCTCAAGATTCGCAAGAAAACATGGGTACGCCGAACTTGGTATAGGAGATGAAAGCGTAACGGTCATTTGTTCGGTCGGAACAATAGGAAAGAGGGAGGGTGATATAACAGTCAAAGGTTCAGGAGACTGAATTGGAAAATCCGACACATCCAATAAAAATGGTTCAACCTCGATATTATCCTCAAGGCTCTCCTCAGTACTATCCTCAATATTTAATCCATCCATGCCATTATCATCAAAATCTAGACGCATATGAGATTCGGGGGAAACATTTAATAACTCAGGATGATGATGATTTGAACATAAAATTTCTATTAAATCGACAGGTTCATCATCCGAAATATTCCCGGCGTCTATATCCTCAATCAAGTGAAAATCAATTTCTTTATACACTTCATCCACAGCATGGATATTTATCAATGTAGGTTTTAGAGTGGAGGTGTAAAGATCGAAAGGATTAGGTGCGGTTTCACTCGAAAGGGGTTCTTCACAATTTGGCAAATCAAGCACTACAAAATCACACAACTCATTTTTATTTTCAACTGGTGAATCATTTGGAACAATCGATGGAAAACCGGAGTTGTGGGTTTCAATTGGGTAAGAGTAGGTTTGATTTGAAAATCCTCTCTCATTCTCACTCTGTCCAACTGCCGCCTTATACATTGAAAAATTCGGAGCTAGCGGGACACTAGCTACCGGTTCACTAGGTTGCATAAGGGCGGCCATGGACGCTTCCACATTCCTCATCATTTTATTTGTTGCAGCAATATATGCCTCCAACGACTCTTCCAAACTAGACTTAGGTGGTGAGGGGGTTTCAGTAAAAGATTCGGACTCGTGTGGATATGCAAAACTCCCTAATGGCTGTGTAGAAATAGTGTCTAGTGAAGGTGGGAAGGTCGAGTATGACTGGTAGGAAGTGGGTGGAAAGACAGGAGTAGGGTCAACATATGGATAAGAAGGTGAATAATCGTGCGGATCCCTAAAACTAGATGAGTGGAGAGGGGTGAAAGATCGACTGCGAGATTGAGCAATATGCTCAGCAATGGACATCGGCCTAGGAGTTACAACAGGACTTGGAAAAGTGGTGTCAACATATGTAGGTGGTAAAGGTTGACTAGATTGACACAAAGTGGGTTGAAAAGTCAAACTGTTTCTCCTAGACTCCTCTATGTGATCTTTCAGAGATTTTTTAGGCATGGAGGGATCGTCTTTAAATTGATCGAACTAATTGCCGAACGACGCAAAATTAGGCTCGGGATACCAAAGTTCGGCAAGTGATTTATTATGTGGGGTACCCATGATAGAAGAAAGAGAAGTTGAAGAAGGTAGGTGGTGCAAGGATTTCTCAGCGACAAAAGTTGCAAGTCTTTTTTTTTAAAAAAAATTCCTCTTATTATTCTTTTTTATTTGTTTTGCAAAAATTTTCGATAAAGGGCTAAGACACAAATGCAAATAACTAGAAATGCACAATCAGTCCGAGATCTAGGGTCACCTAGGTCAGCTAGACAACTCCTAACTGTTCCAAAGGGCTAGAAATAGGACCTCAAACCGCCTCTTCACCGCCAATTGCGGCCAGGTAAGTGGGAAGGAACCACCACGACAGTGGGCCTAATTAAAAACCACTAGCCTAGACACCGCAAAGTCAGTTAGGATAAACGGCCGATGCCTATACTAGTCCTTTTCCTATTGAGCTCGATGTCCTTAGGGCTGAGTCTAGTATTTTTTTTTTTATTAATCGTGGTCGATGCAAATGCTTTAGGTGTTTTCTGGGGTCCTGGGAAGGGTGATGAAATCCCCACCCAATCTGAGTTGGTCAAAAGCCCCTTAAAATCCGATTAAAGATATGCAAAACAGTAAATCACTTGCAATCAAATCTTTTTTGTGAATTTCAAGATTTGTAAGTTTTCTAATTAAAACTTTCCTTTTTCCACTTGCTTTTTATTTGGAAAGATATTTTTAGCAAAAAGATTAAGGATATGCAAATCAGAAAAGATCACTTGCAATCAATTATTATTTTATGCACGCGCAAAGAATCCTGCACAAGATTTTTTATTTGGAAGGGAAGATTTTTTAAAGCGCAAAGAATTCTGCAGAAGATTTGACAAAAGATATATTTTAGGTTGTAGAGGGGGGAAAAAGAAAACAAACAGTAAAATTTTCGCGCGATGACGTCAGCATGACGCGGCGGTTCAGCGGCGGGAGCGCGCTTGCGCGGCGGAATAGCGGCGGTTCTGAGGCTTCAGGTCTCCAAAAAAATTGTGATGTTCTGATTTTCCAACCTCTTGCTGTTCTGATGTATCTTTTTCTGTTTTGAACTCTGGATTTTTCCAGATCCGTCTCGATTGTAGATCCTGCAAAATTCAAACCAAAAATACCCTTCACAAAATACAAAGATGATAAATTTTTATATTTTTTTGATTTTTCAGTTTTTATGATTTTTTAATTTTATATTAACCCGAAATTGCAAAAAGAAAATGACACGCCATCCCCGGCAACGGCGCCATTTGATTGACTTGATTTAGCGTGCTTGCGCTTTCTAAAAGATAGATCAAAAATATTTGTAACCGCAATCAAGAACGGCGTCGCTTTGCAGCTAGCCGGTGAGTACGGGTCGGTCCACAGGGATGTTGTGAATTTCCGATTCGTTCTTACGAGTTAATTCCGAAGGGTGTTCGGAGGTGTTATTAAATCTAAAAACCTAATTAAGCTAGGGCAATTATTTAAATCTAAATCTTGCTAGGGCTAGGTTTAGGGATGGTTAAAAATGTAATTAAATCTCAACGCTTTCTATACCCGAATGAAGATCTGTGAGGAGTTATGGTAATTATCAATAAAGTGGATTAGATCCGTTCGGGAAGGTGATCCTTCCTCTAGGTTCTTGTCCTTCCTTTAGAGATCCTTACCCTAACCTCCATGGAAAACATCACACCCGGGCCTTTATACTACGGTATCACCGCTATCTCGAGGGATAGAGTGCCGTAGGGAGCGGTATGCGCATGTATGCATGGAGACCTATAGATTCTATGTGATGGGTAAGAAAGGGATGAGAGATCTCATCTCTCAAAATCCTTCCCCAAAGCTAACTCTAAACAAGTTCCTAGGGCATGAAATTAAATCTACCTAGGGCAAGGAATTTAAATCTACACTAAAGCAAGAAATTAAATTACTTACAGATGCATCCCTCCAATCATCCATGCAGGGTTGTCAGATCTGAATTTCTGAATGGAGAAGAAACACCGATACTCTCCAAAAGATTTCTAAATTTTATTCATTAAAGGGAGGCATAAGAATTACAATGATTTAGAGTTCCTATTTATAAAGAATAGGAAACCCTAGGGTTACATTTGACCCGCATGTCTACAATTACAAGAATAGCCCTATAAAGACCAGTCAACGCCGCCATGGAATTATGGTAAAAACCATTTTGCATTTGGGCCCTATATGGCCGCGGAACCGCGGTCCCAGCCTTGGTTTGGCCGCGGTTCCGCGGCCAAATTATGGAGTTGGGCTCTGGGCTTTTTGGGTACTGATCTCTGGATCTGTGGTCTTCTTAATTACTTGGTACTTTTCTCATTGGGCTTCTAGGTTGGTTCCAGATCTCTAGTGAACAATTTGTAGTGAACTTTAAACCTTCACTTTGAGTCGATATCTTGAATCTTGCTTTGTGAATTGTTTCTTATGTAGGCTTGATCAAGATCTTCTGTTCATTGGTTAAAGTCCACTTTTTCATCGTCTTTATATCGTTTTCACTGTTTTCTTTCCAAGAACCTGTAACCTGTAACATGTAGCAGACATGCGTCAAAAGCACCTGTTTTCATTGTAAAATGCATAAGAATGGGGAATATAAAATACAATATTATGGTGTGAACACGCGCGTATTTTCCTTTTGTCGGCAATACTTGTATTTGCACAGTACTGCCTTTGTGTAGTGTCGGTTCTTCGTCTACCGATTACGCGTCGAGTTGAATCTGTTCACTTGCCAAGTGTGCAAAGACCGGCGGGAAGACAGTATCTCCATGGCCCCGAAGTCGAGGTGGAGATCGCTCAGACGTAGATAGACCGAATGCCTCTTGGTGAGGTCATGTTCCTTAGCGTGGAAGGCTCGGAGAGACACGCTAAGGATGGACCGAGCAGGGTAGCTGCCCGGTGCCTCTAGGCGAGGGCTTCGATCCATGGTGTTGTAAGGGCCGTACGAGGCCTGCTAGGGATGGACCGAGCAGTGAAGCTGCTCAGTTGCCTCTTGGCGAGAGCTTAGATCCCTGGCGTTTTGGGGTAATGAATTACCAGCCGGGGATAGCCGAACGGGGTAGCCGCCCAGCTGCCTCTTGGTGAGGGCTTCGATCCTTAGCGCTGGAGGGGCCGTGGGAGGCCTGCTAAGGATGAACCGAGCAGTGAAGCTGCTCAGTTGCCTCTTGGCGAGGGCTTTAATCCTTGGTGTTGTTGGGGTAGGGAGCTACCAGCCAGGGATAACCGAGCAAGGACGGGCCTGGTTGCCGCTTTAAAGGGCCTTTAATCCTTAGCGCGGGAGGGGCCGTAAGGGGCCTACTAAGGACGGGGCCGAGCAGGGTTGCTGCCCGGTGCCTCTTGGCGAGGGCTTTAATCTCTGGTGCGTTGGGGTAGGGAGATACCGGCCAGGGATAACCGAGCAAGGGCGGGCCCGGTTGCCTCTTGCGAGGGCTTTTGATCCTTAAGGACGGGCCGGGCAGGGTTGCAGCCCGGTGCTTCTTGGAAAGGGCTTTGATCCCTTGTGTGTTGGGGTAGGGAGCTACCAGCCAGGGATAACCGAGCAAGGGCTGGCCCGATTGCCTCTTGAGAGGGTTTTTGATCCTTAGCGCGGGAGGGGCCGTAAGTGGCCTACTAAGGATGGGCCGAGCAGGGTTACTGCCCGGTGCCTCTTGGTGAGGGCTTTTGATCCTTAAGAATGGCCAAGCAGGGTTGCTGCCCGGTGCCTCTTGGCGAGGGCTTCGATCCCTGGTGTTGTGGGGTAGGGGTCTACCGGCCAGGGATAGCCGAGTAGGATAGCCGCTCGGCTGCCTCTTGGTGAGGGATTTGATCCATGGCGTTGTGGGGTAGGGGAGGTACCAGCCAGGGATAGCCGAGCAGGGTAGCCGCTCGGCTGCCTCTTAGTGAGGGCTTAGATCCTTAGCACTGGAGGGGCCGTGGGAGGCCTGCTAAAGATGGACCGAGCAGTGAAGCTGCTCGGGCCTCTTGGCGAGGGCTTAGATCCCTGGCGTTGTTAGGGTAGGGAAGCTACCAGCCAGGGATAGCCGAGCAGGGTAGCCGCTCGGCTGCCTCTTAGTGAGGGCTTAGTTCCTTAGCGCTGGAGTGGCCGTGGGAGGCCTGCGAAGGATGGACCGAGCAGTGAAGCTGCTCGGTTGACTCTTGGCGAGGGCTTAGATTCCTGGCGTCGTGGGGTAAGGAATCTACCAGCTAGGGATAACCGAGCAGGGTAGCCGCTCGGTTGCCTCTTAGTGAGGGCTTCGATCCTTAGCGCTGGAGGGGCCGTGGGAGGCCTGCTAAGGATGGATCGAGCAGTGAAGCCGCTCGGCTGCCTCTCGGTGAGGGCTTAGATCCCTGGCGTTGTGGGGTTGGGAAGCTACCAGCCAGAGATCTCCGAGCAGGGTAGCCGCTCGGCTGCCTCTTAGTGAAGGCTTCGATCCTTAGCGCTGGAGGGGCCGTGGGAGGCCTGCTAAAGATGGACCGAGCAGTGAAGCCGCTCAGCTGCCTCTTGGCGAGGGCTTCGATCCTTAACGCTGGAGGGGCCGTGGGAGGCCTGCTAAGGATGGACCGAGTAGTGAAGCCGCTCGGCTGCCTCTTGGCAAGAGCTTTGATCCCTGGCGTTGTGGGGGTAAGGAAGCTACCAGCCAGGGATAGCCGAGCAGTGAAGTCGCTCGGTGCCTCTAGGCGAGGTTCAGTCCATCCTCCCTGGTGTGAGTACCGGGAAGAGGGACAGTCGCTGGCGACACGTGTCATGATCGCATGGCGAACGCGAAGTGCTGGAGTAGCGTCGTTTCGATTTCGCATCGAGCGGCGAAGAGGGACAGTTGCTGGCGACGCGTGTCATGATCGCGTGGGGAACGCGAAGCTCCAGGGTATTGCCGTTTCGATTTCGCATCGAGCGGCACGAGGTCTGCCGCATGGCGGCACAGTTGCGGGTGAAACGGGCGACCGTTGAACTCCGGGGGCATTGTGGGCTATAAAACGGAGGGAGTGTTGATTACTCTCTTCCTCACACCCGAAACGTAAGAATGGAGGACTTCCCTTTCACCATCCCCGACATCATAAACTTCGAGAACGTGTACCTCTACGATCAGTACTGTACCGAGGACACGGTGCAGTTGGTGATAGGTCGGATCGAGGATCATTTCGGCCGATTGCTCCCCCGGCGTTCCCCCTACTTCAGCTGCCAATGTACTTCATCTGGAGGGCGTCGCCGGGGCTTTACAACCCCTTGTCCGAACAGCTGAAAGACGAGGCCGTTGGCAAGCTAAGGTCTCTGAGGCGCTTCGGCCTGATCTCTGCGAGTCGGCTAAACCGCTCGGAGGCGCTCGTCCTTGAGTGCTATCAATTGAGGCTCGATGCTGACGCTAGCGGGGGGCATCGAAGGCAGAGGTTAGATGATGCGAGGGCTCGGTTGGCGGAAATATCGTCAGAGTACCACGAGCAGTGTTCTCTGCACCCCATTCCCCCGCTATTGTAAATTTTTTTCCCTTTTTTGATGTACGGCTGAGGAGCCCACAGTACCTTTTGAATGAATAAGATTCTTTTTCTTTTCTGCAATGCTTTATTGATCCCTTTTATTATATGAACGAAAAGATCTCAAGAAAGGTGTACATTGCTTTGGAAAGGAAATACATGCTAGTAGATGTTCTTATTCGTGCAGCTTGAGCCCCTCGGATGTCTTTTGGCATCTATGCCCGGCATAGGGTGCCGAACTTCGTTGGTGCCAGACGTATCCTCCGTTGACACGACCATGATTTGGCCGATGGTCAACTCGGCGAGAGGTTGACGATGTTTCTGCTCGCGGTCAGCTTGCTGCTTGTCCTTCAAGTATGCTGTGATGTGCCCCGAACGAATGAGCTCCTCGAAGTAGTCTCGAAGCTGCTTATAGCTCTCCGTGGAGTGGCCTAGCGACCTGTGAAAACCGCAGTATGGGCTCCGGGTTCGCTTTGAGGCCATGCGCGAGATCGGGGGAAGCTTGAAGAACCCCTCGCCCTTAGCCTCTTCTAGTAGTATTGTCTGGGAGACGTTGAGCGGGGTGTACTCCTGAAACTTCGGGAGATAGGGCTTTGACCGCTCATGTCCCCTTCTCTCTTCCCTTGCCCTTTTCTTTTGGTCGGCATGCTCTGCCCGGGGGAGATTTGCGTTCACCTAAGATTCGAGCTGGACCTTGCGCTCAGTCCAGGCCTTTACCTCGGCCATGGTCTTAGGTTGCGACAATGCAAAGGAGCGTAACCACTCCTTGTGCCTAAGACCAGACCAAAGTGCTGTGATGATCGTATCGTCCCGGTGCTCTGGGACCTTGAGAAGAGCATTATAGAAGCGGGTGACGTATGCTTTGAACGTCTCCTTGTCCCCGCCCTTGATCTTGAAGAGATGGTCAACTGTGCGTTTTTGCCGCCTGTTCCCGACGAAGTGGCCGAGGAATTGGGTGGCCAGCTCGCCGAAAGTTGAGATCGAGCGTGGCTCGAGCCCTCGGAACCAGTCTCGTCCCGATCGGATGAGAGTGGTCGGGAAGGCTTAGCACTGAGCGGCATCGGAGTTGTCTTGGAAGCTCATTCCCGCGGTGAATGCATCCAAGTGGTCCTTCGGGTCAGATTTGCCATCGAAGAGGGAAACCTTTGGGGGCTTGTTGCAGGAGGAGACGTGGACGGCGAGCAGCTCCTCGGTGAACGGTTTGGTGAGCGAGTCGGTGGCGTACTTAGCTCCGTCGCTCGAGCGGTGACCTTCCCAATGCATACCATCAATCTTCCTCTCGAGAGCGTCGAGTCGGCCATGGTACCCCGATGATTCGGCACATTTTGACCCTTGGCCTCTGCTGTTGGAGGCCTGCGTCTGGCCGCGGCCCCGGTTCCTCTCAATGAGGTTCCTTAGATCCCCCGGCGAGGTAGTATTCGAGCCGCTGTGGTGAGTCCCGTCCGTGCGACCCCGTCAAGGGAGGGGGTGTCGGTCATGTCTGGTAACAGGCGAGATGACCGACATCTCCTCGGGAGGGACAGGCGTGCGAAGGATCTCGGGGCGAGGTGCTCTGGCGACGGACCTTGGTGTTGAACTGTGGGGCGTCCAACGGGTCTCAGAACGTATTGGCCCGGGAGAACTGCGGCCGTGGGAGGTAGCGAGGCGGTGGTCGGCCATGCCGACGCGAGCGGAGTCTTCTCTCCCCCTGTAAGGGTCCCGGTCCCGAGGTGGAGGAGCTGCGACCTGGGGATCTTGCCCTGCCGTTTGGACGCGGATGAGCGCTTCCACAACGGACGCAAGCCGGTATATCCGGCCGGCAAGGGCGTTGATGGCGTTCGGCGGAGGAGGTTCGTCCGCGCCTCCGTTGAGGGGGAGGCGGCGGCTAGCACTTGGATCGTCGTGATGATCGCTCTCCATTAGGTTGGGATCGGAAGATAAACTTTTGTTTTTGTGGAATCAAGGAGTTCCCACAGACGGTGCTAGTTGACGCGATCTGGATCACGCCAAGATGTTACCTTCCGTTGATCTGCTGATGACGTCGATGGATAGCTAATATTGGACCTGGAGGCAGGCTCCTGAAGCGTGTGGATCTCAATGGGTTTGAGGTTGGTTGGGCCGAGCTACCTGCAAGGAAGTCCCGGTGTGGTTGTACCATCGAGGACCCACCGACGATCAAGTTAGAGAGGAAATCCGAGCAGAATAACGGTTTAGTGGAGTAAAAATGGCTTACTTGAACCGTCTGAAGAAGGGGTTTATATAGCGGTGGCAGCAGGCAGGGCAGGCACGAGAATCACGCCGGCCGTTACGCTCCCGACGTCACGCCCGCATGACGAGCGGGATCCTCCATTAATGGCGAGACAAGCTCGTTAATGGGGGTTCGTGATGGTGTAATACCCAGCACCCTTTTGTACGTCTATATCCGTATTTCCTTTTTATCTATAAAACTTTATTCACAACTATTTATTATTTTAAAACTTCCAAATATATTTTAGTTCTCCACTCTCTTATTTTATTTTCCCAGCCGGCCTCTTCATTTTGTTTTACTTATTATTATTTCTGTTCCGGCCCAACCCACTCTTTTCTCAGCCCATTTCTTTTAGTGAGCCTTTCCCTACTTATTAAATTTAAGTTTCCTTATTGTTCTTAAAAACCCAAACCCCATTCTTTTTATTCTGTATTTTCTTTACCCCAAGCCCATCCCCTATCTAATTAATTCATTCAAATTCCCAAGCCCATTCTTTTATCATTTCATAAACTAAAATCCCTTTAGATTTTCCCTCAACCCACTCACTTATTTCCATAAACCTAATCCATTTTTTAAAACCCAAGCTCCCAGCCCACTCCCTTAACTTCCTTATTTTCTTTATAATAAATTCCAGCCTGGCCCGTTTCCAATTCCCTTTAATTCATTTATTTTCTTTAGCCCAGCAGCCCAACCGAGCCGGCCCGCCCTCTTTCCTCCCATCATTTCCTTTTTATTTCACTCTGGCCCGGCCCGCGCCCAGAGCCCAGCTTCATTTTCTTTATCTAATTTTCTTGGCCCAGCAGCTTCTTCCCCTCACTCGGCCCGCTACCCCATCTTCCTCCAACGGTTACAATCTTTCCCGCCCATCCTCTTCCTCGCTCGCGATCCGTAACCCACGCTGCCTCCTTCGCCCACGCCTGGGCCCACGTAGCAGCGCACGTTTCCCCACGACTCGCTCCCCAACGCTTCACACTTTCAACCCCTCTCGACACCCTCGAGCGCGCCATCGCTCTCCTCTCGTTCTCCCATTCTCTCTCGAACTCACGCCCACCGCCGTCTCCTCACCGCCGCTCGCCTCCACCCTCGTCCCCAACCTCATCGCACCCACCAACACACCTACACCCGAGCCGACTCCCTCCTCACCGCCGTTCAACCACCGCCGTTCAACCACCGCCGTCGCCCCTCATCGCACCCTCATCTCGAGACTCCGCCACCACCTACAATTCCAGCAACCACTGCCCGAGCTCCCCACTACGACTCATCGACCCGAGCACTACCATCATCATCACCCTCGCCATCTCCCTCCACCTTTCTCCCTCTCTGCGTTCACCCTCTCTCTCTCTCCCTCCTCTGTTCTCGAGCTCTCTGCCCCCTCTCTTCCCTCTTCCTCTAACTCCTCCCATTTCTCTCTCTCTCTCTCTCTCTCTCTCTCTCTCTCTCTCTCTCTCGGTTCACTCTCTCATTTCTCTCTCTCTCTCTGCCTACTCTCTCTCTCTCTCTGCCTACTCTCCCTCTAACTCTCTCGATCCCTCTTCTCACCCAACTCGACCCACACAGTTGCCTACCCATCACCGACCACCCAACCACTGCAGCCCCCAACATCTAGAACTGCGACCAGCGTAGACAGCCCGACGACGCCCCGAGCCCTCACTGGCCGAGAACAGACCCGAGCTCACCCGGAGCCGTTGCCGTCGCGGTGCTCGCTCGTCACGCGTCCGTACTGTACCTCGCTGCCGTGCACCTCCAGGCAAGTTCTCTTCTTGCTTCATGCTATCTAATTTATGTTACAAATCCAAATCATATAAATTGCTATGTTACCATTCCTGAAAACGTACACTATTTACCTGTTCGACGTGTGTTCCCAATGAGAATCCTTTCCTAATTTGGCGGAACTAAATGGTATTGTTTGGCCCGTATGGCTGTGAACCTAGTGCATAAATTTCGTTGGATAATTTGATCGTTAATGACTAAAACAACAACCCCCAAGTTTAATCGTAAAACTGTAATTTTATTGTACCTGAAAACCGTTAAATTCACCATAAATCATATACATACTAGAATGGTGCGTTCGAGGGCTCAAATCGAAGCCGACTCGACGAAATTTAACCCTATACTAGTTTCCTGGTATTCCTGTACTTAAATTGTGATGATAATTGGATCGGAGTGCGACTCTGGACTGCAGTCCAGAGCTACTCCAGTTGTTGTTTACTGTCCCGTAATGAACACCACCCTGTTTCCTTAACTCGTAGATTGCGGAACTCCACTGTTTATTATAGGTAAATCTGTTATCTAGACAACACAAGTGGTTTCACTCTGTTTTGTTATCGTTTGTTAATTAATCTGTAATTTAAAAGATCGGGACGCATAACAGTCCCAACAGAATCAGAATTGACATACTAGTACTAAACAGTATATATCTCCTGACGTACAGACGCGATTGAAGATCCGTCTATTGCGTTGAAAACCTTACTGAAAACCCTAGATTTCATTCAACTTTAGCATCGTTAAAATCTGATCCCAACTGGGATTAAAATGTGTTGTGAAACGGATTTCTGATTCTGAAACCGGATTTCCAGCCGCGAGCGCTTAAAATGAAATGGTTATAATTAATGATCCTGGAACCCGATTGGCTTGAAACTAAATTCGATGGATGGACAACTGAGCATACTAATTATTACCTGTTTATCGTTTCGCTAAACAATATACGCACGTTTCATGATAAATCGTGCCAGTGATAGAATACTATTTTATGACATCTTAATCGTGCTTCATTATCTGTTTACGTATCATATCATACCCATATCATTGCAGTGATAACCTAGTGATATCGTGCATTTACCCAGTGTTAGATTTTAGTGATGATTGTGGCAAGTACGTCAGTGTTCGTGTATCCGTGAATAAGTGAAAGTGATACGTACTTGTACACAATCAGTGACCCTATTATTCTATTGCATTGTCGACGTCTGTGGGATGCGTGTACGTGTGACTATAAGTGGTATGGGACACTTATGGAAGTGCTTGCACGGGTGTCACAGATAAGGCACCAGACACTGCCATTTATCTTAGGTATTAGTCGGGACGTGCTTGATGGAGGTCCTGCCTCCAGTTCTCGCGCAGACTTGTCACGGGCCGATTAGTATTTAGGGTTATGGTTAGCGTTTGATGTAGACCACGGGGTGTGGGGTAGTTTAAGTGTGAGTTCAACAGAATCTCGGGAGTCCCATGCCGGCTTATATATTTAGGGAGATATATGAAGATTTACAGGGTATGTGATTATCACCGTGATATACATGTTGGGCCCGTGGTCCCTTGCCCTTGGGTTCTACCCTTGGATGGAGGACACTCACGAGTGGTTAACTCTCACACTTGGACTGACGATAGGCTTAGTGACCTGTACAGTGAGACTTAGAGACTGATAGGGATACTGGCATTGATATATCCTATATACTGTGTTGACATACATGGCTTGTCGTTCTACTGCTTTTACTGTTCCGCTGCATTGATTACCGCATATTCATATCCATGTTGTCATTGATTTATTGTTACACATATCGGTTACTACTGTAGAGTTGTCACATGATTTATATATATTATATTGCTATTGTGTCGCTCTGACGACCTGAGTATGCATGCTCAGTGTGAGGAGAAGATTTAGCCTGGACCAGAATTAGGCGTGTATCACAGACACCCTGACTTGCTTTTCAGAGTTACACTCGTTTGTTCCACTTCAGGTCAGTTCTTTACATTGTTTCTTTCAGTTACTGCATTTCTCATTACCTGTGCATCATTTACTGTTTACCATGAAAAACTAGAAGTCGAAGTGTGACTACGGCAGGACATTTTCTTGACCGTAGGAGCATGGCTGGCCTTGTCTACCCCTCGTATTCCGTATTTTGGGAAGCGGGGCGTGACAAATGGCGTGGAACGTGGGATGTGGCCGGCGGATATCTTGCACATGGTGAGACTCGCGGGATGACGGTTGCGCCTGTGAGCGGTGCCGTCGGTCGGTAGATGAGACCGAGGAAGATGACCTCGGCGGGAGAGCTCACGGACGAGCGGGAGAGCCGAGGTATCTTGATTCTGCGGTAGCCCGGAGACGAGCTGTGAGGCCGAGGAGGCCAATTGTGCAGGGGGCTCGGAGGTGAGCCAACATTTGTTTGTAGGACGGGCATTGGAGTGGTCGGGTCGGCCACTGTTGGTCCTTTCTTGCATGTTCTGGGACACGTCATCTGCCACGTGTCACGATCTGGGAGATCTCCGATATCTAGCATCATCAGCCGCTTAGCTGCACGTGCCGTTGCATTGACCTTCAAATCAAGTTCCTTTCAAAAAAAATTTGGGAAAAATAGTTCTAAGCCCTAGGTTTGAAAATGAAGAGGTTGAGATTCCTGACCCAAAAACAGGTGTGAAAAACACCATAAACTTAAAAAAAATTATGCGTTTTAGTCCATATAGAACATTTTGTATTCTTTTATGCCAACGCTAAACTACGGTATTTACCTTTTAAATTACTATAGTTATCGTTTAAAATACTATATTAATTTTCTAAAATGTTTTTAGAAGCAGAAGGTAGAGCAATATTAACAAATTATGATAGGCGAATGCAGAACTCCATGGAACATGCATATACTACAATGTTGAAGCCACTCTTTGCCGGGCAAAGAAAACAAATGCTGTCTTCATGCATACAGACATAATTGCGGATCTAGATTTTTTAGAGGAGCTTTGTTTATTTGCGGTTTTTAATTTGTATTCATGTGTCACGGTGAAAAGTGAAGGAGTGGTACTCCTTATTTTTTACGTACTGCTTTCAATATATCAATAAAGGCATTATGGCCGGGCTGGGGGCCAAATTTCCTTTCTAGATGCTAATTAATCATATTATTACGGCTCCATAATAATGAATCAATTACTTTCTAGATGCTAATTAATCATATTTAATTAACTAATTTAACTTTATTGCCGCGTCCTTAAAAACCTAATAAAGAAATAGTTCGTGTTTCATGCACTCAAAATTAACAAGAAACGTCTAAATTCAACCATTCACTTCACAAATTAAGCAGGGACACGTTGCATAAACCAAAAAATTCCATTGGCCACAATAATAGTGTTAATGGAATGGAAAACATTTGTTTTGCTTTTTTCCAACAGGAAGGCATGCTAGGATCATGTCGCTGATTAATATAGAGGATTTCCTCTTATGGCGTCGAAAAATACATCCCGGCCATTTTTTCCGACGATCGGCACCATCATCATCATCACCGTTATCATCTAAGATATGCATACACCAAATTTCATGCGATTCCACCACTTTTTCACCGTTGAATTAGCAGTGTAAAAGTTCTATTTTCGGTAAACCATTAATTTTGCACCAACTAAATAAACGGTGAAAAAATGGTATAATCACATAAAATTTGGTGTATCACATTTTAGATAATAAAGATAGAGGTGATGTATGCCGATCGTCGAAAAAAATCATGGAGAGTGCATTTTTCCAACGCCATAAGAGGAAATCTCCTCTTATGGCACCTTTCCTCTATTAACCTGGTGTGTGTGTTGATTGAAGTATGAACATTAGCAGCCGAAAGCCAATTTGGCCAAAAAAGATTTTATGCATGACCTCTCTCTCTCTCTCTCTAATAAGATTTTATGCATGACCTCTCTCTCTCTCTCTCTCTCTCTCTCTCTCTCTCTATATATATATATATATATATATATATATATATATATATATGTGTTGATTGAAGTATGAACATTAGCAGCCGAAAGCCAATTTGGCCAAAAAAGATTTTATGCATGACCTATTGACTTATGTGTGTTGACATCACCTGATATCGTAATCAAGAGATGGATGATTACAGATGGATGATTACGTTACCATAATTAATATCTTTCTTGTTTGTTTGGATTTTATCGACTTTTTATCTTATTTAACTTATACTGCAAGTATACATGTTGACATCTAGATATTTTTGTCATATAGATTTTTATACTGAATTATCATATAACCGTAATAGAAATATATGAGAGTGAATATATTTTTGGTATGGATACCTTATAAAAGATGTGTACAGAGAGCGTTTCTTTTGTTGACATATGATATATGAAAATGTAGTAGTTAACTTATAAACTGGTATCTTGCAGTGCAATGCATGTGTTTAAATAAAATTTATGTTTGGCTTTTTAATATGAATTTAAAATAATTAGAGAAGATTATAACTTAATTTATTTTCAAAATAATTCACAATGATTCTAGTTAGTTATTTAAGATGAATAGATATGATTGCATCATTTATTAATTATTTGTTAAATAAATTCTACATTTAATTTTTTTTCTGCCAATCCCTCGAATTTTATAGTTATAATAGCGGAGACATGATTGTTAAATGGTATATTTAGATGCTAGCTCGCAAATATATAATAATTTTGGTAAATGCAGTAATTAAATGATACTATGCAAACATTAATTTGTAAAATGTAGTAGCTAACAACAATATATATAAATCAACTGTTAAAAATGCGGCCTTAAAAGACGTGACATGACCACTCATGGGACACATGAAGAGTCAGAGTAAGGCATTATGGGCATTCAATAACATTAAAAAAGAAATTAGAAATACTATATCTATACATAAAATATATGTATTAATAAATTCTTGATAAGTTTTTGTGCACATAAAATATATGTATTAATAAATTCAAACTAATGGTGGTCTTCTTCCATCCAAACTTTATGAAATCCCAAATTTACGAAACCGCGGTTTGCATACATGCAAATCGTGGTTTTGTTCTAATTTGAGCGAAACTATGTTCCAACTTGCCTAACGTGGCAATAAGTTTCCGAACCCCGGTTCCGTTGAAGTGGAAATGAAACTACAGTTTGCATGTATGCAAACCGTGGTTTCATAAAAATGCGGCTTCTACAATGTTTAGCATCATTTGACAGTTAATCTTCCTACCAAAATTTCATATAAAAATAAGGGATAGAACGAGACTTCAAACTTTATGAAACTCCGTTTTTTTTTTGTATTTTTTTATTTTGTTGAGAAAATGAGGTTTGGAGCCCTTTACAATTTTCCAACCATGAAGTTTAGTAATATATTTAACATGGTTTCAAACTAATTAATATGCATGATAATTGATAGTTTTGATTAATTAATTAGTTGGCTTGGTTAGACCACCGACCATTGAATGGTTTTGGTTCAATTATACTTTGCGGCCAGCGACCATCTTTTAATTGAATCCATTCAAAGCGAATTTTTACTCAGAATTTTGAACTTTGAAGGAACCCAAAACATTAGGAAATTTTAATTACATGTTACATGCATATCTATATCGACATATATATATAGCAGAAAATTAGCTGGAGGTTTTCACTTGACAAATCAATCAATTAATTTTCTCTGACTCCTACTATGCATCAACAAATGCCATTTATTTTCTTTTAGATTCAAGTGTTTCTCGTTGAATAGTTTGAAAGGATATTAATTAGATGCATGACATCATATATGCTGACATTCAAGTGCTGATGTAAAAAATAATTTGATATACATCTAGGTACTTTTTTTTTAAAACATAACATTGGTCCCACAAATCTCTACTATTTGGGGAAATTACCTCCCCCAAACCATTATACCTTGAAGAAATCCCTCCAAAATCTCTTAATTTAACTAAAAAGAGCAATTGTTTATCTGACATCTCCTGCGGTGGTATACATGGCCATTAGGGTTCTATAATAACTTTTTTCTGCTCTCAGCTTGAGCCCCGTCCAAACTTTTATGGCTCGCCCGGAGGGAGAGGGAGAGGGATAGCTTTTTGCAATGATCGAGATTCTTGGATGTGGGATTTGTGGAGTTCAGACAATGAGCTGGATGTAGGTTAGATCATCTATTAACTACTCGCGATCAAGTTAACTCGAGTCGTTAGTTGAGTTGACTTGACATAGGCTCTTTATCAGCAGTTGTGTGTAGGCCCCCCGCGCTAAAATACAAAATTTGAGAGGATGTGTAAGTTGCAAAGATTTGGAGGCCAATAGCAAAAAAGGAAAAAAATACAGAAGGAAATAAAATTTTCATTTTTATTTATTTTATTTTTGCTGAGATGCGTGGGACTAATAGTCATGTTGGCTGAGAAAGATCCATGGGTATAACATATAAATTGGGCATACTATTAATAAAGCTCAACTCTATTTGGATGGATCTCATCTATATAAAAGACCTCATGTGCACTCGTATATAAATCCTGACATTTCTTAAATTTATAGTACTCTACTAAGTGAAAATAAAAACTAATCTTTTATTGACTTTATAGCCTCTCTTATATTTTCACACTCAACTACTATATTCCACACATTTGTACCGATTAAATTGAGTATAGTCATGATTTTTATTTATTAAAAGTAGGGTGATAATAGTGGAAAGAATTATGAGGGGTGGTTACAAAAAAAGGAATAGAATATGAAGGGGTTAAATTTAGCATAATCCATGTTGCTTACCATTATTCATTGTTAATTATCTCCATTATTTATATTCATTTCTCGTATCATTTATGGTTATTGTTAGGAAAAAGAAAATACAATTTAATTTTAATCTATGGTTTATAGTTTATCTAAATATAATCTATCTAATCTAAATCTAATCTATCTATCTGTAAGTCGATGTCGCACACCCCACAAGGTTTGTGGGGAGGCGGATTTAGCGAATAATAATTTTGTGGCAAGCAACATCGACCTAAAATTCAAGATCTCATCGGAAACCCTAACTAGCATATCTAACAAAAGTTCTAATTTACTATGAGGTGATTTATTCTTTCGTGTATAACTCCTTCAGGTCATCTTATTCCTTTCTTAAGCTCCTCGAGTGTACGGATCGTGTTTGGTTATCGGTCTTCTTGTGTCGAAGAAGATCCATCCGAGAGTCTATAGTTCAAGTTCTAATATCTAAAATGAAGTAACTAAAGTATTTAGTTTGCTAATTTAGGTATCTTAGGAGATGTAGAGAATAATTATGGATTAATTTATCTCAATTATCTTAGGTTTCTCAACTCATGAGAGTGTTTAGGATTTGAGAAAGAAGAATAGAGCCAAGCAGAGATGAGAAGGTTCAAGTGAGAATGATATGAATAATGGCTAAATGTTGATGGCTATGAATCATTTGATCTCCATAATAATAATCACAATAATGCAACCATGCTTCATAGTCATCCAAAATCAATGAGTCACTCAAGTAGCCATGCTTCAATCATGTCCTATATAACTCCTTATTTCTCCACCTCATTATCCATTTAAATAAATGGATTAAACACAAATGAGCTATCTTCTTCTAAAAGCATTCTTTGTAAAATTACAAGAATGTCCCTTATCGTATATACATACCCGTATTCGTACCACGAATACCAAGAAACGAAAATAATCTAATATTATAATACTAGAATGCGGCTTAATCCTAAACCCGCTAGTATTATCCGTCCGATCAAAAATACTTGTAGCCAGTACACGTATATGATCGAAACCCTCCACGTAAAACTATATGGCCTCTATATCGTTTCGCTTGAATCAGGGAAAGCCTTTGTATGGGACTCCAAAGACTCGACAGTGCGCCGGCAGTGGGTTTAACCACAAGCATGTCAGTGGCACTAGCTGTACGTAACGACTACCCAGGTATCTGTCGAAACTTGTCATGCCCCGCTTCCCGGTGTACGGGCAAGGGGACGCGGCGAGGCCCAATATGTATTTACTCAGAAGTAAACACGCTAAGCGTATCTAAGCAATATAAGTAAAATGTACACAAGAGATCTGAATATAAATGAACAACAATTTTTATTTATTTAATAATTCTTTACAAGTACAACTGGAAATGTAAATACATGAATGGAAAGCAATGCCTAAACAATGGCATAACTGAAATAAAAAGTCTATACAAGTGCCTACAGCTCTGGGTTGATAGCAAACTACTCCAAGTCCTCAGTATTGGGCTCGATCTCTAGTGAGTCCGATCCACATGACAACATTCTAAAGAAAGAAGAAAAGGAATGTCGTCGGTGAACAATCGCTCGGTAAGTCCTAAAGAAAGAAGGAGAAGAATAAAAAAAGAATAGAACAGGTGAAATAGATAATATTATATTTGTTATACTAACGTAGTTGTTGTAGCTTGGTACAGAATATGCCAGTGTATACGAGAGGAGTCCAACTTACACCGTGGACTTTGGTAACCCGTAGTATAAGGATCCGTCGATAATACCACGGAACAACAGTATGGATGTAATTACGTCTTTTAGTGACCACCTCGTGCCACCTTTAACATGTTCCATACCAGTCTATCCCTTTATAAACCCCGTAAAGTTTATTGTATTGATTGTATTGATTGTACTGATTGTATTGAATTGTATTGTCTTTTAATAAATGGAAGACTTGCCGAAACCATAATATCAGTAAACGGAGTGGATATAAATAGATAGTCATGTAATAAGAGTATATCCATAGTTCGGTTCAAGTCATGTCAGATTGATATAGATTGAATTCTGGTATAGACAGATTCATGCTGAATTACAGTTTTACTTGAATCATATTCAAGTCATATTAATTGCATATTTGACCGTGACTCGAACTGAGTCAGACTTTTAAAACAAAATTGAAGTCCTAAATTAATTTTGATGTTATCGGTAACTGCTGCACATGAACGACAGGATTTGTGTTTTTTTCCAAGACAATTACCGTGTTGATAACACCGTTAGATTTTCTACCTTAGATAGGCAAGCATCCATATTCTCCGGCTCTCCGAGTCTCAAGAGAACTGGTCCCGCTTAAACCTATATTTACTAGGGTTCTTATTGTAATTTAATATAACTTGAGAGGGTTTTATGTAAAATAGTTTTGATATAATTTCAAAATACACCTCAAGTATTTAATTATCGTCTTTAGGGTTTTCATAGATGTATATTTTATAAAAGTGAAATTTTCTAGTGAGTAGAACCTAGTTTTCATTGTATATGGTATTTTAATGGAATTTGTATTGAATTGTAATGGCAGTTTCATGAAATTGTGATTCTTTTACTTTAGAAAACATGGAATATTCATATAATATATTTAAAATATATATTTTTATAATAGTTATAAATATATATATTTAATAAAATAATTTTTTATTTATTTTGTAGAAATCTCATTTTCTTAAAAATTGCATCAAAATTCCATCGAGATCGAATGCTCCTTGCGGAGGTCTGCATCTCGCTCTACTAGGCCCGAGAATATGCGATAACCCGCACCATCCCGATCGGGGTTCCCCAAAATGGGTTGTAGAGGCGCAATTGCACGGAATTAAATAACATACTTTTTATAGAAAACGGTTTTGAATGTTCAAGATGTTTATTCGTAATCTCGTATTTCCCATGAGCTGGAGTCCCAAAATTCATTGTGCTATGTCAAGAATTTGTGTTGTGATGAGGTGGGTCATTACTTCATGAGTTATCTAAAGATAATATAAGGGAATATGTTGAATTGTGTTGAAAGTAAAGTATATGGTATTTAACCATAAAAAATACGATAAAACTTGCATAATAGATTCTTTTGAGATGAAAATTGTTCTAATGTGTTTGTTAATGATTACTAAACAATCTATTAAAAATTTGTAGGTTTGTTATTAAGAAAAAATAGACTTTTAAAGAAAAGAGAATCGGAAGCCGGAATAACTCCGCTTCCAACGAGTTTTGAAAATGAGAAGTTTTAGAATAGTAAAAAAGGAGGGGAGAGGGAACTTACTGGCTATGAAGAAAGAGAGGAGAAAGAGGAAGCTCTTGGAACCGTCGGGGCGTCGTTTCGTTGTCGGAATCTTCTTGAAATTTCGCCGGAACTTCGACCTTTACTAACTCCACTTGCACAACTTAGGACTTGGAAATTTTAGATAGTTTTTGTAATGAAATTCTAAGTGAGGAGGGGTGAAATATGGTGTAGTATTTTTAGGGAAAATTAGGGTTTAGGGTAATGAAGAATAGAATTAAATGTGCATTAAAAATGAAATAAAGAGAGGAATTATCACTCTCTGGATGTTTTCGGAGTAAACAAACAATATGGGGTTAGTGGGGGTAAGCGAAGGGGTGCCAGAGAGAAAAAATCCAAGGCATTACCTACGAGCACGACCGGCGGTGCCGGACCCTATAGTGTATTTCGCCGGTCCAATGCCAGTGAGGGGGGCTTGGGATTTCGTTCACATGTCCCCGTCGCTTCAACTAGACTATTGCACATATTTGTTTAATTTGTGACTATTCATTTTACGTATAGTGCACCGTGTAAACCTTTGGGCTTCTAAAACATTAAAAGAAAAGTTAATTAAAAATATATATGGCCAGAGGATTCGAATACAGGGGTTATGTCACAGCAGTGTAAACCTTTCTGTATTTTGGAAAAAATTTGTACAGAAAGTTTAGGTTTGTTGCATTCTACTCTCCTTATAAAAATTTTGTCCTCGAAATTTGAAGAAAGAAAGTATAACAGATCCAAGAAACGTTTGGTGATAGAACTATTGTTAGTGCATAAAAAATATTTGGAAGAATGAAAGAATGCGAAAGTTTAGGTAAGATTGAAAAAGATGTGAGGGAATTACCAAGGTTATCTTGGTCTACAGTCTCGGTTTCTACGGCTGCTAATGTGAAAGCCTAATACTGGGGTACATTCCTTCTAGCTTGAGGCACATTTCTCTGTCCTTGAGGTATATTTCTCTGCCCTCTAGAGACATGTTTCTCAGTGCCTGATAGAATTGGCGATTAGCCTGTGCAAGAGGGTCCATGTGGAGGTGGAGCTGGGAGAGCAAGACGGGGTGCAGGAGCCTAGATAGCTGGCCGCTGTGGGTAAGTGTTGTGAGTTGGAACTTTGTTGCGCCTATAAGGACATGTTCCAATTCCATGATTGGATGCGCCACAAACTAAGTACAGGACTTTTGCGCGCCTACAGTACTTCCACAGATGTCCATCACTCTTGCAGTAGAAGCAAAAATCTGGACTTGATCGGTTATTTGTTTCTTCCGGTCTTCTGGGTTCAACAGTTGGCCTTGAAAAGGCTCCTCTCCTGCCATCTGAGTGGCAGGGCACTTCATTTAGGCAAATTAGGGTCTACCCTTCATCTTCATCATTGCCTCCTATCGACGAGCAGCTTTCAAAACCAGGTCGTGGGTTGGGAAATCCCCTGTAGTTAAGGCAGCTTGGATTACCGGATCTAACCCTTCCTGAAATCGTCTGGACCCGATCTCAGCAGTCGATATCAAGTGTGCGGCGAACTTGTTGCGGTCTTGTGTTGCTGTGTAGTATGTGATATTTAGAAAATCGAATATTGAGACATATCTTACCTATTGATCATGGTAAACTCAGCATCATACTAATCCACAGATTTGGTCCACATCGAACCCTGTTATAGATGGATGAATTGCTGCTCCATGTCAAATCGGGCAGTCTCTGGAAAATACTTTGCGTCGAACATGTCGCGAAAGGTTTTCCATTCGATAGGTTGGGCAAGACGGCTTTCTTCCGCCTTCCACCAAACTCGGGCGTTGTCGGTGAGTTGCAGCTTCACAACTCGAACCCAAGCGATCTCTGGCACTTGTGCTGCTGCCAGATCATCCTCAACACTCTGAGACCGTTCTTCAGGTTCCAGGGGGCTCTCTTTTCCTGAAAATTATTTTGGGTGCAATGCCCGGAATTGCTTTACTCCGGGCGCTTCTGCTTCTGGACGGTTCATTAATATAGCACTCTGCTGCTGCTGTCCCTTCAGGAGGCTTCAGATTGCCTCTAAGCAGTACCGTCTGCTCGTTGATCGGAGCAGCAACGGCAGGCGTAAGCGGTAGAGGTGGTGGAGTGTTGTTGAAGTTGGTACTGGTGTTGTTTGGAGAATTCATAACCTTGAAAGAAAAATAGGGTTATGATAGATTCAAAATATATGAAATTGTAAGATTCAAGAAATATGAAATGTAAAGAATGTTTTTAGTTACTGATTCTTGTGTTATATTGCTTAGAATTTCATGCAAAATTGACCTGCATGTCCATGCAGAACTGACATGCATGGACCGCCAACAAAACCTCTCACGCCCCACTTCCAGGTATACGGGTAAGTGGACGCAGCGAGGCCCGCTACGTATTTACTCAGAAGTAAACACGCTAAACGTATCTAAGCAATATAAGTAAAATGTACACAAGAGACATGAATATAAATGAACAACAATTTTTATTTATTTAACAATTCTTTACAAGTACAACTGGAAATGTAAGTACATGAATGAAAAGCAATGCCTAAACAATGGCATAACGGAAATGAAAAGTATATACAAGTGCCTACAGCTCTGGGTCGATAGCAAACTGCTCCAAGTTCTCAGTACTGGGCTCGATCTTCAGTGAGTCTGATCCACCTGACAATATTTCAAAGAAAGAAGAAAATGAATGTCGTCAGCAAACAATCGCTCGGTAAATCCCAAAGAAAGAAGAAGAAGAAGAATAAACAGAGAATAGAACATGTGAAGTAGATAATCTTATATTTGTTTATTGTATTGATTGTACTGATTGTAATGTATTGTATTGTATTGTATTGTAGTAAATGGAAGACTTGCCGAAACCATGATACCAGTAAACTGAGTGGATATAAATTTATTGTCATGTAATCAGAGTATATCCATGGTTCGGTTCAAGTCATGTCAGATTGATATAGATTGAATTCTGGTATAGAAAGATTCATGTTGAATTGCAGTTATAATTGAATCATATTCAAGTCAGATTAATTGCATATTTGACCGTGACTTGAACTGAGTCAGACTTTTAAAATAAAATTGAAGTCCTGAATTAATTTTGATGTTATCGGTAACTGCTGCACACGGATGGTAGGATTTGTGTCTTTTTTCAAAACAATTACCGTGTTGATTACAACGTTGTTAGATTGTCTATCTTAGATAGGCAAGCACCCATATTCTCCCAGCTTTCCGAGGCTCAAGAGAACTGGTCCC